>WOXC01001814.1:0-85000 GCA_011680675.1 Gymnobelideus leadbeateri
AATGTTTGATAAACACAAAGATTCTAGCTCCTGGGATAAGAATTCACTGTTTGAGAAAACTGCTGGGAAAACTGGAAAATAGTATGGCAGAAACTGAGCAAAGACTAACATCTGACACCATATACCTGAATAAAATCCAAATAGGTACACAACTTAGATAGAAAGGCTGATGCTATAAACAAATTAGGGGAGCAAGGAATAGTTTATCTGTCATATTTATGGAGAATAGAGGAATTTATGACCAAACAAGAGGTAGAGAACATTATGAAATACAAAATGGATAATTTTGATTACAATAAATTGAAAAGTTTTTATACAAACAAAACCAATACAACCAAGATTAAGAGGGAAGCAGAAAAATGGGAAAGAATTTTTATAACTAGTATATATGATAAAGGCCTCATTTCTAAAATATATAGAGAACTGAGTCATTTATAAGGATACAAGTCATTCCCCAATTGATAAATGGTCAAAGGATATGAACAGGCAGTTTTCAGAGAAAGAAATTAAAGCTATCTATAGTCATATGGAAAAATGTCCTAAATCACTATTGATTAGAGAAATGCAAATCAAAACAAACTCGAGGTACCACATCTCACCAGTCAGATTGGCTAACATGACAGAACAGGAAAACAGTCAATGTTGGAAAAGATGTGGGAAAATTGGAACACTGATTCATTGTTGATGTAGTTGTGAACTGATCCAACCATTCTGGAGAGCAATTTGGAACTATACCCAAAAAACTATAAAAATGTGCATACCCTTTGACCCAGCAATACCACTTCTAAGACTGTATCCCAAAGAGATCATAAAAATGGGGAAAAAGACACATGTGTACAAAAATAATTATAGCAACTCTTTTTGTGATGGCCAAGAACTAGGAATTGAGGGGATGACCATCAATTGGGAAATGGCTGAACAAGCGTGGTATATGAAGATAATAGAATACTATTGTGCTATAAAAAATGATCAACAGGCAGGCTTCAGAAAAACCTGGAGAGACTTATATAAACTGATCCTGAGTGAGGGGAGCAGAACCAGGGGATTGTACACAGTTACAGCCACATTGTGTAATGACTAACTTGGATAGACTTGGCTCTTCTCAGTAATGCAAGGACCTAAGACAACTTCTTTTTTTTTCCCAAATGCTTTATTAACTTCTGGTTTACATCATTCATTTCTGCCAGATTTTGACTTACAATTTTTCCCCATTTTTCCCCTACCCACCAACCCAAAATAGCAGTCGAACAGGATATCCCTGCATCCAATCTGCTCTCTCCCATATCTTCTCCCTTACCCCCTTTGACTTTTCCAGTAGGGCAAGGCGAAACTCTATGCCCCAATGCCTGTATATCTTATTTCTCAATTATATGTAAAATAGTATTAATAATACTATTTATATATTTTTTAAAAATTGATTTTAAAATTTCAAATTCCATATTCATTCCCTTCCTCTCTTGTTACACACCCTTACTGGGAAGATAAGCAATTCATTATATATTGTACATGTATAGCTATGCAAAACATTACCATAGTAGATATATTGTAAAAGACTAACTATATTTCCCTCCCTCCTATCCCACCTCCCACTTGGTCTGTTCCCTACTTTGATCCTGTCCCTTTTCAAAAGTAGGTGCTTTCAACTTCCCTTCCCCCCAGCCTGCCCTCCCTTTCATCATCCCCTCTTTCATCCCCTTCCCCCCTACCTGTACGGTGAGATATCCTATTTAGTATGTGTGTTATTCTCTCCCTGAGCCAAATTCAGTGAGAATAAGGTTTTGCCTTTTCCCCTTCCTGTTTTTCCCCTCCCTTGTATCCATTTCCCCTTGCCTCTTCTATATGAAATAGTTTACCCCATTCTGTCTCTCCCTATCTCCTCTTATTACTTTCTTCTCTCAACTCTTAATTTCACCTTTTAAGTATCATCCCTTCCTATTAAAATGGTCCTGTTCCCTCTATGTATACCTTTAAACATACACATTCACATATGTATTCATATGCCCATATACACTTCTTCAACAGTTTTCATACTGAAAAAATTTTCATCAGTTCCAATTATCATTTTTCCATGTAGGAATGTAAATAGTTCAACTTTGAGAAGTTTCCTATGATTTTTTCCCTGTTTACCTTCTCATGTATCTCTTGCTTCTTGTATCTGAATGTCAGATTTTCTATTCAACTCTGGTTTTTTCTTCAAGAATGCTTGAAAGTCCTCTATTCCATTGAATGACCATATTTCCCCCTGAAACATGATGCTCAGTTTTGCTGGGTAGGTGATTCTTGGTTTTAATACCAGCTCCTTTGCCCTCTGGAATATCATATTCAAGCCCTTCAATCCCTCAGTGTAGAAGCTGCCAGGTCCTGGGCTATTCTGATTGTGTTTCTACAATATTGAAATTCTTTCCTCCTGGCTGCTTGTAGTATTTTCTCCTTGATCTGGGGATTCTGGAACCTGGCTATAATATTCCTGGGAGTTTTCTTTTTGGGATCTTTTTCAGGAGGTGATCGGTGGATTCTTTTAACCTCTATTTTGCTCTCTGGATCTAAAACATCAGGGCAGTTTTCCTTGAGAATTTCTTGAAGGGTGATTTCTAGGTTCTTTCTTTGATCATGGCTTTCAGGTAGTCCAATAATTTTTAAATTGTCTCTCCTGGATCTATTTTCCAGGTCAGTGGTTTTTCCCATGAGATATTTCACATTGCATTCTAATCTTTCATTTGTTTGGATCCGCTTAACAGCATCTTGATTTCTCATAAAGTCATTAACTTCCATTTGCTCCAGTCTAATTCTGAAGGAATGAATCTCCTCAGTGAGCTTTTGAGATTCTTTTGCCATCTGGCAAATTTGGCTTTTTAAGGCATTCTTCTCCTCATTGCCTTTTTGAGCCATTTTTGCCACTTGAGTTAGTCTATTTTTTAAGATGTTATTTTCCTCAGTCAGGCTGTTGACTCTCATTTCATACTTTTCTTGCATCTTTCTCATTTCTCTTCCCAATTTTTCCTCCACTTCTCTTATCTGCTTCTTAAGGTCCTCTAATGGCCTGTAACCAACTCGTATTTTCATTTGCGGCTTTTGGTGCAGGAGTTCTGACCTCCCAGTCCTCCTCCTGTTCCATGCTTCAATCCTCTTTGCCCCCCAAATAGGAATCTAATGTTGAATTTTTCTGTTTATTTTGTTTCCTTTGCCTAGGCATGTTGCTACTCAATTACTTGACTTTTGGGCTTGTTGCCACAGTAGGACTCTGCCACCAGCCAGGGGAGCTTCCTTCCCAAACACTGGGGTTTTCTCAGCTGCCGGAGGTATTAGTTGGGTGCCCTTTCTGAAGCATCCACGTGCTGTGTAAGCTGGTCACACACCCCAAGACCTCCACCCCAGACCACAATCAAGATCCAAGAAGGTTAAAGCAAGAGTGATTACCCCACCCCTGAGACTGATCGCCTGGTCCTCCCACAGTCCACAGGCCAGGAGCTGAACCTGCCTCATGACTGTGGCTGCCCTGAAGTGCCTCAGTGGCTTCTCGCCCTGGGGTTAAAAGCCTCACACTCCCAAGTACTGGTCTAAAAGTCCACTGACCTCTCACTTTGTCCTTGCCATCTATGTGTTGGTAATCCTGGAAACACCACAGCTGTTGGTGATCTGGAGTACCTCTGTGGGTTGCTGGTCTGGCCCACCCTGGGGCTAAAACCTCCTACTCATGAGGGTCTGGGCTCAGCTCCCAGAGCACTTCACTGGCTGCTCCCTGCCAGGCTGCCAAGCTGTCCTCAGCGGGAGGTTAGCTTCTCTGTATCATTTTGTGGTTTCTGGAGCTCCAGAGTTTGTTCAGAGTCCCCTTATGGATTGGAAGTGGTTGGAGCTGTAGGTATGTGGAAATGCAGTTTCTACTCCGCCATCTTGACTTCGCCCCAAAATAGGACAATTTCTAAGGACTCATGATGGAAAATGCCATCTCAGGGCGGCTAGGTGTTGCAGTGAGTAGAGTGTTGGCCCTGGAGTCAGAAGGACCTGAGTTCGGATCTGGCCTCAGACACAACGCACATACAAACAAAAACCTAGCCGTGTGACCTTGGGCAAGTTACTTAATCTCAATTGCCCTCCAAAAACAAAAAAAAAAGGAAAATGCCATCTATATACAGAGAAAAAACTATGGAATCTGAACACAGAGCGAAGCAGACTATTTTCTCTTTTTGTTTTGCTCTGCTTTCTCATAGTTTCTCCCATTCATTATAATTCTTCTATACATGACTAAGGTGAAAATGTTTAATAGGAATTTATATGTAAAGCCTATATCAGACTACAGGCCATCTTGGGGAGGAAGGGGGAAAAATTAAAATTTATGGAAGTAAATGTTGAAATATTGAAAATAAATATAAATGGAAGTAAATGTTGAAATGATGAAAACTAAAAATAAATACATTAAAATTTTCTCTCTTTTTAATTTTTTAGTTTACATCATTCATAGACACAAGCTTTTGAGTTACAAATTTTCTCCCCATTTTTCCCCTACCCATCACCCCAAAACAGCGATCCCACTGAATATCCCCTCCCCCAATATGTTATTTGCCATATCTTTCCCATCCCCCCTCTAACTTTTCAGTGGGGAATGGTAGATCTCTATATTCCAGTGCCTGTATATCTTATTTCCCAGTTACATGTAAAATAATAATAATAATAATAACAATGATACTAATAATAATGATGATAACATATTTAAACATTTTATTTTAAAACTTTGAATTCCAGATAGATTGCCTTCCTCCTTTGTCACCCACCTTACTGGGAAGATAAGCAGTTCAATATAGGTTGTACATGTGTAGCTATGCAAAACATTTCCATAGTGGATATATTGTGAAAGACCGACTATATTTCCCTCCATGCTATATGACCCCCAACTTGTTCTATTCTCTACTTTGATCCTGTCCCTTTTTGAAAGTAGCTGCTTTCAACTTCCCTCCCCCACAGGCTGCCCTCCCTTCAATCATCCCCCCCTCTCATTCCCTTCCCCCTATTCTCCTGTAGGGTGAGATACCCTATTCAGTGTGTATATCATTCCTCCCTAAGCCAAATTAATTGAGAATAAGGTTGACTCATTCCCTTTTGCCTTCCTGTTCTTCCCCTCCATTGTAACAATTTTCCTTCACCTCTTCTATATTAGATAATTTACCCCAGTTGTTTTTGTGGGGGTGTTAAGTATCTGAGGCCAAAACCAATCCCAGGTCCACCCGACTCCGAGGCCAGCGCTTTTAATCACTTTTCCACTTTGCTGCCCCTTCAGTAAGCTTTTGAGATTTTTTCCATTTGGCAAATTCAGCTTTTTAAGGCATTCTTCCCCTCATTGCCTTTTTGACCCTCTTTTTTCATTTGAGTTAGTCTATTTTTAAGGTATTATTTTCTTCAGTCATGTTGTTGACTTTCATTTCATAATTTTCTTGCATTGTTATCATTTCTCTTCCCAATTTTTCCTCCACTTCTCTTATGTGGTTTTCAAAATCCTTCTTAAGCTCCTTTGTGGCCTGTAACCAGCTCATATTTTTCTTGGAAGCTTTTGGTGCAGGAGTTCTGACTTTGCTGTCTTCCTCCTGTTCCATGCTTTGATCCTTTTTGTCCTCAAAATAGAAGTCTAATGTCGGATTGCTCTGTTTGCTTTGCTTCCTTTGCTTGCTCATGTTGCCACTCAATTACTTGACTTTTGAGCTTTTTGCCATGGTAGAACTTTGCTACCGGAAAGGGGAGCTTTGTCCCAAATCACTGGGTTTTTCTCAGCTTGCTGGAGCTATTAGTTGGGTGCCCTTTTTGAAGCTTCCACACGCTCTGGCAAACTGATCACAAACCCCAGGACCTTCACCCTAGACTGCAATCCAGATCCAAGCATGTTAAAGCAATAGTGATTACCCCTCAGACTGGTCACTTGGTCTCCCTACAATATGCAAGCCAGGAGCTCTGAAGCATTCATGAGGCAGTGGCTGCATGGTGGCAGTACCTCAAGTGCTTCTCCCTCCAGGGGGCATCAGCCAGACTGCACTTCCAACTACTGGATCCCAAAGTCCACACTGCACCGACCTCTCATTTTGACCTTAGCATCTATGGGTTGATAATTCAGGAAACTGCCACAGGTGCTTGTGATTTGAAGTCCCTCCAGCCAGTGGCTTGTTGTGGCCTCCCTGAGGCTAAAACCTCTGGCTCATGTGGGGCTGGTCCCACCAGCCTGCCAGGCTGTCTTCAGCGGGAAGTTAGCCTCTCTGTCATTTTGTGGGTTCTGTGGCTCCAAAGTTTGTTTAGAGTCATTTTTTACATGAATTGGAGGAGGAGGGAGCAGGAGCCACACAAAAGTCCTGTTTCTACTCTGCCATCTTGACTCTGCACCCCCCTTAAATTTAAAAAAAAAAGAAAAAATAGACAGTAGTTAACTTTTTTTTTCAGGGCTTAAATTCACATTTTAATATTGGGTGGTCACACAAGAGAGACCATACACAGTTCATGAGCCTGTTCTCAGGTTCACTCACTCCCTCCCCAGGAGAGGACTGCTGCCCCACAACCGCTGGTCTTTGTAAAAATATCAGGAGAAAGATAAGGAAGCAGTGTGCAGAGGTCAACTCTGGTCTGGCACATCTGGCTACAAAATGGAATGTTTCTCAAATGGAATGGTCAGCTCTTTCGCCGCAGCCTCATCCAGGAACCAGCACAGTCGCCCCGTGTGGGGCTGCACCAGTGCAGCAGGAAGTGGATTCTCTTCATCACTTTCCAGGATCCGCTTCAAAACGGTCACTTTGCTTTCTCCAGTAGCCACAAACACAGCCATTCGTGCTGCATTCAGTACAGGCAGAGTGAGGGTCACCCTCTCAGGGGGTGGCTTTGGGGAATCACTAATGGGGGCCACAATTTTTTCCTTCTCCTGCAGGAGTGGGTGATCAGGGAAAAGGGTACATGTGTGCCCATCAGGTCCAATACCCAAAATCAGCAGGTCAAAAACTGGGGTTGTATCACCTTGAAAGGCTTCTCGAAGCTTCTCTGCGTAGTCTGAGGTAGCCTTTTCTACTGGAAGCGCAGGGTTAATGGTGATTACCTGGCTCTCTGAGATGGGCAGGTTTGAAAGAAGATGAGTCCGGTACAGGCCGAACGTGCCGTGCTGTCCACGTGGTCGAAAGGCACTAGGCGCTCTTCGCAGAATCCCAGTGTCCAGTGTGCCGGGGCGGTGGGCCCGGAGGGGGCAGCGGCCACGGGAAGTTCTTGGGCCAGCAGCTGGACCAGGCTCCCGCCCGAGAGCCCAAGTGAGAAGCGAGCCCCATCCCCGGCGCCCCCGGCCCCGGCCCTGCTCTGTGCCGCCCGCTACACCACCAGTTGCGCCAGCGACACGCCCAGCTCCTGAGGGCTCAGGAACACCGAGATGAGGCGGGAGCCTGACCCCGGCATCGAGGCGGTGATGGCGGCGGCGGGGGTCAGTAGTTAACTTTTTAAAAATGAACAATTCTGAAAGTCATAAGAATGCTCACCAATTTGACTATGCTTTTTTGTTAGGAGTTTTGTTTTCCTTCTTTTCTTTTGGAGGGGGGAGAAGATGTGGGAAGAATGGAAAATAAATGCTCAATTGAAAAATATTAATTTTAAAATGCAAATTAAAAATACAGGGGGACTAAGAATACCATCTCTTGGAGTGGCTTGGTGGTTCAGTGAATAGAGCACCGGCCCTGGAGTCAGGAGAACCTGAGTTCAAATTGGGCCTCAGACACTTAACACAAAAAGTAGCCGTGTGACCTTGGACAAGTTATTTAACCCCAATTGCCTCCAAAAAAAAGCAAAAAAAAAGAATACCATCTCTTTGCCATTAACTTTTTGCTTCAAAAATTATTGCTTTCCATGTGTATATACCCTCTAACACAAGAAAATTGTTTGTGGCCAAAATGTATATACCTTCATGCTAATATTGATATAGAACCACTCTGAATTTAGATATTCTGGTCTATACACAACGGACACATCGATTCTCAAAGCCTTTCCAACTGTCCTGTTCCAACCATGAAGGGGGGCAGGGAGAAAGGAAAATTATGATTTCCCACACCAACAGCTTGAATATCCAAGGACTCAACTCTTATGTACTGGTTAAGGGTAGGTGATGGGGTACTTCTGCTCTTCCCAAGTGGGAGGTGGCAGTGTCCATCACATTCAGCCTGGAAATGCAAATTCCCTTCTGCAAGTGAAACAATAATGATGGCATCGCTATTTGATTAAAATAATATTTGAGCTTCCCCAAACCATCCCTGATGATATACAAGAAACCTCTTTTTTGTTGGCTTTTTGTATACTGCTTCCATAAGGCCAAACCCACAAAAGTGTGTCACATACATGGGAGGAGACATGTACACATTGAACTGAATCTAAAGTTAAAAGGAAAGGTTTCTTTCAGGGAAAAATCTAACCAAACAACTTTAGAAAGAGATCATTTATGCAATATGGTTAAAGTAAACGATAAAACTAATTGTAATTCTCTCCTTTTTTACTCCCTTAGGAAGCATTTGTCAATGCTAAATTGCTTGTCCACTACATTATCTTAGAATATACTTGATCAGTTTTCAAATTAGAAAGGACTTTACAAGTCTGAAGTCAGCACCCTTCATTTTCTGGAAGAGGAAGCCAAATTCCAGAGAAGGGTAGCATCCAAGGACATAGAAGGAGTGATTAAGCTAGGATTTGACCCCACATATTCATTCTGTCTTATGTTCTTCACTCTTTCCATGGGACCATATTACTTCCTTTCAGGAAGATGGGTGAAGCAAACAGCTTAAAATGCCCATTTTCTTACTGTATTGGTTTTTATAAATTAAATTTCTTTTTTTTTTTTATTTTACAGAATCTATTTTCTCTCCCTCACACTATCTACCTCATTGGGAGAATAAAAGAAAAACAAAATCCTTGCTACAAATGTGATCAAGGATATCAAATTTCCTCATTAACTGTGTCACCCAAATCTGTCTTGTTCTGCCCCCTGACTCCATCACCTCCCTATCAGGAGATGGGGAGCATGCCTCATCCTTGGCCCTCTAATACAGCCCTGATTAGAGTTCTTACAATTTCCCAAGTAGTTTGTTTTGACAGAGTTGTTGTTACAGTAGAAACCCTTCTCCCAGTTCTCATTAACTTCTTTCGACAAGCCTTTAAAATTGTTCATTTTCATAATATGCATCTTATGGCCTAAACTGCTCTCATCTGATCATTTCCCTCTGCATCAGTTCAAACAGGTTTTTCTTGATCTCTTTGATATATTTTCCTCATTTCTTACAGCATAATAGTATTCCATTCTATTCATATACTCTAATTTGTTCAGCCATTCCCCAATTCATGGGTATCCCCTCAGCTTTCAGTTTTGCCACTGCAAAAGGTATTGCTCCTCATTGTTTGGTCTCTTTGGGGCATAGGCCTAGTAGTGGGCTAGCTCAGACAAATGGCACGTACTGTTCAGTCACCTTGTATATCATCTCAAATAGCTTTCCTGAATGGAGAGGCCTATTCATAGCCCATCAATGTACCCATTTTTATCATAACTCCTCCAATATTTGTCATTCTCTTTTTTCTCTCTCTCTGTTTCTTTCCTTCCTTCCTTCCTTCTGCTGTCTTTGCCAGTCTGATTGCTGGGTGTAAGGGGGAATCTCAGAGTTGCTTTAATTTATATTTCTCTGTTAATGATTTTGGAGTATTTTTCCCTGTGGCTATAAATAACCTTCTCTTGAGAACTGCCTTAGACCATTTAAACCTTCTCTGAGGTTGAGAGACTAGCTATCAGTGGAGCCGACTAGTGAAACATGTACGACAATAGCCCTGTCATCTTTGTGGGGAGGGGTCTTACTTTCACCTTCCTATCTACATATACCCCAGAAATGGACCAAAGGGGTGCTTTAAGGTGCTGTAATTTTTCTCCCAAAGCTTGTCCACATATGTTCCTGCCTTTTACTGCTTATGCCCTTGGGACATCTTTCCTATAGACCTTATTGACTCATAATTCGTGTATTTGTTCATTCAACAAGGATTTATTAAATCCATCTCTGACCATTCTACCATGCTTGGTGATCCAATTGATTTCTCAGCCCACAGAAGATTAAAAGCAGCAAATTACAAAGAAACCAGTGACAAGAAGGAAGAACCCACAATGAGAGTGGAGACTGAACTCCTGAGAACAGACAGAAGACGTCAAACACCTAAGTTATCTCAATTCATTGAAAGGGTTTATTTTTCCCTTCCTACAAGTTGGCATTAACTTCATTCTATTCTATGCATAATTTCAAGTGCATAAAAGTATATTCTCATGAGTTTCAGGAATGGGCAAAAGTCACAAATCATGTTTTAGTAAATCCTCTGAAGGGAAAATAAAAACCATTTCTACATAGCAAATACTATTCCCGGCCTGGAACCATGAAGTTCAAGGCTGTGCAGCAGGTTTTATGCCTCTGTTCAGGGTGCTGAACAAAAGCTACAAGCTTCCCAGCAAAATAAAAGTCAAACTGTTTAGGGATAAGAGAGAGGCAGGTGCCAAGAAATGTTGGGCATAATCCAAGACAATTCTAAGTAAGACTACAAGATAGGCACCTGTTAAGATCTATAATAGTGAATGGAAGAGGTGAAGGAATGCCAGATTCCTTGGAATGAATTTAAACGACTATTCAGAAGGGAGTGCTAGACAGAGATACTTCCAAAGTACACCTGGAAAAGTGACCAATTTTCTTATAATGATAAACAGTGGACTGCTTTTTAGCTTCAATCTTCCTATGACAGCTGGTAGAAGGGGACCTCCTGTCATGACCCAGGAAGAACTAGTATAAAACATGGAATGAAAAGGATGCCAACATGGAAACAACTCTGCCTGACTCATGGCATCTCAGTTAACCCCAAGGACCTCCTTCTCAATATGGCCCAGCTGAGTAAAAATACTAAATCGACCAACCATTCTTGATTAAGCACCAGGGATGATTTTTTTTTGTGGGGGGAGGGGAGGAATCCCTCCCCTTGAGAGTTTTAAATTCTAATGGGTGAAATAAACCAGACTGAAGGTAGGAGGAAGTTAGGGAACAAGAGGGGAAGTGAAGTAGTGTAGATGTCTTTTTCTAGGAGTTTAGCTAAAAAGGAGGGGCAGCACAGTAGCTACTGGGGATGGAAGGATCGAATGAGAAATGAGGGCTTATAAGTTTCTAATTAATGATTAAAGCGCACTGAGCAGGTTAAATTATGTTCTTTAGCTGTTTAAGAAGGCAGGAAAGCATTGGTTACAAGGAAGACTTTCATCATTAAATTAAGAAAACACTTTGAGTATTAAAAGGGGAAATAAGATCTCATTCCTGTGTGAGTTCTCATTCTTAAATGATACGTTATATGTCCTAATCCTTTTTATTCCTTCTAAATGGGAATGGCTGTCTCAACAGAAGATGGAGGAGGGGGAATATATTTAGATATTGAGGTCGTATCAAAAATAAAAGACATCAGTAAGAACTCAAAATGCCTATTGTCAGATTATACTAGTACAAAAAGAGATGCCCCCTCTGCCTCAATGCAATAGCTGATGGCTTTGGCAGGAAGCTTTCATATAAGGTAGCTAGGTGGCCTGGTGGATAGGGTACTAGACCCTGAGTCAAGAAGACTTGAATTTTAATCCTGTCTCAGATTCTTGAGAGAGAAAGGGTGTGTGTGTGTGTGTGTGTGTGTGTGTGTGTGTGTGAGAGAGAGAGAGAGAGAGAGAGAGAGAGAGAGAGAGAGAGAGAGAGAGAGAGAGAGAGAGATCTTGGGTAAGCCATTATCTCTCCAAGCCTCATTTTCCTCAGGTGTAAAAGGAAATGATGTTACAGGGTTGTTTTGGGGTGGGAATAAAATGCTATGTGCAAAGCATTCTCAAAACCATTTGTTATTCAGTTGTATTCAACTCTTCGTGACCCCATTTGGGGTTTTCTTGGTGAAGATAGTGAAGTGGTTTGCCATTTCCTTCTCTAGTTTATTTTACAGATGAGGAAATTGAAGCAAACAGGGTGAAGTGACCTGCCCAGGGTCACACAGCCAGTAAGTATCTGAGGCCAGATTTGAACTAAGTAAGATATGTCTTCCTGTCTCCAGGGCTGGCCATTCCATCTACTGCAGCGCCACCTAGCTGCAACCTGAAAACCATAGAGCACTATATAAATGTGAGCTGCAACCACCACAGCAGGAGAAAAGATATTTGCAAAGACACTGGACCTTCTTCAGGAACCCCAAGCAACGAAACCCTGGATGTGAGAGGAGGCACAGGCTCAGCCAATGAGAGTCAGCTTCAAGAGCTACCAATTGCTTTCAGGATGCATAAAAAGGGCAAAGGCCATTTAGCAGCATGGACTAGGTTTCTGTTGCCTTTGAGCTTCCAGCACAGGGATTCCTGAGCTTTTTTGTGTCCTCTACACCTTTGGCAAGCTCTCTGATGAAACCCATGAACTCCAGATTAAGAACTCCATTATC
This sequence comes from Gymnobelideus leadbeateri, assembly GCA_011680675.1. Taxonomy (NCBI): domain Eukaryota; kingdom Metazoa; phylum Chordata; class Mammalia; order Diprotodontia; family Petauridae; genus Gymnobelideus; species Gymnobelideus leadbeateri. The sequence goes on from WOXC01001814.1 coordinate 12,460, forward strand.
TAGAGTCATGGAAGTACTAACTGGTGGGTGGGGTGAGGGGAGTAATAACTACTCGTTATAAATACTCTCCTATAAACAAGCTGTTAATAGGAGGGGATTATACTCTGGAGGCTGCCTTAAGCCATCATCCTATTGAGAAGTTGCTAGCATTCTCAAGCTGTGAGAATCCATAAGATCACCCAGGTAACCTGGTCTAGAAGGATGTTTGAGCCTCTACTGTCTTTAAGGTCATGGGCCCTATAAAAGGTCTGGAAAAAGGAAATATTATAGCTACCAAAGTAACAAAGCAAGTTACCCATGAAAACTTTAGAGCCTTCATTTTTACATCATTCCCTGAGAAAATTCCAAATTGTGTTCTTAAAGAGATTAATGGTTATCTCCAGCATGTTAACTCAGAACCAGAATGGCTTCATCGATAACACAGTGGATAGTGACTCTGTTATTTATTGCCTCTATGACCTTGGGCAAGTCACCTCATTTCTCTGGGTCCTGGGTTACTTCATCCACAAAGTGAGGTCATTGACCTGGGTGGCTTCTAAGGTTCCTTCTATCTCTAATAGCAGCCCACAGCAACTTTCCTGTGCAAAGACTCACTGAACTTTGTTCCAGAGTCAATGCCAAGAAGTATGTTAAAACCTATGACAAGTACCAGGGTACTCTAAGCAGTGATGCCAAACTCAAATAGAAATGGGGACCACTAAACTGTACATAAAGATCCCTGGAGCCACATATTGACTTAGAAAACCATATATTAACATTATATTTGTTCTATTGTATTTTTATATATTTGTGTTAAATATTTCCCTATTTTATTTTAATCTGGCTTGGGCTGCATTTAGAGTGCCAAGCATTTGGTACCTTTGCCCTAAAGCCTCTTGTAGCTCTAGCCAGGAGAGGTACCCTAAATTTCTATAGTGGCAAAACCATTTGTGAATTAACTGCAGGCATCCAGATTCAGGTGGCTGAGAAAGATATACCAAGTCCTGATCTCTATAGTATTGTGACCCAGGCCTTGGCACAGACAGCAGCAACAATCTCCAAGTCCAGGAAGACATAGACTTCAGCTCAGAGTTTCTGCTTTTGGGAAGGGTTGGGTACAGAGAATGAGTAATTGTTCATTCCAATGTTCCATGCAGGTAATGATTCTACTTTTATTACCTTTTATCTAATCCAATTAAACACTTTATAAATTAATGACCCTGGGAGAGTTGAAATCAATGAGGCACATGGCCAGGGATATAATGAATGGGAGTGGCTAAGTAAGTGGGGGCAATGAGGTCTTGAAGTGATCTAATTGGTAGAAACATATTTATGCCCCTAGATACAGATGAAAGAAAAAAACCCCTATGTGGAAAGAGTGGGAGAAGGGGAGCAAAAGAGCCCCTGATACCCCCAGATTATGACAGAGAAATAGGCAAGCTGATATATCCATGACGATCCCCGGGGTTGATCAAGCCACATTGATGTTTCATTTAGGCAGGAAACAAAACCCATTCCATTTGTCAAATGTCTTATGAGTAGGAGTGGCAAGTGGTCTTTAGGTGGAATATTGGCTGGTCACTGGTATGTGTGATAGAGAGAGCATTCTTATTTGGGCTGGAGCTGGACTGGAGTGCTTCACAGATCCCTTCTAATAGTTTCTGCTATTGTACAATGGGGTAAAAACCATCATTGACAAAGTATATCCTTATCTAGACTGGTAGGTCTGTCATTTGTTGGACTGAAAAATGATGTTATTTTTCTTTGCATCAAATTTCTGCTAAAAGTCAGAGATCTAAGATACACAGAGCAAATAAGTTTAAGATCAAGCACCATTTCCCAGTGGTAGAGTAGGGAAAAGATATAGAGAAATAGTTTAATACTATGCAATTCTTCCTTTGAATAACCACATATAATTTTCCTTCAATTCACTAAGAAGAGAAATTAAAATCAAAATCAGTAATGAGGTCTTACTTCATCCCCACCACAGACATGATAAACAAGTTTTTTTAAGATCAAAAAGAGAAGGGGAGGGGAGGTTGAAACCAGGTTAAAGGAAAATTAGCAGTGGATACAATAAAAACGAATCTGCTCTCACTATGAATAATCATATGCTGGCAAAATGCAGATTTCAAAAGAAATAGATTACCTTTAGAGAGACAGGATACCTAAGTGAACAAAACGAAATATCCTAACCCCATCATGATCAAAAAGAAAGAAATAATTAAGTTGTAGGTCATTTACTGAAGAACACCTCCAGTCCAGATGGATTTGCAAGTGAATGTTACCAAATATTCAAGTAGCAATTAATACTTATTATGAGAACGTATTCAATGGAGAAAGAAAGCCTTGTAGCAATCACCTTGTGAGAGAGACAAAAGGTTGGCTTGATACCCAGCCCAAGAAAAGATAAAGCAAAGGAAAAGCTTCAGACCAATCTCGCTAATTATTTTTGATGTAAAATGTTTTGATTGTATTAAGCCAAGAGACTGTACAACAATATAGCCAAAGAATTATTCACTCCGAGTAGGCTGCTTTTATACCAAGAATGGTTCAACATGGTGGCAGTGGTGGTGGGGGGAACCCCACATGATTACATCAATGAACAGAAAAGGCTTTTGACAAAAATATTTGTGCTAAAACTCACATGGAAGGACTCTTAAATTAGGGCCACTAACAATAGCAATTGGCATATCTTTTTTCTACCCATTTTAATTTCTTCAGTTGGCATCAAAATGCCTCTCCAAATGGATAATTATGTGGTAACTCGAGTGTTTGCACCAGAGATGGTAAAATTCAATCCGAACACAAGGTTGACTTGGCTAAAGGAGATTCTTAAGACTGGAGACAGGAGTGGTCTGTCAAGGGCCTCCAAACCTGTATCTACATAACATCTTAGGGATCTCAACTATGGGATCTGAGCATACCTGGTTAAAGGGATGTATCAACAGTACAGTATTCACAATGCCTATTGTGACTATAAATATGCTGATATGGTTATTAATCACCAAAATATACCAGGCTCTCTACATGGGGGATAATGCTAGAACATTTTTTTCAAATACCAGAAAGTCAAGGCCATCACAGTAGTTATGAAGTTGGCACACATAGTTAATGTAGTAAACACCCACATTCTTAAGCCTTCAAAACAGAAAAGGCTACCTCAGGCAAAGTTCCTCTGCTCCCCACTCATGGCAACTGCTCATCATCCATGAAGCCCCCCACAATTTCCATCCCTGGCAGTCCTCAGCAGGAGTCCTTAGCAGAAATTCTGGCTAGCTCAAAAAAGAGTTCTCGCCTCTACCTCCACCTCAGCCACTACCGTTGCTGCCGCCACCAGTTACCACAGGAACTCTAGCTTGGCTTCTGCTTCCTCTTGCTCCACCCCTTCCTGCTACATCAGCAAATCCAACGGGGCATGGAAGATCTTTAAATCCCATAACCCTTACATTCAGCCCCAAGATCTTTCATGTCCCTTACTTGGCAAAAATACAGTAACAATACATTTCATTACATAGGTTAATAGGAGTTTTAAGAGTAACTGGTGTCAACAGAATTTTACAAAAATATGACAAAGATAGCACACAATAAACACAGAAAACAATACTTTAGGGTGGGACTTGAGCACAATCTCCCCATCATTCCCCTGCCAAATAAATGGGGCCCCAAAATATCGGGGTAAGGGGAGGTGGTTTCTTCTGCAATGGCTACTTGCTCCTGAAATTGGACAAAGAGCTGTCCCTGTCCCAAGGCATCCCATTTGAGAGGTCAGTTCTTAATGTGCTTGATGCCAGGTCCAGGATGACATATCACCATTGTGGACAGGGGGTGACATCCAGCTTAAGCTATCAGGCATCTACAGGTGGAGGGTACCAAGCCTGCGGAAACAAATCTATCAAACAAGGTGAACAGACGAAAAGCCAAGAAGAAGCAAAGAGACAATAACTAGACTATTATAGCCTCACTCATGGTAGAATATATGAGTTAAGGGTACAATTTTGTAATTGTCTTCTCCAGAATAAACAATAGTTACTGTTATCCATGTGCTATAATCTCTGCAGCCTTTGGAACATCATCTGGCTTCCATTTTACCCATACTTTAGCTCCCAATTTTATTCTATAAGTAGAACCAAATCCTTCAGTTCCTCTGACAGTTATTTTGGAAGGAAGGTCAGTTTTTAAAAGTGGTATTGTTTTATAAGGAATAATAATCACTTGAACTATCCTATCATTTTTTAATCTGTATGGGCCCTTCACCTAAATTATGGAATGTCACAACAATTTCTCCTTGATAATTAGAATCTATTGTCCCAGCCCCCATACTTTCCTTTTACTCTGCAGATCCTGTTCGTGACGCCATTTGTAGCAGCAAGCACCCCAACAAACCCAGGGTGGCTGCCAACACAGGTTCTTAGATCTGCTTTTCTAAAGGAAAGCAACTCAAAATGGGTTAACAAGCTTACTTTAATCAATCAAACATATCATTTACCTTATTCAGGGGGAAGTCAGCACCCTGAATGTCAGAGTTTACAGACAGAAATTATAAGAAAACAGAAAAACATATCAAGCAGACAGGCCTCCAACTATCTTGACCATTACATCCATACCTAGTCAGTTACCAGAGAGGGAAGCATCAACATCTGGGTTTTTCAAAGCTGGGGGGCTCTCAATGGCTGCCCAGAGTCTCATCTGGTCAAGTCACACAACACTTCTTTCAAAGTGAGCCCAAAAAGAAAGTTTCACATCAGGGATTATATAGCCTTCCCCCAGGTCAGAGAATGTAACAACCCTCTTGACCTACTGCCCAATCACAAAGCACCAAGGTGTGGATGTTCCTAAAAAACAAGCTTCCCACCACAGGCTCCAGGTGCACTTAACCTAGGGGCAGGGAAGATCTTAAAAATTTACTTTCCTATAACTAGGGACTGGACTCTTCCTTTGTCAATTCAAAGTTGGCTAAAAGGTAGGATGGGAGGGGAGATGTGGAAGGGTTCATCCATAATGGCAGATGCTATGGAGCTACCTGGGAACTTTTCTGTACCATTGTTATTGGGACAAGATATGGTGTGAGAGTACTTCTGCATTGGTTTTAGAGATGAAGGCAAAAAGCTTTTGGGGGGAAAACATTCGTAAGTCAGATGCCAATTATGTGGCTAGTAGGTTTTTATTTGAAGAGAGATCCAAAAGCCTTTGAGCAAAGGTTTTGAGTCCTGGACTCCTTGCCAGTGTGAGGAAGCCTATGGAATTCTTCTCAAGTTAATGTGTATTGCCTATATTCAAATGGAAGGGAATGAAAATTTCAATTAGAACTTAGTGAAAATACAGATATGATTTTTTCCCATCCAAGTTCATAGTCCACCTGAAATCCATCCACAGACTCCAAGTTAAGAATTTCTGCATTAGACATACTGAGGTATCTCACCCCACCCTTGAGGATTCTACATGTGAAATGTAAACTCATGCTCCACAGAGGACATGGGGAGGCACAGGGGCATGGTGATAACATTCCAATGAACACCGATCCTTGCTAGGAGATAAAGGCCAACCTTCCTACCTTCCTTCCTTCCTTTATTATTTATTTATATATTAATTTGTTTGTTTATTTTTAGTTTACAAGATTCAGTTCCACAATTCCTTGAGTTTCAAATTTCCTTTCCCTCCATCCCCCCATACCCCACAACGACATACAGTCCAGTATAGGATCTGCAAATACTTTCACATTAGACATTAGTCAGGTTACAAAGGCCAATTGTACTAGATGGAATGAAAAATGATAAAGAAGAAATAAAACCAAATAATGAAAAGAAAAAGATGAAGTAGTTTGCTTCCATCAGGATCCAAACTCAGTTCTTTTAGTTATTTCTCTGGATGTAGGCATCTCTCTCCTTCATGAGTCTTTTAGGATTGACTTATATTACTGCATTGCTGAGAAGAGCCCAATCTGTCATTGTTGGTCATCACACATATGTTGTATCTTCTGTGATTGTATACAAATTTCTATTGCTTCTACTATTCTCACTCAGCATCAGTTTGTATAAGCCTCTCCAGGTAAATATGAAATCAATCTACTCCTCATTTCTTATAGCACAATAGTATTCCATTACATTCATATACAACAACTTGTTCAGCCATTCCCCAATTGATGGGCACCCCTTTAATTTCCAATTCTTTGCAACCATGAAAAGAGCTGCTATAAATATTTTTATACATATGGGACTTCCTCCCACATCTATGATCTCTTTGGGATATAATCCTAGAAGTGGTATTGCTGGGTCAAAGGGCATGAAATTATTTATAATCTTTTGGGCATAATTCCAGATTGCTCTCCAGAATAGTTGGATAAGTACACAACTCCACTAGCAATGCATTAGTGTTCCAATTTGCCCACATCCTCTCCAGCATTTGTCATTTTCCTGTTTTGTCACCTTAGACAATCTGACTAGTGAGATGTGGTACCTCAGAGTTGTTTTGATTTACATTTCTCTAATCAACAGTGATTTAAAGCATTTCTTCATATGCTTATAGATATCTTTAATTTCTTTCTCTGAGAACTGCCTGCTCATATCCTTTGACCATTTATCAATTGAGGAATGACTTGTCTTCTTATACATTTGAGTCAATTCTCTGTATATTTTAGAAATGAGTCCGTTATCAGAGATACAAGTTGTAAAAATTCTTTCCCAATTTGCCACCTCCCTACTGATCTTGGTTACATTGGCTTTGTTTGTACAGAAGCTTTTTGATTTAATGTAATCAAAATTATCCATTTTGCATTTTATAATTCTCTCTAATACTTGTTTGGTCCTAAAGTCTTTCCCTCTCCACAAATCTGACAGGTACACTATTCCTTGCTTTCCCAGATTGCTTACAGTATCATCCTTTATACCTAGATCATACACTCATTTAGACTTGATTTTAGTATATGGTGTTAGAAAATGGTCTGTGCCCAGTTTCTGCCATACTATATTCCAGTTTTCCCAGCAGTTTTTGTCAAATAGTGCATTCTTATCCCAAAAACTGGGGTCTTTAGGTTTATCAAACAATAGATTACTATACTCACTAAGTGCTAGATCTCGTGCGTCCAATCCATTCCATTGATCCACTACTCTATTCCTCAACCAGTACCAAGCAGTTCTGATGACTGCTGCTATATAATACAGATTAAAATCTGGTATAGCTAGTCCACCTTCCCTAGCATTTCTTTTCATTAATTCCCTTTATATTCTAGACAGTTTGTTCTTCCAAATAAATGTTGTTACTATTTTGTCTAACTCTATAAAGTAGTTTTTTGGTAAATTGATTGGTATAGCACTAAATACACAATTCAGTTTGGGTAAAATTGTCATTTTTATTATATTAGCTCGACCCTGCCATGAGCAATTGATATTTTCTCAATTAGTTACATCTAATGCTATTTGTGTGAGAAGTGTTTTGTAATTGTGATCATATAGGTCCTGGGTTTGTTTTGGCAGATAGATTCTCAAATATTTTATAATGTCTACAGTGACTTTAAATGGGATTTCTCTTTCTATCTCTTGCTGTTGAATTTCATTAGAGATATACATGAATGCGGAGGATTTATGTAGGCTTATTTTATATCCTGCAACTTTTCCAAATTTATTTATTATATCACACTGCATTCCTGGAATAAATTCTACCCGATCAAAGTGTATTATTCTTGAGATAAGCTGTTACAGCATCTTAGCTAATGTTTTATCTAAAATTTTTGCATCTAAATTCATAAGGGAAATTGGTCTATAATTTTCTTTCTCTGTTTTATCTCTTCCTGATTTAGGAATCAGTACCATATTTGTGTCATAGAAAGAATTCGGTAGGACTCCTTCTTCACTAATTTTCCCAAATAGTTTGTAGAGTATTGGAATAAATTGTTCTTTAAATGTTTGATAGAATTCACTAGTAAATCCATCTGGCCTTGGGGATTTTTTCCTAGGGAGTTCACTGATGGCTTGCTTGATTTCTTTTTCTGAGATGGGGTTATTTAAGTAATTTATTTCTGCCTCAGTTGATCTGGGCAACTTTTATTTTTGTAAATGTTCATCCATTTCACTAAGATTGTCACATTTATGTGCGTACAATTGGGAAAAATAATTCGTAATTATTGTTTTGATTTCCTCTTCATTAGAGGTAGACTCACCCTTTCCATTTTTGATACTCATAATTTGGTTTTCTTCTTTCTTTTTTTTTGTCATATTGACTAAGGGTCTAGTAATTTTATTATTTTTTTGTAAGACCAGCTCTTAGTTTTATTTATTAATTCAATAGTTTTCTCTTTTTTGTTAGTAAATGTTTAATAACCAGCTCTCTGGGGGAAAAAATTACATGCAACACACTTTTAAGCTAAATCTGCATTATTAGCATTTTCCCATCATTTTCTTTTTTTTTCCAAATGCTTTATTAACTTCTGGTAGACATCATTCATTTCTGCCAGATTTTGAGTTACAATTTTTCCCCATTTTTATCCTACCTACCACCCCAGAATAGCAGTCCCACATGATATCCCCTCATTCATTCTGCTCTCTCCCATATCTTCTCTCATACCCCCTTCAGCTTTTGCATTAGGGCAAGGTGACTCTCTGTGCTCCAATGCCTACACATCTTATCTCCAAATTACATGCAAAATAATATTAATCATAATATTTATATATATTTGAAAGATTTAATTTTAAAACTTCAAATTCCAGATCCATTCCCTTCATCCCTTGTCATCCAATCCCGTTGGGAAGATAAACAATTCAGTATTTGTTATACATGTCTAGCTATGCAAAATATTACCATGATAGATACACTGTAAAAGACTGGCTATATTTCCCTCCCACCTATCCCACCCCCCACCCGGTCCATTCCCTACTTTTATCCTGTCCCTCTTTAAAAACGGGTGCCTCCAACCTCCCCTTACCCCAGCATGCCCTCCCCTCCATCATCCCCCCTCTCATTGCCCTCCACCTATGTTCCTGCAGGGTGAGATATCCCATTTAGTATGTATGTCATTCTCTCCCTGAGCCAAATTCAATGAGAAAATGGTTTTGCCTTTTTTGCCTTCCTTTTCTTCCCCTCCCCTGCAACCATTTCCCTCTGCCTCTTCTACATGAGATAGTTTACCCCCCGCCGTCTCTCCCCATCTCCTCTTGCCACATTCCTCTCTCACTTCTTAACTTCATCCCTTAAGTATCATCCCTTCCCACCAAATTAGACCTGTGCCCTCTATCCATGTATACCCGAAAACATATATACACACATTCACATATGTATTCATATGGCCATATACGCTTCTTAAATTATTTTCATACTGAGAAAGGTTTCATCAATCACAGTCATTGTTTTTCCATGTAGGAATGTAAATAGTTCAACTCTGATAAGTTCCTTTTGATTTCTTTTCCCTGATTACCTTCTCAAGCATCTCTTGCTTCTTGTGTCTGAATGTCAAATTTTCTATTCAACTCTGGTTTTTTCCTCAAGAATGCTTAAAAGTCTTCTATTCCACTGAATGACCATATTTTCCCCTGAAACAAGATACTCAGTTTTGCTGGGTAGGTGATTCTTGGTTTTGATCCCAGGTCCTTTACCCTGTGGAATATCATATTCCATGCCCTTCAATCCCTCAGTGTAGAAACTGCCAGGTCCTGGGCTATTCTGATTGTGTTTCCACAATATTGAAATTGTTTCTTCCTGGCTGCTTGTAGTATTTTCTCCTTGATCTGGGAATTCTGGAACCTGGCTATAATATTCCTAGGAGTTTTCTTTTTGGGATCTTTTCCAGGAGGTGGTTGGTGGATTCTTTCAACCTCTATTTCGCCCTCTGGGTCTGAAACATCAGGGCAATTTAACTTGAGAATTTCTTGAAGGATGATTTCTAGGTTCTTTCTTTGATCATGGCTTTCAGGTAGTCCAATAATTTTTAAATTATCTCTCCTGGATCTATTTTCCAGGTCAGTGGTTTTTCCCATGAGATATTTCACATTGCCTTCTATTCTTTCATTTGTTTGGATCTATTTAACAACATCTTGATTTCTCATAAAGTGACTAGCTTCCATTTGCTCCAGTCTAACTTTGAAAGAATGAATCTCCTCAGTGAGCTTGTGGGCTTCTTTTTCCATCTGGCAAATTTGGCTTTTTAAGGCATTCTTCTCCTCATTGCCTTTTTGAGCCTCTTTTGCCATTTGAGTTAGTCTATTTTTGAAGGTGTTATTTTCCTCAGTCAGGCTGTTGACTCTCATTTCATACTTTTCCTGCATCCTTCTCATTTCTCTTCCCAATTTTTACTCCACTTCTCTTATTTGGTTTTAAAAATCCTTCTTAAGGTCCTCTATGGCCTGTAACCCACTCGTATTTTCATTTGGGGCTTTTGGTGCAGGAGTTCTGACCTCCCAGTCCTCCTCCTGTTCCCTGCTTTGATCCTCTTTGCCCCCCAAATAGGGGTCTAACGTTGGATTTTTCTGTTTATTTTGTTTCCTTTGCCTAGGCATGTTGCCACTTAATTACTTGACTTTTGGGCTTGTTGCCACAGTAGGACTCTGCCACCAGACAGGGGAGCTTTTGTCCCAAACGTTGGAGTCTTCTCAAGTTCCGGATGTATTAGTTGGATGCCCTCTCTGAAGCCCCCACACACTCTGGTAAGTTGGTCATACTCCCCAAGACCACCCCAGACCGCAATCCAGATCCAAGAAAGTTAAAGCAAGAGTGATTACCCCCCAGACTGATTGATGGATCCCACTACAGTCTGCAGGCCAGGAGCTGAAGCTGCAACTGAAGCTGCAAAATGGCAGCTGTGCCACATCTCCTCAGAGACTTCAAGCCCCCACGGGAAGAAGCTGTTGTGCTCCCAACTACTGGTCCCAAAGTCCGTAGGGCACTAACCTCTCATTTTGTCCTAGGCATCTATGTGTTGGTAATTCTGGAAAAGCCACAGCAGCTGGAGTTCTGGGGTCCCTCCAGCCAGCTGCTGGTCCAGCTGCCCTGGGGCTAAAACCTCCGACTCATGTGGTCCTGGGCTCAGTTCCCAGGGCACTGTGCTGGCCACTCTCTGCCATGCTCATGGAATGTCCTCAGTGTGTCATTCTGTGGATTCTGGAGCTCCAGAGGTTGTTCAGAGTCCCCTTTTACATGATTTTGAAGTGGTGTGGGCTGGAGTGCTGTGGAAGTGCTGTTTCTACTCCACCATAGTGACTCCGCCCTCAATAGTTTTCTTAATTTCAATTTTATTAATCTCTCCTTTGGTTGTCAATATTTCTAATTTAGTACTAAGCTAGGGATTTTCAATTTATTCTTTTTCTAGCTTTTTCAATTGCATGTGTAATTCATTGACCTCCCTTTTCTCTAATTTATTCATGTATGCACTCAGGGATATAAAACTTCCCCTAAGAATGGCATTTAATGCATCCCACAAATTTTGGTATGTTGTCTCGTCATTATCATTCTCTTGAATGAAATTACTGATTGTTTCTATAATTTCTTGTTTGACCCTCTCATTCTTTAGGATTAAATTGTTTAATTTCCACTTAATTTTTAGTCTATCTTTCCATGGCCCTTTATTGCATATAATTTTTATTGCAACATGATCTGAGAATGATGCATTTAATATTTCTGCCTTTCTGCACCAAATTGTGAGGTTTTTATGCCCTAGTAAATGGTCTATTTTTGAGTATGTACCATGCACTGCTGAGAATAAAGTAAATTTCTTTTTTATCCCCATTCAGTTTTCTCCAGAGATCTATGATATCTAGTCTCTCTACAATTCTATTTACCTCCTTAACTTCTTTCTTGTTTATTTTGAGGTTAGATTTATCAAGTTCAGAGAGGGGGAGATTAAGGTCCCCCACTAGTATAGTTTTGCTATCTATTTCTTCCTCTAATTCCTTTAACTGCTCCTCTAGGAATTTGGACACTATACCATTTGGTGCATATAAGTTAAGTAATGATATTGCTTCATTCTTGATGGTGCCTTTTAGCAGGATATAGTATCCTTCCTTATCTCCTTTAATTAGACTTCTTTTGCTTTTGCTTTATCTGAGATAAGGATTGCTACCCCTGCTTTACTTTAGCTGAGGCATAATAAATTATACTCCAGCCTTTTACCTTTACCCTGTGGGTATCCCTTTCTTTCAGATGTGTTTCTTGTAGACAGCATATTGTGTGATTATGGTTTTCAATCCATTCTGCTATTCACCTCTGTTTTTTGGGAGAGTTCTTCCCATTCACAATTTACAGTAATGATGACTACCTGTCTCTTCCCCTCCATCCTATTCCCTTCCCTGCTTATATTTTTGTTTCTTCCTTCTCTCTTCCCCTCCTTGAAGTTTTCCCTTTTGACTGCCCCCTCTCTCAGTGTTCCCAACCTTCTTTATCTATCCTCTCCCCTTACTACTATTTCCCTCCCTTCTAATCCCCCCCTTAACTCCCTTCCTTTTTATCCCCCCTTACCCTCCTACTGCCTATAGGACATAATAAATTTTTATACCTATCAGAGTTTGTTACTCCCCATTTGACATCAAACCAATGAGAATAAATTTCAAACAGTGCTCCTCTCCCTCAGTCCTTTTCCTCTATTTAATGAGTTTCTGTGTCTATTCATATTCGAATCTTAAACTTAACTGATTATGTTGATCCCTCTTTGAACCAGAAACACTGAGAATAGTGTTTAAATGATGTTCCTCTCCCTCTTTCTTTCCCCTCTACTATAGTGTGTTTTTATGCCTCTTCGAATGGCATACTTTACCTTTTTCTATCTCATCCTTTCCTTTTATCCCATTACAGTCCCTTTGATCCCCTTAATAAGGTTTTTTGTTTTGTTTTGTTTTTTTAATCTTCAGGTTAGTTCATTCATACCCCCACCCTCTATCTATGTATTACCCTTTTAAAAGTCATGATAATCATATGAATTTCAATATTGAGAGCTATCAGCTCCTCATATAGGGATGTGATCATTTTGCTCTTGTTGCATCCCAAGTTATGTGCATGTGTGCATGAGTGTGCATGTGTACATGTATATATGTGTGAGTCTGTGTTTTCCTTGTTTAACTTTTTATGTCTTTCTTGAGTCTTGTAATTGGAGATCAAATTTTCCATTGAGCTCTGGCTTTTTCATCAGGAAAGTCTGGATTTATTTCATTAAATGACCATCTCCTTGCCTGAAAGATTATGCTCAGTTTTGCCAGGAAGTTAATCCTTGGTTGTAGTCCTAGCTCTCTTGCTCTACGAAATATCAAATTCCAATCCCTCAGATCTTTTAATGTAGAAGCTGCTAGGTCCTGTGTGATCCTGACTGTAGTTCCACTATATTTGAATTGTTTCTTTTTGGCCGCTTGCAGTATTTTTTCCTTAATCTTGTAATTCTGGAATTTGGCTACTATATTTCTTGGTGTTTGCAATTTGGGATCTCTTTCAGGAGGAGTCTGGTGAATTCTTTTGATAACTATTTTATCTTCTGATTCCAGGACTTCAGGAAAGTTTTCTTTGACAATCTCTTGGAGGATGTTGTCCAGGCTGATTTTTTCATCATGGCTTTTTGGTAGACCAATAATTCTTAAGTTATGTCTCCTGGGTCTGTTCTCTAGGTCAGTTGTTTTTCCAGTGAGATATTTTACACTTTCTTCCAATTTTTCAATCTTCATGTTTTGTTTGATTGACTCGATGCATCATAGAGTTCTGCGTTTCAATTTGACTAATTCTAATTTTTAGCCAATTATAGTCTTCAGTTAGTTTTTGAAGGTCCTTTTAGGGAGGTATTTTCTCCAGTTACTTCACTAATTTTACTTTTTAAGGATTTGTTTTCTTCAGTGAAACTTTTTTCCAGCTTGGTCACTGCCTCCCTGATTTGGTCTTTAAAATATTTCTTAAGCTCCTCCAAGAATGCTATTTGGGCTTGAGACCAACCAGTTCATATTTCCTTCTGTGGTCTCAGGTGTGAGTAAAGAGTCCAAGTTGTCCTCTGCATTTGGTTGTTCTTGACCTACATAATAACCTGGGATCAATTTTCTTGTCTTCCCCTTCTCCTTCTCAGCTTCCTTCCTTCCCACTGTAATTTCCTATTTCCTAATTTCTCAGGCTGTGAGCTAAGGGCCTGGTCATTGACTTTGAATGCTGTAGCCTCTGGGTGTCTAGTTTGAGACTAAGGCAGGAGTCTCAGTGAGGTATGCTGATGCACAGAGTAATCTGTGGAGGAAGGGTGGTCTGGCCACTTCAGATTTCTGCCTCTATACCCCTGGTCTATAGCTTGGGAAGGCTTTTGCTGGTCAGATGAGGTGGGTCTTGTTGGGACCCCTCCCCTTTTCTCTTCAGACTCCTTGCTGCCTCTGTTATACCCCTACTTGAGGACTCCCAAGCCTGAGGCTATTTCCACTATCTTAGGATTTCAATGGGGGTGGGAGACTTATATTTGGGTTTTTTACTTCATGAGGGAGGGATCAGAGCAACTAGAATTTACTTTGCCATTCTAGCCCCTGCATAAACAGGGAGGTGATTTCTGAACTTCCAGGCTCGGGTCTGATAGTCCCAGAAGAAGCTGCTGTCTCTGCTGGGGGCCCCAAGCCCTCTCTTACCTGGCTCCCTTCAATGATTCCTACTGTCCTCTTGTGAGATGCTGGTGAGAAGGCTGAGATTTGTCCTTGGGATGGGTGACTTGGCCAGCTGTGGCTTCTTCTCTCTTTGGTGTAGTCTGCTTGTCTGCTCTCAAGTCTGAGCTATACAGACCCCACTTGCTCTGGGCTCCCCCTGTCCGGACCCACTGGGCAATTTCCTGGGCTGGATTCTGCCACGCTCTGTCTCCCAGTGGATTCTGTCTTTCCAAAATCCATTCAGATTCACTTTTTAAGGTTTAGTGATGGGGTTCACGGAGGAGCTTAGAGAAGTTACTGCTTCCTTTCTGCTATCTTGGCTCCACCCCCAAGGCCAACCTTCTTCATCTGACTTTCTATATATGTGTGCATGCTACTAATTTGCATTCTCACAATGAGGAAAGAGACCACTTGAAGCTACCAATTTTAAAAAGCAAAACCATCTCCTTCTGTGGCTAGAGACCAGACTTTTTGGAAACCATTGCAGCAATGACTGTTTGCCCCTCCAACTGTCCTTCTTTGGCAAGATCGAAAGTGTATCTATAACCAAAAGGGCCTGAGACAGAGATGAAAGACATTATCATCTACTGAAAGGGGACAAACTTCTATTTTATTAGAACTATTTCTTTAGAAAACCTGAGAGACTTAGCAAACAAATTCAGTGAGGCAACAACTTCAGGCAGGCAGTAGGATAAAAAATAAATTCACCAAAAAACTTAACATTTCAAAAAAGTCATTATTGGGAAGGCTAGGTAGTGCAGTGAATAGAATACCTGAGTTCAAATCTGGCCTCAGATACTTAACACTTTCTAGTCGTGTGACCTTAGGCAAGTCACTGAACCCCAATTGCCCGGCCTTTCCCCCCTCTAAAAAGCAAAAAAAAAAAAAACAAAAAAAAAAAACAAAAAAAAAAAAACCAAACATAAAAATGTCATTATCAAAATCCAACAATTGCAGAAACAAATTCCATTCAAGTTACCTGCCAAATATACGTGTCTCACCTGAGAGTTAACCTGCCTGGTAAATCAGAGGTTATATAAAAGCACACCTTGACAAAAACCCAAGTTACTACTTAATTGTGGAGAAATTCATTGTTCATGATTTGGTTGTATTACATTGTCCTGTATTGAGCTCCCATGGGGCTACTTGATGGAACTATATAAAATTGAAGTTCATTTGGAGGAAGAGAAGGTCTCAAACAGGGGTGGGGAACCAGCAGCCTCAAGGCTACATGTGACTCTCTAGGTCCTTGGATGCACCCTTTTGACTGAGTCCGAGTTTTATAGAACAAATCCTTTTATTAAGGGGATTTGTTCTGTAAAGTTTGAATTCAGTCAAAGGGCCACACTTGAGGACCTAGAGGGCCCCATGTGACCTTGAGGTTGCAGGTTCCCCATCCCTGGACTAGAATCATAAAACAAGTGATTATCCTTTAGGAATTATAGTGGTATAGCATCACTAGATCTCCAACTATGTTGTAAAGCCATCTTCCCAATCATTTGGCATTAATTAAAGTGACAAGAAGGCTAGTATTTCATAAATCCAACCACCAACTACTGGGGAAAGGACTCTCTCATTTGGCAGGAGTTATCTTAATTTGGAGCTAGGGTGGGGTGGGGTAAGCACATTAGACATAAAGACTTTTCCCAACTCTAGCTAGGGAATTCATTCTTATTCCAATAAGGGATGTGATCATTCATTCCTTAAGCAAGGGATGAAAAGGTTTTACAGAAGTTCTACTTATCAAGCAGTCTCTGTGAAATGGCTCCAAATCACTAATAAGAATACTGGGGATTAATTAGAGCTCACATTGTACTTCATATCCAAATGGGCAGATAATAAGGAATGGAAACACCAAGTGTTACAGGGGCTGTGGGAAGATAAGGCACTAATACATGATTGCTGGAGTTGTAAGCTGGCCCAGTCATGCTAGGAGACAATTTGGAATTATGCGATTAAGTCTCTTAACCATTCATACCCAGTGATCCTATTTGCCGGCCCATGCCCCAAGGAGACTAATGATGAAGACAAAGTTCTTACATATAGTAAAGTCTTCATAACACTGCTCTTTGGTAGCAAAAAACATAAACAAAAAACCCCCAGGAAATGAGTGCCCAGCAACGGGGGAATGGCTGGTAAATCAAATAAGATATTCATATATAATGACAAATGAGGCAGAGAGATATGGGAGGATTTGTATGAAATGATGCTGAATAAAAAGAGGAATGAACAGTATACAATGCCTATTGTTGAGTCCCTTCAGTTGTGTCTGGCTCTTTATGACCCCGTTTTGGGGTTTTCTTGGCAGAGATACTGACGTGGTTTGCCATTTCCTTCAACAGCTCATTTTACAGATAAGGAAACTGAGGCAAGCAAGGTGAAGTGACTTGCCCAGGGTCACACAGCTAGTAAGTACATGGACTACAGGAATATAAATGACATTAAAAGCAGCACAACTTTGACGGCACATAATAATATAGATGCAAGGGACCTAACAATGAAATATAACCACGTCCCTCAAGTAGTGTTCTGGTAAAGCTTTAACAAGCAGCTCTCTGAAAAATAAATGTATACACGGTACATTTTTATATTTCATCTGCATTATTAATATCTCCATCAATTTCTTAACTCTAGATAGTCAACAAAACAACAAATCAAGTACTGGTTTGTAATACTTGGTGATTTCTAAGGTGTAAATGCTCACACTGCAAATTTAATAATCAGCTTTTGGGAGCCAGTAGGGGCTGAGTCCATAACCCCTGCGGTTTCCTTCCAGTAGGAAGGTAGGGACTAAGTCTGTAGAATGAGGCAGCTAGTGCCAGCTATGGTGGCTACTCTAGCTGGCTCTGCTTAATGGGGTACTTGGGGTTATGAAAAGGTCATGAGAAGTGACATGGGAGGTGAAGTGGAGGCATCATATGTTTTCCTTGCTACTATTATGTTTCGGAAGCCCTTGGGGCTCCTTGCCTTGGCCACAAGGTCTGCATGAATTCCTCAGCTGCCCAGCTAAACTGGAAACACAGAAGGCAACCAGCTCCCAGCCTTTATTTGGACAGATGGCCTGGGTACACTTAGATCTCTGAATTACTGTAGTCAACAAGCATTTATTATCAAATGGGACAATATCTGTAGAATTCTTAAAACAGTGACAGGCACATAGTAGGTTGCCTGACAAATGCTTGTTCCCTTCCCTTTTGAGCACCTAGGAGCCAGGCACTGTGCTAAGTGCTGGAACCCTTGTTCCTACCTTTTATTCATGTTACTTATATTCATAGCATCACAGGGGCTTTATCTAGAACTGGGAGGGGTACCCCTTAAGGGGTAGATCATCCAGCCCCCTCATTCTGCAGAGAGGGGAAAATGAGGCCTAGAGGGAAAAAGGGACTTGAGCAAAGTGACACTAAGTCAAACTTGGGCTTAGCAATGAGGCCACAGGATCTTATATCTAGAACTGTAAGGGACCTCAGACATCATCCAGTGCAACCTATCACTTTACACAGGAGGAAACTGAGGCCCTGGCAGGGAGAGTACTTGTCCAAGCTCACGCAGGTAAGCATCAAAGGTAGAATCTGAAGCCAGGTTCTTGAACTCCACGGCCAACATACTACATCTTGTTACTTCCTCTGACTCCCAGTTCAAGGCTCTTTCTACAATTATAGCACTGCTTCAGATTCACTTGTATCATTTCCCTTACTAGACCATAAGCTCCTTGAGAAAGGGACAATCTCTCTCACCACCATCTGACAGTGTACTAAGCACAAAGCAGATACTTCTTCGTCACCCCTACAGGCTTCCAAGTATCACTTGGAAAGGTCTCGAAGACCTGAAATCTCTGTCCCTGAGGTCACCAGGTCCATCTCCTTTCTGTTAGGTGGGGTCCCCCCAAAAGCAATTCATCCTGAGGACCATCTCTCCATTTCCATCAGACCGTGAAAGGGTTGGTTTCCCAGCTCCTATCACCCATTCAAGCCCTGGCAGGGAATGCTTCCAAATGGGGCAGTGCCTGGCTTGCCAAGAAGGCTCAGCCAAACAGCCCAGGAAGGAGCTGTTGGCAGTGCCGGAACTCATGCCTGCAAAGTAGAAATGAGCTGAGCACACCCATTTGGCTTTAGAAGCCGGAGGCTTTTGTAGCAAACAAAGTGCCCCATTTGGCCCATATAGTTTCTCTAGCAGAGAGAGGTGGCTATTTGTGGAGGAGTTAGGAAGAGAATTGCAGAGCAGAAGGTTCTTCTTGCCTCTTGTGAAATAGAGATTTTTATTTTCAAAACGTCAGGTTTTTGGGTTTTTTTATTGTACAGGGGGAAATGATCTGGTGATGTGCCCAAAATCCTCTGGCTGTCGAAATGTTGACACATCTCTAAGATCTGACTACATCAAAGAGTCATCTTAGATACCTGTCAACACATGGTATCTGGGTGCCTCAGGGAGTTTTCAGAACTTACAAGGAAACTATCAATATTTGCTGCACTTGGGAAAAAGTGAGAGGGAAGAGTAAGAAGCTCAGAGGTCAACTACTCATTTTCTCCCAAACAAATCCCAATGTCTCCTTGGTCTCTGGGCTACCATTAATCCAACTGGTTCACCCTTGCTTAATGTTCTGGCCTCCCTCAGCTTCTGGATGGTCCTGGCTTTAGTTCTCCTTGTCTTATTTTCTGATTCATTGCTTTTGCTTGGTTTCCCAGCCTCCCTGTCTTTTCTTCTAGACTCACTACCTTGGAGAGCTCATTGAATCACATACTTCCATCTATCATCTATTGCCACACTGATGACACAGGCTTATGGGCCACTCAACACAGCCCTCTACACATGAATGAACCAAAACCCAGAAAGTGAAATCACTTGCTTAGTCACCTTGGTAAGTGGCAGAGCCATGATATAAACTTTGGGTGATGACTCAGTATGGGGCATTTTTTTCAACGAGCTATGTGACCACATGAATGATTTCACCTCTCAGTCTCAGTCTGCTCATCTATAACATAGGGATCCTACCAGCACCATCCTCACAGAGTTAGTGTGGGGATTCAATGAGATTGTGCAACTTATACCACTCTGGAAAATCATCATCAGTCATCAACCTGCTACCATGGTTGCCTCTCCAACACCAACCTCTCTCCTCCCTTACTCTAGTCCAATAGCTCCAGAAAATCCCTTCTTCTCTACAATGCTTCTCAAAAACACTATGTTTCAGAGAGATGATGACTTCCTCTGCACATCCCTGATACTGACCCAATTATACACTGACCCTCATTATACACTTTCTCATACTGTTTCTTCATGTTTATGTCTTGACCTACTATAGCCCAAGTTCTGTGAGAAGGAACCATTTGTATCCCTTCCTAAGGGGACTGGCACTCCAGCCATGGAAAACCTCCCAGCATATGCCTAAGCATATAGGGCAAGATTGTTGTGGTGAAAACAACTGTCTCCACCAACATACCCCATGTAGGTGTAGCATGTTGGTATGGCTAGTTATTCACTAAGGATGGATCTCATCTAGACATCTGATTGTTAAGAGCACATCTTGGTGAAGACTAAGGTTCATTTAGCTTGGTAAACACCGTGAGTGTCTTCCTCTACATAGGGCACCTCTGCTGGTACAAGATGGCATCATCCCCCCTCCTGCTGCTGGGCCTGCAACTTTAGGCTCTCCATCAAACCAGCTCTCAGTGGGTTATTTAATAAGAGCTAACATTTATATAGTGACTACTCTGGGCCAGGCGTAGTGCTAAGTGTTTCACAAATATTACAGATATCGATGCTGGGCCTGGAAGACTGGGTAGGATTTCCATAGACAGAGACTAGAGTTGGTACAGAGGGCATCCCAGGCAATGGAAGCACTGGGGACAGAGATATGGAGGTGAGACAACCTAGAACAGGTCTTGCTCATTCCCTTTTCTCTCTGCTTTGCTAAGAGCCAGTGTTTGACAGGATTTAAATATATTGATTTAAACATAAATAAGAGTATTTACTTTTTTTTGGAGGGGCAGTTGTGGTTAAGTGACTTGCCCAAGGTCACACAGCTAGTAAGTGTTAAGTGTCTGAGGCCAGATTTGAACTCAGCTCCTCCTGACTCCAGGGCCAGTACTCTATTCACTGTACCATCTAGCCACCCTAAATAAGAATATTTAAACATAAGCAATAGTATCTAAATAGAAGCAGTAATATTTAAATAGAAATAATTTATTTAAATATAATTTGATTTAATATTTTTTGCTTAACTGAAAGGACTTTCTGCACATTAGACCCTGAGTTTATCAGCCAGCTTTGCTCAACTAGAAGATACCTGAGTAGGGCAGATTGTCTTGAACAGAGTATTTAGGGTACGGCCATGTGGCCAAGAAAACAAAACAGGGTCAAGGTGAGAAGAATTCTCTCCTGGGCATAGTAAATGATTGTTTCTATAGTACTCCAAGGTCTGCCATTACCTCATCTAAGTCTCATAACCACTATGAGAGAAGAGGCATTATCATTCCCATTTTACAGATGGGAAAACTGAAGCTGAAAATTTGGGGCTTGCCAATGAGGGTATTCTTGACTTTCAAGTCTCAGTCTCTACTTGTTGTATGCCACTTTACTTCTGAAATGGGGGCCTGGATTCTGAGCCAGAGTAACTGAGAAGCCCCTCTCTCAGCCAAAGGCAAACCAACAAATGGGCTGTCCTACTGGATGTTGAAGGTACCCAATCACCCAATAGACAACTGGTATGATTGGGGCAGCCACCTGACTCCCTGACTACTCAGGCTGTGTGTCTCCCTAGGTGTGCTTGAAAGCAGATTTAGATAGAGAATAATGTGGGAGGACACACAGAGGGGTTTGACCCATGCGTCACCCCCTGCTAAGAAGAGTAGCATCATACATGCTACCAGAATTGAGGCCTTGAAGCCCTGAGGACCACTGTTGGTCACTTAACCTTGTCTGGGCTAAGACACAGACTCCCAAAGGCACCTTTTAAACGGGTCTGAGTCAATGGGCCATGGAATCCAGGCAAAAAAAGAAGAGGTAGGAAGGAGAGAGAGGCAGGCCTATGATGCCAGAACACAGGAACAAAATCTCCCATCTGCCAGAGCCTTATCTGCAGCCAATAATGGCCAGGAACTTGGCACACCCAAGGCACTTGTGCCCCCTGATACCCGCGTGAAGCCTCATCTCTATAATAGCCCAGGGAAGAAGGCCAGAGACTGAGTAGCGCAAATAGACTATTGAGTTCAAACCTGGTATTTACCCAAAAAATGGGAACCAGTGCTACTACAAGCATTCTTGTTTTGCTCCCTGTTAGGAATATAATATAACCTTACTGCTTTTATCTCAAAGTTTACAGTCAGACCCAAGACATGTCATTCTACAGCCAGGTTTCCCTTAAAAGAGTTTTGGAAGGCCAGTAACTATACGTGCCTTCTCTCCATGGTTTGGACAGCATGGTATGACAGAAATCAATGGGAAGAGTCAGAGGGCACTAGTCCTTCAGGGAAGAAGACCTGGGTCCAAACCCCCCAATGCCACTTTGCTGTGTGACCACGGCTAAGTCGCTTAGCCTCTCTGGGGTGGTTTTGTCACCTCTAAGATAGAACTTAGGGCTTTGCTGACTGTACAATGCTGTAAAAATGTTACTAGTGGGGGCGGCTAGGTGGCGCAGTGAGTAGAGTGCTGGCCCTGGAGTCAGAAGGACCTGAGTTTGGATCCGGCCTCAGACACTTAATGCACACACAAACAAAACCCAGCCATGTGACCTTGGACAAGTTACTTAACCCCAATTGCCCTCCAAAAAGCAAAAAAAAATGTTACTAGTGGTTGTTCATGAAAAGGCAGCTGGGCTGCACAAAGGCAGACTTGAAGGTCGGCCAGTAACAGCAATGTATCAAGGGCCTACTATGCGCTAGACATTATGTGAAGTGCTTTACTTGTGTTATCCACTTTGATCTTCACAAGGACCTTGGCAGCTGAGAGCTATTGTTTTATCTCCATTTTACAGATGAGGAAACTGAGGCAGACAAGGTTACGTGACTTGCCCAGGGACACACAGCTAGTAAGTGTCTGAGGCCAGATTTAAAATCAGATCTCATGGCTCCAAGTCCAGCACTATCCACTATAGAGCCTAAGTGAAGACTTTGGCAGATATCATAAACTTGGAGCCAGAAGGAGCCATTAGAAGTCAGCCACTCCTTTCACAGATGATCTGACAGGCTCAGAGAGGGCGAAACATCTGCCTAAGACCATAAAGGCAATAAGAATTCATATCTAGGTCTTTATAAATATATACTTATGTCATTTCTGAGCCTCAATTTCCTCTATCAATGAAATGGGCATGATACTGGCAATATCTACTTTAAGAGTACAATTGGAATAATATTTTTATAAGTACAGTCTTTTATTGTTGCTCTCCAAAGTCCTGGCAATCTTGCTCCAGTGGCTCAAAGAAGGCTGCCTTGTCTTTGGCTACACATAAATCTCTAAACCCATTTCTCAACTGTCAGTGAGATTCTGTCCTCAGGTAAACTCTTACTTGTCAGGAGGAAGCTATGGTCAAGTGATATTGTCAGATGTGGCCCCCTCAGTCACTTTATCCTCATTATGATAGAAAAACCAGTTCCCAACAATGAAAGAAGTTCTTCCACAGGACCCTACGTTTATCTGCCACCAGACCCCTCTGGACTTTTCACTAAAGCTGGGAAAAAGGGAATGAACCAATAGCAAATGAGAAAAATAGCCCTTCCCTGCAGCTTCCTTCCCCCTTCTGCTTTGCATTGACCCCCAACAGTTGTTCCTTGCA
The DNA here is from genome assembly GCA_011680675.1 of Gymnobelideus leadbeateri. Taxonomy (NCBI): domain Eukaryota; kingdom Metazoa; phylum Chordata; class Mammalia; order Diprotodontia; family Petauridae; genus Gymnobelideus; species Gymnobelideus leadbeateri. The sequence goes on from WOXC01001814.1 coordinate 35,776, forward strand.
CAAGATGCCAGGCACTCCTGGAATGCTCTTCCTCCTCCTGGCTTCCTAAAGTCCCACTTTCTATGAGAAACCCTTCCCACTATTTTCAACCTTATTGCTTTCCTTCTGAGACAACCTCAAGTGATCTTGTTTATATCTCATCTCCCCCTTTAGAAGATGAGCTCCTTGAGGACAGGTACCATCCTTTGCCTTTCTTTGTATCCCCAATGCTTAGAACAGTGCCTGGCACATAGGAGGTACTCAATAAATGCTTGTTGACTTGACATGAGGAAACTGAGGCCCAGGCAGTGGAAAGGACTTGCCCACACCCATACAGAAAGACATACAAGAAGTGAGATTTGATCCCATATCCACATCCTCCCATACCATCCTGCTGTACCCTCCTGGAGAAATTCATCTTCCTTTTCTCCCTCCCTCTCTGTATTCCTAGGACCAATCATAGGCCTAGTGAGACCTTGGTAACTGACTCAACCTGCAGATCTGCAGCAGATCTTAAGTTTTGTTGTGCTCCAGAGCCCCTTGGCAGTGATTGCCATAAAAACGTACATAGGATTTCAAAGGAAACCAATTATAGTGAAAGAGTTTTCAACATTTATTTTTTCAAAAAGCCCACTAACCCCAGGCTACAAATCTCCGTTTTATAGAGAAATAACAGGCTTGGGGGCCCCAGGGTAGGGAGATATCTGAGGTTTGTTCAGCCAGGAGGAACCCAACCCTTCAGCAACCAATGACTGCAGGACCTAATCTAGGTGGACTTAACTAGAAGCTGCAAACTGACTCCATTCCTGGAAAGGGATGGAAAGGAGACTCCCAAAGGCCAAGATCTAAACCTGACCTTCAAAACAAGAGTTTCCTAGACTGGGTTGAGGGAAAGGTAACAGAAAGAAGGTAAGCCAAGTCAGTGCCTTCAAATCACCCCCCCATCCTTGAGTGCCTCTCCTTTGAAAACTTGGATGTTTCAGTGAGTGCTCAATATTCCATAGGTTTCTCCTATGTTTTTTTTTTTTGGGGGGGGGGTGGAAGTACCAAATTCCATCTCCAAGCAATTTCCATGGTACAAATTCATTTGGGAAAATTTTCCAACCTTGTCATGATCTGAGAAGCCCATTTGGGCCATAGAAAGGTTGGGAAAATCACCATATCCCTAGGCAACCAGGCATGCTGGTTGACAACAGATCTGAATGACCAAATGATAGAACCTCAGCATCACAAAGAACCCATACTGTGCTGGACAAAGAAGCCAGACCTGGACACTAGCCTTGGCTCTGCTACTGATTTGCTGTGTAGCTTCTGGCCAATCACTTGCCCTTTCTGGGTCTCAGTTTCTTTATCTATAACTACTGCCACCATGAGATACGGTAGAAAGACCATGAAATGTGGACTCAACCAACCTCAGTTCAAGTGCTGAGTTTGCTCTTAACTATCTGGGTGACCCTGGGAAGGTCATTTCACTGGGAAGCCTTAATTTTCTTCTCTCTGAGAGGTAAGGGCAGATGCTTGCCAACTCCAAAACTAGCATCAACAACGTCTGGGTGACAGGACACGGTGACTCAAATTAAGAAGTCAGCCACCTCAAGACTAGAAGTAGTTTGGGCCAGGTCTTTTGGTGGGGGGAACCTTTAATTTTGTATCTCCATGCTTTGACAAGAGAAAGGGGTAGGGTGTGGGGAAGGTACAAATGTGGCCAAGTCAGAGGGGAAGGGACTGTCCATACAGTGATCCCCCTCCACACCATTCCCAGAACTTTCCTTTTTCTCCTGATAGTTGAAGTATGGCAGCAAGCGGGCACTGGTGCACCACTAGATTCTAGCTGCATTCTGTCACCCTTCAGAGGGTAGTACAGCCTTCATTATCTGGAGCTCTGACATCCAGCTTGGAGTCTAGCCAATCCAGAGGGGAATGGATTTTACTGGGCCATCAACTCCCGAACAAATAATGTTAGTTGGAATGGCTCAGGATTTCAGCAGAATGAAATATTGTGTTTCTAATTGTTGACTGGAAGTCATTTTTCTTCTTAACCAATATTCTTGGCAAACCAAAGTATAAGATGGGAAGAACATATATTTAAAGCTAGAAGAGACCTGAGAGGTCATTTAGTCATCTCCTTCCCCCCCTTCTCTGGGCCAGAGCTATAATTATTAGTATAGAAACTCCCAGTGAAAAAACTCCCTCTCCCAGCTCATTTTACGTAAGAGGAAACTGAAGCCACAGAGAGTGCCAGTGACCTGGCCAAAGTCACAGAGGCAAAGCCTTGAACTCTAAAACTAGGTCTTTCCCTGCCCCACCATCCCCTGTAGCATTTTTTAAAATTACATTACTTGTTGAGACACAAATCATATGACAAATATTCACAGCAATTCACATGTCTGAAATTTCTTTACTCAAGTGATTCAGAGGCTACGTTTCCATTACTATCAGAGTGGATTTTTTATGGAAAAGGACTTGCTTTTCTACATTTATCCATCATACAATTTCAGTCTGTAATCTGAGCAATTTGCTGTCATCTACCAGTTTTTCCAGCAAAGGATAAGAAAGCATCTTCATGTTTATATGCTGCTACCTTCTCCCCTGAACTGCCATGGTTTTTAGAAGGCCCAGATGGTCCTGCATTGTGGCTCCAGAAAGGTCTAAAAAATCAGTCCGCAGCCCAACTGCTGATGTGAGAAGAAGTATAGGCCCTTCCCCAGTTCTGATCCATAGTCATGACAGAAAATAATCCCTCCTTGGGATTTTTTCTTTCCATTTTCCCAAATGATCTGATTTTCAGTTTGCCTTCTATTTGGGGAGAACCCATATACAGACCAATCTGGCATTGTGGTGAGTTGGACAGAAGACCTATCTTAAATTTCTGAAGCTCTGGGTTTAGATCTAGCCTCTGATTTCAGTCCTGACTTATGGACCAGCTTAGAGCTAAGTGAAGGCACCAAGACCAAGCTAAAAGACAGTCCTTGTGATGAACTGGTGGAGAGAGTGATGGTGGAGATCTCCTTCCTTCCACTTTTGGAAATCACAAAAGTCCAAGTCCCTCTACCCTCCAAAAAATTAAAAAGAGTAGTTCCCAAAGACTATAGTAAGCAATGACTTGGATGTTTTATTTTGTCTAAAGGAGAAGGAAAAATGGAATACTAAAAAGTCATTACTGGGCAATCTTCATTTTGATGGGGGTTATACACAGTCTGTTAAAGTCTTTTAACCTGGAATTGTCCTGGCCCAGTTATCTATAGTCACCTTACAGCCACATTTTTATGATCTGTTTTTTTTTCCTTTCAAATATTCAAGTGCTTATATACTTTGAAAGCATTGGGAGTGGCCAATACCTCATAAAGTAAACATTTAATGATGGTGAGGATACCTGTACCTACTTGTATGTCTGTCTTCTTAAGCAGAGGGGGCACGGGGTAGTGTGATGGAGAGAGGCCTGGTATTATAGGGAGGGATCAAATCACCAAAACATGCCCCTACATCACAAAGGCATCCTAGACAAAGATCTTAACAGCCATATAGCATCACGAGGCAGGCATCACTAGAAGATTGATTCCCCCCACCCAAGGCAGGGCTAAGTACAGTCCCTTTCACCCCCCAAACCACATAAGATACCAGGGAAAGGCAATGATAGACACTCACTGCTGCCCCAGCTGCCTCCCAGACAATGTAGCCCCAACATCCAGCCAAGGGTGACCACACAAGGAAATCCACTTACAGCTCCAAGTTGGGGCCATGAGAAACATCCATCAACAACAAACAACACCTCTTCCTTAGAGCAGCCTGGTCACTGAAGTTCACAGTAAGAACAAGACTAGAAGTCAGGAGACCTGAGTTCAAGATTCTCTTCTAATTTACTAGCTGTGTTCATCTTATGATAAATTACACCTATCTAGAATGAGAGGGTTAGTCTGCTTTAGCTCCAAAGCTCCTTCCCAGCTCTGACATTCTTGATACAAAGTAAGATGTGTACAATGGTCATAACCCTGTCCTTCTGATCTTGCCAATGTAGAAGTTCCTCCCAGCATGCAATGGAAAATTGTAGATTCAGAGACGTATCTGAAGTATCATGGGGGTACAGGACTTGCCCAAAGTCACACAGCCAGCATTGCATCACAAGAAGAACTTACACTCACATCTTTCCCTATGCTAAGGCTCACCATTTATCCACAATCTCCCAATTATGAATAAGTTCTGCACAGTACCTGCTTTTGAAAAGTGGTTTATATGTTTATATGAAAAGTGGTCATATGTTTACTCGAATTTCCCCCAATCTGCTTTTGTTAGGAGGAGACATTTCAGAGTTCCATAGATACAGTAACTCATTGAAGCAGGGAAGAAAAACAAGCAATAGAGGGCCTCCCATGAGACGAAGGCTGTGTTTACTGCAGGGCAGCTGCACAGCATAGATCAGACCAGGCCCTGCCCACAAGGAGACTGCCATCTGGTTAAAGGCAAATGCAGCTAAAAGACAAATCATCACATGAAGAGGGGATAAAGGCACAGAAGACAATACCAAGATGAAGGGGAAATTGGGGGCTGAGCCCAGTAGACTCGAACCATAGGTCCTAGTAGAAGAGACTAAGAAAATTAAGGTTGAAATGTGAAGAGCCACACTCAGCCATAGTACAATCATGAATCAGCAGAGGCTTAATGGGAACCAGTTCACTTTAGATCAGTTACCCTCACAGGGAATACAGGCACCACCCAGCTGCTGGCACAGGTAGAAGCAGATGTTCTTGGGGTTGCACAAGTTGCAGATCACAGCTCTGGGAGACTACCTCCCACCTGGGCCATACAGCTGCTCAATCTGCCTCAGAAGGTGTGGGAGAGAGCAGGATATCCTCTCCAGGCTGCAAGGGTAGAGGCCTTGAACCAACCCACTTTTAGCGTTCCAAACTATTACAATCATGAGCAGCAATTCTCGGGGTCTCACCAGTAGGGTATCTCAAAAGAGGGCCCCCTCCTGAAGCAATATTCCCAGTAAGTCAATCAGAACATAAAGCTCAATGGGCAATGGAAACACCATATTAGAAACCTATCAGGTAGCACATTATAGTCAATTGAACTCAAGACCAAATGAGGTCTTGAGGAAGGAGGGTCAGAATGGGTTCAGGCATTTGCCAGCAAGCCCAGAAAGAAGCAGTCTAGGTGTGTTGGGGAACATCTAGGAGCCTGTGGGATTCGGTGACTTGGCAGGGCAGCAGCCCAAGAGTAGGGAAGTGTAAGAAGCAGAGACAGTGTGTCTAAAGCAAACCACAGAGCCTATCTATGCTAGCCAGGCCACTTGGGGAGTTCCAAAGGGCTAGCCTGTCCCTGGGGGAGCATAGAAGACAAAGACAGTAGCCAATTAGTGGAGCCTCTGGCCCCACCCAGCTGAGTCCCCACTGCAGACAGTGTCTGAGAGGAGCTGGCTCCCAGACTACCGTGGCCCTTCACCTCCACTGAGAACAAGTGGCTTGGGGCCAGGATGTGAGCAGGCTTGTCTGGCCTACTGCTCCTCTGGCTGCCTAACTGCTGCAGCTCTCCTGTGATGTGGGTTCCTCTTTTCCTTCCTTGTGTACTGAAGAGCAGGAGATGTCAAATATTATAGAAGCTGGCCTTTGAAACCACATGCCCTGCCATTATACTCTGGGGCAGAGAAAGGAAAGTAGCAGGAAATAATTGATAGGCTAAGTTGGCTCTGACTTTTCAGAGAACAAAGGTGACTGAGAAAGTCCAAATGGGAAGTACTGGACTGACTTTAATTAAGAAATACACTTGACTGCTGGGGGGCACAACCAAATATTCCAGGAAATCAATTAAGGCTCACTAAATGGAACACAAACAGCTAGCATCCTTAGAATGACCCCAAAGTCATGGTGGTCATCCTGGTGTTCTTGGGGGTAGATGGGAGGGGTACAGTGAAACGGGTGACTGCACCGGGCTAAGAGTCAAGAGCTCTGGGTTCCAGTGTGAGGCTCCAGGATTTATTTAGAGTCCAAGGACCTAGATTCATATTCCAGTGAAGTCCTTTATGATCTGCCTTGGGCAAGTCACAACCTCATCAGGCCTCAGTTTCCCTACCTGTAAAATGAGAGTCGGGAGGTTATACTAGATGTCCTCCAAATCTATGATGACCTTAACAAGATCGTCCAGTCCAATCGACTCATTTTATAAATGAGGAAACTGAGGCACAAGGAAAGAAAGTGACTTCTATATGCAGATAGTAACAGAGTGATTTTCCTAACACACACACACACACACACACACACACACACACTCTCTCTCTCTCTCTCTCTCTCTCTCTCTCTCTCTCTCTCTCTCTTTCCCTTTCTCTGTGTCTTTGTCTCTCTCTGTTTCTCTCTCCTTTTTTCTTTGTGTCTCTGTCTCTGTCTCTTTCTCTTGTCCAGCCAGGACAACTTACTTGCTGTTCCTTAAACAGGCACTCCACCCACCATCTTTGTGACTACAATTCCCTCCCTCCAACTCTCTGAATCTAAGACTTCCTCCCAGCCCCAGCCCATGTGGCCCCTTTTACTAGAGGCCCTTCCTGGCTCCCTTAACTGTTAGGGCTTTCTCTAATGTTAGCTCCTTTTGGTCAGTATTTTATATACCATATACCCATTATGTATATATCACGTCCACTATGAGAATGCAAGGGCAGGGCCTGGCTTGGCCTTTCTTTGAATTCATAGCACTACTTGGCACAGGGTCAGCCATGGAGGAATTCTTGTTAATTGCTGCCTGGTTTGAGCCCCTGTTCTCTGACTCCCAAGTCAGAATCCTTTCCACTGTACCTCTCATCAAATGAGCTCCCGGATGAAAAGCATTTTGCAAACTTTAAGGTGCTCTAAAAATGCCAGTCATCATTATGTTTCTTATTTCCAGGGCTGCCACTCTATGAAGTTCACTGAGCAGCAGTCTGACTAATTAAACACCAGAGCATGCTGATAGATGGACTGATGTCAGGGGAGGGAAGTCTACAGTCCAGTGCCCCTGGGATCTGTCTTTGGCCTTGAGCTAGGCAACAGTGTTTTGCCAGTGGCTTAGAAGAAAGTGCAGTTCATGCTTTTATCAAATCTGAGCTGAGCACAACAGTGAAAGCTAACGTGGCAGGTGACAGGCTAAAATGATGGGCCAAATAGGACGAGATGAAATTTAATGGGGATAAATCTAAAGGCCTTTACTTGAATTGAAAACAGAAATCAATCGCATGAGTGCAGGATGGGAAGGTATGGCCAGACAAGAGTTGACGTGAAAAAGAATCCCTGGCCTGCAGCCTCAGTATTAGTCATCAGCATGACATGATAACAAAGGCAGCTAATGGCTTCCTGGGCTTCATTAAGAGAAGGAGATTGGCCAGAATGAGGGAGGAGCTGGGCCCACTGGGCTCTGTCCTGATTACACATCTGGGGGAGTGGGTTTACTTTAAGAAGGGCCTTGGTGAGCTGGCCTGGGTCAGGGGAGGGCAGCCAGGATAATGAGGGAACTGGAAACTATGCTAGGAGACTGCTTAAAGGAAATCGGATGATTAACTCAGAGAAGAGAAGACTAGGGGAAAGGAGGACAAGGCAGTCTATAGCCCTCCCACATTTAAAGAGCTATTGTATGGAATCAGAATAAACCTCATTTTGCTTGGCCCCAGAAGGCAAAACTAGGAATAATGAGGAGAGAAAGGGAGAGAGACAGAGAGAGGGCTGTGGGGGTGGGGGAGTGGGGGGAAAGAGAGCAGGGGTGGGGGAGTGGGGAGAGGGAGAGGGAGAGGGAGAGAGAGAGAGAAGAGAGAGAGGAAGGAAGAAAGGGAGAGGGAGAGAAAGGATGAGAGGAAGAGAGAAAGACAGAGAAAGGGCTATGGGGGTGGGGGAGTGGGGAGAAAGAGAGCAGGGGTGGGGGAGTGGGGAGAGGGAGAGAGAGAGAGAGAGAGAGAGAGAGAGAGAGAGAGAGAGAAAGGAAGAGAGAAAGGAAGAAAGGGAGAGGGAGAGAAAGGATGAGAGGAAGGGAGAAAGACAGAGAAAGGGCTACGGGGTGGGGGAGTGAGGAGAAAGAGAGAGGGAGGGAGGGAGGGAGGGAGGGAGGGAGAGAGAGAGAGAGAGAGAGAGAGAGAGAGAGAGAGAGAGAGAGAGAGAGAGAAAGGAAGAGGAAGAGAAAGGAAGAAAGAGAGAAAGGAAGAGAGAGAGAGAAGAGGGAAAAGGGAGAGGAAGAGAGAAGGAGGGAGAAGAGGAACAAAGAGGAAGAGACTACTGTGGAAATGTTTTGCATAACTACACATGGATCACCTATATTGAATTGCTTGTCTTCCTAGTGGGGTGCGGAGAGGAGGAAAGAAGGAAGAAAATCTAGAGCTCAAAGTTTTAACAACAAATGTTTAAAAAATGTTTTTTACATGCAATTTGGAAATAAGATATACAGGCAATGGGGTATAGAGATCCATCTTGCCCAAAAGAAAGGAAGGGGAAAGGAGAGAACGGGGGCATATATAGAGGGGGATATATGAGAGGGCAGACTGGGGGAAGGAATAATCAGTACGCTTGCCATCTTGGGGTGGGGGTAGGGGAGAGATGGGGAGAAAATTAGGAACTCAAAATCTTGTGGAAAATTAAAAATAAATAAATTCTGGAAGAAATAAAAAAGAAGAAGAAAACCCCAAAAAAAGAAAGAAGAGAGAGATTTCTTTTAAGATTTGCAAAGCACTTCACAAAAACACACACATTATTTGATTTGTTCTTTGCAACAACCCTGTAAGGTAATGTTTTCCAGATGAGGAAACTGAGGCTCAGAGGGGTGAGTACTTGGCCAGGGTCATTCCCCCATCTCTGAAGTATCAGGCAGGATTTGAATGTAGTCCTTCCTGCCTGGAAGTACAGAACTGTGGCTGCCATGCCAGTCTGCTGAAATGTTTCATCATCTTTTTCTAGAGGCTCTTTTTTCAGGAATGTTGTCAAAAGGATCCCAGTCCAGGTGAAGGCTAGGCCCGCCAGCCTCTAAAGTACATAATAGTCAATGGCTCATCGGTGTTAATAAGATGTGTCAACAGCCCTCAGGTAGCAGGCTCCCTTGTTTACCCAGGCTAAAGGAACCGAAGCTGAGTGCTTCAAGAGCCCGCCTCTGCAGATCCCTTGCTTCTGGGAAGCAAATACCAGAGAGATCATTAATCACTCTTGGCCTGACCGTCTGTGGCACGTGTGGGTGTGTGTCTGTGTATCTGTGTGTGTCTGTGTGTATGGTATGTGTGTGTGTGTGTCTATGTGGTGTGGTGTGTGGTGTGTGGTGTGGTGTGTGTGTGTGTGTGTGTGTGTGTGTGTGTGTGTGTGTGTGTGTCCTGGACCCCTTTGCCAGTCAGTCTGGTGAAGCTATGGACCTCTTTTCAAAATAATCTTATTAAATTCATAAAATGAAAGGAAACCAATATATGGAAATTATATGTATTTTTCTATTCAAGTTCCTGCCTCCCAGAAACTTATCCATGGTAGAGGGCCAGGAACCCCAAGCAAAGAACCCTGCTCTAAGGGGAAAATAGAAGGGGAAGAGGAGAGAATGGGCATGGCTTCCCAGGATGCTCCACATGGTCAAAGAAAGGGCTTCTTCATATAGAAGGAGGAGATTCATGAAGTCACAAGGATTGGAGGTGAAGGTTTAGTCAAGCAAATAATTTTGTCCCTCCCCACCCCCACATTTTACAGATGAAGAAACTGAGGGGCCTAATATCTCCCTTCCACAGATAGACCAACTGAGGCCTAAAGGAGAGAAGCAGCTTGGTCACACAGTTAAGAGATGGCAAAGGCTGGGATTAGAACCAGATCCTTCCACTGCATGGTGTCAGGCCAGGCAGAGTAGCTAGAGCCCAGCAACAGAACACAGAAACTAGAGGCTAAAAATAGCCAGGGAGGGGATGAGAAGAGAAGGGAGGGCGGGAGAGAGCCAGCAATGCAGGGAGCACAAATCATTTCTCGACAGTAGCTGAGTTGGTGCAGTCGGGCCTGAGCCAATCAGCTCCTAGCATTTCAAAGTGGCCCAATCAAAGGCCAGAGTTACAGCAGATTCCAATGGGGTCCCCCAAGGATGCTATATTACTTCAGTTAGGTCTAGAGCATAACTTGGGAAGAAACCCATGTGTATGTGTGCCCGTGTTGGTATCTGTGTCAGTGGGTAGAAGTGTGTGACTATCCTTGTTGAGTCATGTCAATCAACAAGTCATCTCATGTGTATCAATGACAGGGCTGGAGCTAGGGAAGGGGCACATGTGTGGGGTCTCCAGCTAGATCACCATCCATACAAGGGGCCATTTACCAGGTCAGAGACTGAGAGTTAGAAGGGACCTTAGGTGTGGTAAAAACCAGTCCAATATTGAGCTGGGCAGATGGCTCCCAGGCTCCAAGAATGGAAGCTGGAAGGGGCTTTGGAGGACATCTAGTACAACAGATGAGTGAGCTGAGACCCAGAGATGGGAAGGGACTTGCCCAGGGATCCAAGTCTTAGAAGTATCTGAGGCAGAATTGGAGAACTCAGGTTTTCCTGCCTCAAAGCCCAGCATTCAAGCCACTGCTCCATCCCTTAAAATATATTCTATGACCGGTAGACAATCCACTCCCTGAGGGCAGGGCTTAGTGTCTATTTTTCTCCCCATATCATCATCCCCAGTGATTAGCATAGTACTTGCCATCTAGTACAGGCTTAACAGATACTTGGTTACATGAATCAGCTAGCCCAGAATAGCAACTGGCCTTAAGCTTTGCTAGATCTTGGATTTCATCAGTAGGAACATGGCCAAGCCATCGACCAGAGCAAACATCCTCCTCCCCCTCCCCCCATATTTTCCTATCTTGGGAGATTCTTCTCCTCTTCCCCAGAAATCTTCCCTAAAGGAGCTACCCAAAGGGCCAGATGGCTTCCTGTGTATGCCAGTGAAACTCTGGGGGCTTAGCCATCTGTGGCTTGCCTCCACTGCCTTTAAGCCTATATCCTCAACCCAAAGCAGGGCAGGGGGTGCTTTAGGCACCCTAATTTATTCAGTATCTAAAGAATCAAACTGAGTTCAAGTTCTAACTCTCCTACTAACTCTCCTACTAACTCTCTCCTACTAACTAGCAATGTGACCCTGGGCAAGTCATTTGTTCTTGGGGAGTCTCTGTTCTCTGTACCTCCAGCTAATGAAAGTCAACCTAAGTGACTTATAATGAATCTCTGATCTGTCAACAGTGGTTCACTGGCCCATTTTGGGTTCAAGGGTCTACTCATCGAAATGAGCGATACATATTTTTGAAGGAAAAAATAAATGAAAACATGTTCTTGATCTTGTGAGTATATTTGTTGCTGTCACACAGAGGTGGAAGGGACCTTAGAGGCCACCTGGCCTAGCCTCTCATTTTACAGAGAAGGGAAAGGACTTATCCAAGGTCAAAAAGCCAGCTAGTCCATTGCCTTCTTGCCTCCATGTCATCAAATCTCTAGCTTCCTTCAAAGCATAGCTCAAATAACATCTCCTCCCCAAGTTGTTGTTTCCTGAGCCCACCACCATGACCTTCAGTTTCCTCATCTATAAAATGGGGATGACAATAGCACCTGCCTCCCAGGGTTGTTATTGTGACCCATCTGTCTCCCTCCTGCAGTTATTTTGTGGATTCATATCCTATCTTCCCCTCTATAGCAATGGAATGTAGGTTCTTGCTTTTGTAACCCCCAGTGTAGGAGCTTAACGTCTACAGAATGGACTTAGAGGTGGGGCCAGAAGCCAGGTCTTTGGACGCCTCCCCCCAAGCTTTCTGGGTTCCCACAGCCCAGTGCTGGGGCTCAGTCTGGCTTCTGTTTGGATGTGTTCTGAAGAGCTGTATCTTTACCGAGAAATAAAGCCAGACATTTAAAGACAGATGCTGAGTCATTGGGAGAGACACCAGACTTCTAGCTCAGGTGAAAGGCACCATTTTCTGGCCTTCTGATAGCAAATCTTCTCAGATGGCTTTCAGGGAAGCATTTTCTACCATCAACAAGAAAACTATGAAAAACAGCCTCTCTGCCTAGTGTCCGATATCCTGAAAAAATAATAGTAATACTATAGCACAGAATGACGTAGCTTGGTGCAGTGGGAAGGAGGATGACTTGGAATTCTCAGGGCCTGGGTTCCAATCATGAGTCTGTAGGACCTTGGGAAAGCCACTTCCCCCTCTGGCCTCAGTTTCCTCAGATATAAAATTAAGAAATTGGACAAAATCACCTCTAAGGCCTCCCTTCCCCACCTCCCAACTCTAAATCAATGAGCCTAGGAAAATCAACTTGCAAAGCTAGAAGAGACTTCTGAGGAAGGAAGGAAGCATTTATTAAGCACCTACTATGTGCCAAGTACTATGCTAAGCATTTTTCAAATATTAGCTCCTTTGATCCTCACAATAAAAACCCTGGGAGGCAGGTGCTACTGTTATCCCCATTTTATAGATGAGGAAACTGAAGGACAAAGATGCAGTGACTTTCCCAGGGTCATACAACCAGTAAGTATCTGAGGTTGAATTTTAACTCAGATCTTCACAACTTCAAGCCTTGGAGGGATGGACTGACTAGCTCAAAGTCTCAAAGGCCAGATCTGAATTCAGGTCTCCTAACTCCCAGGATGGTGTTGGGTTTGGTTTTGCTTTTTGATCTCTGCTTGCCTCCAGCTCCTGTGGGTGATGCAGAGATGCCCACTCAGCTCTTCTGGTCCAAGTATAAAATTCTTTCAACTATAATCCTGAATTTTTTTAAATAACAGGCCTTTAGATTTAGAACTGGAAGGGACCTTAGTGCCCATCTTGTCCAGCCCCCTTCTTTTATGCAGGATGAAACTGAAGCCCAGAGAGTAGAAATGCAAGACAGTGACAGAGTCAGGATTTGAATTCAGCTCCTGTGACTCCAGCAGCCAGGCCCTTTCCATCATATCTTACAGCTGATGACAAAGAAGGAATTGGAGTTAGTGCTTTAAGAAATAAAGTCTCCCTGAAAATAATAACAACAACCAGCTCTGTCTTCTTGACAATATTATTTCACTTGTTTCCATTTCCTTTCTGTCTAGAACATTCCTGGGAGGGTTGTTTTCCCTATTTCTTTATCCCCTCCTAAGGCCACAGACTTGGCAAATTGTCCTAGAGCTCCCTCTGCTGGCAGGATGCAGTCACACCTTGAATAGCCAGTTTAAGATTGCCTTCTTGGGGTTGAGGTGGACAAGGGGGAAATAGCCACTATCCATCCCTGTCCCTACCCCCCCACCCCCCACCAAGGAACTTCTCACTTTTTGATAGATAAAAAGAAATCTATTGATTCCAATAATTCAACTATGGGGAAAAACAAGGCTGACCAGATGCTTGGCATCCTATATATAAAATTAGCTATTTATTTTATTTTATTATTTTATAATATTTATAACAGATATTTTTGAAGCACTCAGTCCCACTGATGCACTAAGGCCTGCTTCCACAGCTCCTGGATAGAACAATGGAGTCGGAGAGCAGGAACTGCACTGAATTCTGCAAACTTTGTTCCATCCTCCTAGACCAGTTCCATCAGCTTTGCTGCTCTCCTTAAGGGGGCCAGGGTCAGCAATGACAAATGCAAGCTCCCATGGCTACCATATTTCTCCCTGCTGCAATGGCAAATGGATGAAACAGCCACAATGAGCTAATGCAAACCAGCATTGGATAAGGAGCCAGAAGGGCTGGGTTCACAAATGTCAGCTCTGGGGCAAGTCACTTAGCCTTCGGGCTCTAGCAGAATAGGTCCATTAGTCTTCCATATGACAGCCCTTCAGTCAATCAATAAACATTTATTAAGTACCTACTATGTGCCAGGCACTGTGAAATCCCTGGAGACACCTACCAACCCCTCTCCCCACCCTGCTCATCTTTGTTTAAAGCCAAACATCCTCCGTTTCTTCAGCCTATCATAGGGTATGGTCTCCAGTCTTTCCCCCAACCTGGTTGCCTTCCTCTGAATGCGAGATTGGCATTGTTCCAAAAATATCATGCTCAGAACTAAACCCAGTATTCCAGAAATGGTATGAATGGAACAGTGAAACTCACCTCCCTTATTACATTGTTGTTTAGTTCTTTCAGTCTAATTCTCCTTGGGGGTTTTCTTGGCAACTTCTCCTGGAGCGGTTTGCCATTTCCTTTTCCAGCTCATTTTACATATGAGGAAACTAAGGTAAACAGGGTGAGGGGATTTGCCCAGGGTCACACAGCTAGGAAATGTCTGGGGCTGGATTTGAACTTGGGTACTCCTTACTCCAGGGACAGCATTCTGTCTCTTCTCAATCCTGTTATTCAATGCAACTTTGTAGTATCTGCAAATCTGACAAACTTACCTTGGATGGCTTCATCTAAAACATCGATGAAGATGTTAAACAGCACAGATCCCTAGGACAGTCCACTAGGGACTTCCCTCTGTGTTGACATCTACTCATTAAGAACTACTCTTGAAATCTAATCCTTTCATTCATTCTGATTCCAGCCCCTGTTATGATTTAATCACCATCTCTCTGTCCTGTCTGCAAGGGGGGACAGCTAGGTGGCACAGTGAATAAAGCACCAGCCCTGGAGTCAGGAGGACCTGGGTTCAGATCTGACCTCAGACACTTAACACAAAAAATAGCCGTGTGACCTTGGGCAAGTCACTTAACCCCAACTGCCCTCCAAAAAAAGGAAAAAGAAAAAGAAAGCAAAGGGAATATTTGAATATCAGTCTTCCTGACTCTAAGGCTGGCATTCTCTACACCTGTTCTTTCTGGTTGACTCAGCAGCTGTTTTTCTCTGTTTTCTCAGTGTCAAATAATAACTGGTTCTCTAGTCTACAACAGTCTTGTATGAGTATGGGTAACACAAGTCAGTCTCTGAGAGCCTGATTGCCTCTAAGTGAGCAAACAGTTGAGGTACAAGTCATACAGAGCTGAGTGACCAAATGGAGAGCCCAGGAAGGTAGAGTATACCCTACAGCCAATCTAAATAGACTTTCAGGCAGCTAGGTGGCTCAGGGGATAAGGCACTAGGCCTGGAGGCAAGAAGATCTGAGTTCAAGCCTGGTTTCACTCACAAGCTGTGTGACCCTGGTCAAATCACTTAGCCTCTGTTTGCCTTAATCCACTGGAGAAGGAAATGGCAAATCACTCTGGTATCTTTACAGAGAAAACCCCATGGACAGTATGGTCCATGGGATCATGACGAGTCAGACATGAGTGAACACCAACAAATAGACTTTCAGTTGCTAGGTCACATTACAACAAGGTCAAGGAGGAACAAGAACAAGATCATGTCGACTTTGAAACATGGGCTTTCCCATAGAGAAAATGGAACTTTCAAAAAGATATCATAGATCCCTCAGATCTGAGAGAGGTATCATGATGTCTATCTACCACTGAATGACATGGCAAGTACAACACCCCCATGTATGAATTCCCAATGTGCTCCCTTATTCTGTAGGTCACTGGGTTGTCTAAGCACAGGCAGTAGAAAGTGGGGATAGAGTACAAAGAGGATGAGACTTGACATCAAAAGGCCTACCATCAAATCCCAGCTCTGTCCCTCACTATATGACCTCTCTTGGCCTCAGTTTCCCCATTAATAAAGGGAGGAGTTGGATTAAAGAGTCTCTAAGGGATCTTCTGTCTCTAACAGTCTATGATTAGCTCATAAAGAACTAAAGTGCATCACCCTACCTGTACTGGAAGCAGCTGGGTGGCACAGTGGTCAGAGCACTGACCTTGGAGTCAGCAAGACCAGGACAAGAATAGCAGCTCCCTTAGAGGGTTGTCATGAGGACAAAATGAAATAATAAGAATAACAACAATGACAGAAATGACAGCTGACATTTGTATTGTGCTTACCAGGTGCCGGGCACTATGCCAAGGGCTTTAAAATTAGTATCTAACTGGGTCCTTACAACAACCGTAATGAAGGTAAAATCTTCTGCAAACCTTTAAAAAACCTTCAAAGTGCTCAATTATTATTTTAAAATGCTAATTGTTATTACTATAGATTTGAGAGTTGCTATTTCTTTAGGATTTCATCATTTCAGAGCAATTTGGGGAGTGGAATCTTTTCTTTCTCCTTACGTTAAATAAGACCAAATGATCTTGATGATAGGCCACATTCAGAGGCCAAGCGTCTTGACATAGGAACCTAGGAATAGGTTACTGCCCCCATTTTAGAGAAGGGAAAGTGAAGCCTAGAGAAACCAGACATTCTGACTCCACATTCAGGGCTCTTTCCAATGGACCATATTATCACATAGAGAGAGTATTCACGAAGACACTTCGAGAAGTCAAAAGGCAAAGCCTCATAATTCCAATTGTCACGGTTCTCATAAAGGCAGGGCAGTCTAGGGTACTGCCGGGCTTGGAATCAGGAAGCCCAGAGTTCAAAATCCAACTCTGCCATTTGGAACCTTGAAGGAATCGATATACCTCTTAGGGATCCAGCTTCCCCATCTCTGAATCAAGGAGTTAGACTAGGTGGCCTCTGTGGTGTCTTGTTCTAGAGACTACAAGTGAGGAAGTAAGAGAGCCATTATGTTCTGTGGTGGAAGGAGTTCCTACTGACAAAGGTCACAGTTCTTCAGAGTATTCACTTATGGTTATTATCAGAGCTGTAACTAAAGTGGGATGACTGGGGCTTTGTCTCAGGCTTTTGGCAGTAGCCTTGTGTTTACCTAGGATGTACTGCCTCCCCCTCTTCTTAGTGACCTCTGCTTTCCATCTCTTGGTGCCACTCGCCCCAGTTACCAACACTGCCAGGTTCTACCCTGATTATTATTACAAAGGAAGTAGTGAGACAAGAGAGACGGCTAGTCTGAGTGTTGCACTGGTATCCATGAAATATTAAAAGGCACCAGAGAAGGCCTCTGACTCACCAAATAGACCCAACTTGGAGAAAACTGGACAAAAAATTGGACAAAAAATAAAAGGAGTTTTGGAGGGCTTGTGTTCAGCTTAATGGAGGAGGGGGGCAGACTACTGAACTCACCGACCCATCAAAGTTTTATAATGGCAACTTCCTGAAGACTAAAAATAAGAGAGAAAGAAAGTCTCTCAAAACCAGAGGGTGAAAATGGAAGATTGATTTTCTCCTTTATCCTCAGGATCTATCTAAGCCAGGGAAGTTAATAAACAAAACAGGTTTTCTGATTCATTTCCTTACTTCATTATGGTTCTCAGCTTGAGAAATAAATGTGTTCAATTTGGCTTTTCCTCTCCCCAGTTCCAACCAGCCTCAAGTTGTCAAGTGACTGACTAGCAGCCTTCCAGGAAGCCACTTAGTTGGTGCTCAAAGGAACCATTGCTTAGAGCTCCTCTTTATCACTGGACAATTTAGTTGGAAATATTATGGACTTATGGTCATCCTGGGATTAAAAAAAACATTCAAATTCCTGGTAGTTTTGGGGGGATACAGAGGGATGCTGGGAAGCATTTTAAAAAGTATTTGGGGCTATTAGGAAAATACTGGATAAAGTATCTCATGTATTCTTGTAAGAAAGATCAGCAATGTGGGCTAGGAAATGCTACAATTAAATGGATTCAGGATTGGTTGAATGCCTAGATTCAAAGAGTAGTCATTAATGGATCCATGACAACTTGGCAAGAAGTCTCTAGTGAAGTGCCTTAGGAATCTGGGCTCAGCTCTAACCTCTTTCACACAGAATCCAAATGGAAATCTAGACATCATGTCACCCATTGACCTCACTGGACAGAGAAGGAAACTGAAGGCTAGGGAAGTGAAGGAAGTTGCTCAAAATAACACAGGTAAAAAGGGGCAAAGGCAGGATTCGAACCCAAGCTCAACCTAGGTTGAATCCAGAGCCAGGACTTCTTCTACCATATCAGACTTGAAAAAAGGTACAGATGACACACTTGTCAGATCTGTAGACACATTGTTAGGAGGAATAGCTAATACCCAGGATGACAGTGTTGGGAGTCAAAAAGAGCAGAACAGGGGGTGGGTAGGTGGTGCAGTGAATAAAGCACCGGCCCTGGAGTCAGGAGGCCATGAGTTTAAATCAGGCCTTAGACACTTAACACAAAAAGTGTGACCTTTTGCAAGTGTGACCCTTAGCTGTGTGACCTTGGGCAAGTCACTTAACCCCAATTGCCCTCAAAAAAAAGAGCAGAACAACTTAGAATGAATGATGAAATTGAATGAGGTGAGATTTTGGTAGGGATATTTGTAACATTTTATGTGTGTTTTGGTAGTTTTTTAATGACTTCACAATTACAAAAGAGAAGAAAAGAAACAAGAGAGAACAGGCTGTCTGAAAAAGATGTGGGAGGTTTAGTGGACCACAAGTTCAACATGACTCAGCAGTACGATATGATGGCCCCAAAAGCTAATGTGATCTTGGGCTGCATTTGGAGGGGCATAGTTCCTAGGATTAGAGAGGTGAGAGCTCTGCTGATCTCCAACAACTAGAATATTGAATTTCAAGATGATACTAATCAATCAGACAACATCCAGAGGAGGGCAAACAGAATGGGGGAGGCCCTGGGATCCAAGCTACCCTAGGTTCCTTCAGTTCCTTCAGGGACCACTTGCTTGGTACCATGACCTTTCCACATTCACTTTTCCCTAGTCATTCTCCTCTGCAATAACTTTCCAGCATAGGACAAGAAACTCAATCAGCAACTTAATTATTGCAACAAGGCACCAAACCAGCAATGTGTGCAATTAGAAGAGGGGCCTCCACTGACAGGTGAACGCCAGCTATTTGGCACAGATGAAAGGCCACTGGATGGACAGGAACTGAGTTCAAATGTTGGTTCTGCTCCCATTATCTTCAGGACCTTCAAGTTACTTCATATCCCTGGGCCTCCATATCTATAAAATGAGGGGCCTGTACTAGAAAGCCTCTGAGGTCCCCATCAGCTTGCACTCCTCTGACATATCTACCTACATAAGCAAAACATCCCAGTGAAAAGTGAAAAATTCCTTTAATATCAACACTGTGTACAACATTACAAAGAGCCTGAATTTTTCAGCAAATTGGTCATTTGCAGGTGCTATGTTGACTCATGATTAGTGTGAGGTCCATATACTGTTTTCCTGAATTTGCAATTAGCTGACATATGTACATTTGGGACATAGAGTGCCTAATTTATCCACCACATTTAAAAAATATCAGTTCAATGGTGTCTTATCCAAAATTGTGCCATTCTCATATCAAATCATGGATCCTGGTGAAGCATTGCTTGATACTGGTAACAGAGTTGAAGGCTGGGAATGGAAGGTAGAAAGAAGTGAGAAAGAAACATGAGGGGGAAGATGACTTGTGGGGTCCTTTGTCTAAAAGAAGGCAACTACAATGTTAATGATGACAAATGTGAGAACTACAGAAGACACATGGTGAGACTTCTAAAGAGTGCTACAGAGTGGGAAAACTCAGACACCAAAGAACAACTTACTCACTTACTTCAGTATCAGATCTCAGCAAAACTCCTTGGAAATGGGATGGATAACATTGGCACTACCTGATTAAAGACAATGTACATGGTCTTTATTTCTTTTACCCATCAGTAAGGGGGAAGGCTGCATGCACAATCATTTGCAATCATTGCTGTATGTTGCTTTCAAGGTTTGGTTTGGGGTTTTTTGACTGTATAGTCTCTGACGGTTTGCTTTTGGAGTTTATTCATGTTCTTGTAAAATTATAAATTTTGCTTATTTTCTCTGCCTTTGGCTCTTATCCATATTTTTAAACACAGTTACCCATCAATGAAAGTTGAAGCAGAATTTATCACTGACAAAACAACCAACTAACTATTAACAGGCATTCCTTAAGTACTACATATGCTAAGGACTGCCCTTACCCCTGGGGAGACAAAGAAAAGAGTGAAAATTATCCCTGCCCTCAAAGAGCTTGCACTCTAATGAGAGGACAACACCTGTGATATGCAGGTGTGTGTGTGTGTGTGTGTATATATATATATATATATATATATATATATATATATATACACACAATATTGTATATCTATATTATATTTATATATACATATATATACACTATGTATATATACACACATGCATGTGCACATACATATAATTTATACATACATACATACATAACATATACACACATATATAGGTATATATGTATCAATATAAATGCATAGGTACATAAGTGTATATATCAGATACATACAGAGTAGACAGATAGTTACCTTAGAGGGAAAGAATACGAGAATGAAGAAGTTGGCCTAGAATTAGATGATCTCTCAGATTTCTTCTTGCTCTATCATTCTAAAGCTCTGGCCTGGACTGGTAATTTCATGAGTAGATGGAACTTCTGGATGAAAAATATTACCTCTCCCAATGCAAATGAGAGAGTCCCAGGGAGTTGCCTGGAACACTGGACATGACTTGCCCAGACACACAGTCAGCATGTGTCAGAACTGGAATCCAGGCCTTCCTCACTCCCAAGGTATCTATCCATTCACTATGCCATTGACTCTCCTGATGCTCTGTGCCTTGTTTAAATAAAACAATCTATTCTATTCGTCTCCAAAAATCAGCCTCATGTAGGTAGGCCTGAGTGAGCTTCTCCAAGTGTGGCTGTCCACTGTGTACAATTAAAATCATTTGAAAAATCTAAAAGTAACCTCTTAACTCTTCTTCCCTTTTAGCAAGGAGTCAAGAGTAGTTAAGGGCACAACTGCTTCTAAGGCCTCCTAATTACGTCACCTTTCACTATTGATTAGAATTATGATTTCTCTCTATCCATTATCTGAAATGCATAATCATAAATATGAGTGGAGATATGCCATTTCACTTTTAATTATATAGCATCGGGAAAGAGATTTAAGCTGAGGTTATCGCACCACACCTTCCATAGTGCTAAGCAAGTGGCACTGAATAAATGTGTATTGAATGAATGAATGAATGTTTAAACGTTTGGGAAATGATTCTTATTTCCCCAGAAGTTCCTCTGTTTCAATGGGCAAATTACCCTCTCAGCATAAGCAAAATCAAATGTAATGAAGCATTTCATTTACAAAACAAATCCTTCTATTTTGCATGAGTGGTCTGCAAATCAACAGAAAACTTAAAAGATCCCAACTTCATGCAAAGATCCCATCTTGGCCCAGATAGACCGTGAGAGTCCGTAAGAAAACAAAGTGCAAAGGCATTGAATCCCACCTCACTTACCAACTGTGTAGTCTTGGGCAAGTCACAGCCCTTCTCTGAGTCTCAGTTTCCTTATTCATAAAACAAGGATGATGGCATATATAGTACCTATGTCATGGGGGTCTTGAATGGATTAAATTAAACAATGGATGCAAGGTGCTTTGTAAATGTTAAACATTACTATCTTAAATATCAGATGCTATCCCCCCATCCCCAAACCCCCAGCTGGCTGGCACAGGTAGAAACATCCTGAGAGCCCTCAGGGTCCTGTCAGATGGCCATAAGAGGCACTGAGTTGGTCAGTCAATGAGCATTTATTAAGCCCCTACTTTGGGCCAGGCACTATGCTAAACACTAGTGAAATAAAATCCAGCAAGCCTTCTATTACCTCTTCTCTTCTTTGGGAACAGAGGACCTGACTACCAATCCTCATTTTTTCACTATCTGTGACTTCAACAGGCACGTATGAAATACCTTTTACAGGTCAGGCACTGTCCTGGGCACTGGGGCTATATAGACAAAATGTATTCAGGTAAGTAAAGTCAAAGGAATCGCAGGGTACAACACTATTTGCTGGAAGCATTGAGAAAGGCCTCTCACAAGAAGTGAACCCTGAGCTAACCTTTGAAGGAAAGTAGGACTTCTAAGAGGCAGAAATGGGGAGGGAGGGGATTCCAGGCATGGGGAACAGTTCTGATCCAAACCTGCGTCATTGTTGTCAAGCCAGGAAAAACGAAATGAGTTTCATCTATCAAGCTTGGGTTCAAATTATAAACGAGGTGGGGGGGGAGGGAAGAAATCAATGAATCACAGAATTAAAAGATGCCATGTGGCATAATTGATTCTTACAGGAAGATGTCCCCCACTGCTTCAACTGTTAGTGGCAGCCAGAAGGTTTAATGAAGACTGAGTATTTCTATGAAGTGTAGTCATTAACAATGGATTAGATAGTAGAGTTCAACATCCTCCTCTATCAATGAGGGTAATGGAGAGGGAGTCTTACTGATGTATTAGGAGGCTCTGCCTTCTTCTCAGGAAACAAGAAAACTTCTGATACTTGTTATCTTTCCATCAAGGCAGAAGAAAGACCAGAAGTATATTTTGAAAAAAAAATCAAATCAGAATCCTAGGCTGTATTGAAAGGTCTGTTGTTCAGTCAATGAGCATTTATTAAATGACTACTATGTCCTAGGCACTGTAATGTGCTCTGCAGATACAAAGAAAGACAAAAATAGTCCCTGCCCTCAAGGAGTTTACATTCTAACATGAAAGACAACATGCAAATAAGTATGAACAAATAAGTTATATATAGGACCCATTGGGGAAAATCTCAGGAAAAAAAGGCACTAACACTAATGAGAGGGCAGCAAAGGCTTCTTGCAGAAGGGGAAATTTTAGCTGAGACTTGAAAGAAGCCAGGGGAACCAGGAGATGGATGGAGAAAACCCAATAGGAAGACAATGGTTCAGTGGAAAGGTCACTAGACTTGAAGATCTCAATTCAAAACCTGGTTCTGGAACTTGTTAACTAAATGACATTGGCCAAGTTGCTTTACCATTCAGAGCCAGAAAAAATGAGGAAAAGACAGTGGAGGAGAGTGATAGAAGGAAGAGACCCAGAGAATTCCAGAGTCTCAGGTTTACAAGAATCTTCAGAAGTCTACTAATCCCACCTGTATCTGAACAAAAATCTCCTTCCTTCATAACATCCTTGACCAATGGTCCTCCAATCTTTGCTTGAAGACTCTCTAATAAGATGAACTTTGACTTCCCAAGGCAGCCCAGTACAGTTCTAGAAGGATCTATCAATGTTTTTCCTGATTTCATGCCTCTTTTTAATGTTTACCAATTACTCCTAGCTCTTTCCTCCAGGGCCAAGCAGAATGAGTAGATTCCTTCTTCAAGCAAAGGAAATAAGAGAAGGCCAAGGTCAACCATCTATGCCAAAAGATACTCTTTATGTCCTCCATGGTCATACTCTATCTAGTCTCTGCCTCCCAGGAGGGAAGCCCAAGATCCTTGATAATCCAATGCTCCACCCCGCCTAGACCACCAGCCTTGATTCCATCATCCAGAAGAGAAATACCTACAGAGAAAAGGCCTTCCATCACCTTAATACTGCTGATCAACTGCCACCAATAGTCAGGTAAAGCCAATAAGTCCAGGAACACATCCCATCCCTGTATGATCAGCACCATTTCTCACCTGCTCTGAGGATCTATTGTACAGATAATCAACCCTTCTGGGGATGTGACCTGGCAACGGCTTTTAGAGGTGGTTCAGTTCCAGAATCCTCAGACATCATAGCTACTAAGAACCTGGAAAAGGAAGCACTTGCCAACATAGTCTTTGACACTATCAAATGGTTCATCAGATATGTATTTATCAACAAAAAATGACATTAAAGAAGATATGCTACCACCTTCTTTATGATTATACTCTAAAGACCTTTGGGTCTCACCATCTCCCTTGTCCCCAAGCCCCCTGTATGTATTGTCTCCCCCTCCTAGAATGTGAGTTCCTCGAGAGCAAACGCCATCTTGATTTTCTGTTTCTATCTCTATTGTTTAGTATAATCTATTGCAAAGGATAATCACTTCAATTTTCATTCATTCATTCACTCACTCCCCAAATCCCCCAGTTTCTCTATGAACTTGGAACTCAATTAACAAATGGAGTTTCCATCATTTTCCAGAATTCACCTCCAAGTCTCTAGTAGGAGGATGGAAATGACTCATAGGTCTCCAACACTAGGATTCTGTACAATCTCTCATCTCAGCCACTCTCTCTTGTCTCCATTGGCAAGTGACAAATAATGTTCCATAATGCTGTAAGCCAAAGATTAGCTACTGTGTACACGGATCATGTGGAATGTGTATATTTGAAGTCAGCAGGAATATATCGCTCTAATGCTGACTCTACTTACTTTCTATGTTACCTTGGCCACATCATCTTTCTGGACCTCAGTGACCTTATCTGTTAAATGCAAGAATTGAACTAAGTAACTCCTGTGGTCCTTTGAAACTCCAGAGCTCTGTGTCATCCCTAACTAATTTTTAATATTCAGATCTAAGTGCAATTGCAAAAGGATTTGGAAACTAAACCCAGCCCATCACTTCTGAAAGCTATTTTCTTCCATCAATTCCATTTTTTATTTATTTCCTTTAAAATCCTGTTATCTGAACTAAGAGCAGTTTTCTCTAGAAAGACAAGCCAGTTGTGAGTTTGTCTTTCACTATTTCTAAACAGTAGCATTAAGTGACATTAAAATATGAAAGGCACATGCAGGGGCTAGATAGGGTGGCTGCCAACACTACATCATTCTTGGCTCATTCCTATTCTGTAAAGTAGCAGGACCAGGAAAGGACCAATATGTCCTTTTCGGTGGCTTTTTACCATTGGCTGGATCCTAATGAAACCAAGGTCCTACAAATAAGTATCTGAAGAGTAAGTGGCTAGCAGATGGTCTTGAGGGACTTCTTTTTATCCTGATTCTTATTTGTTCTGAATTATGATTGCTACAATTGTGATTTCCCAGACCTGCCAGCTTTTCTAGCCTTGTCTCTGATGACTGCCCTGTTGGTGCTCTACGTGCCAGCCAAGCTGGGTCACTCACTGTTTCCCAGACTTTTCCTATAAGATCATACCTCCATACCTGTGTTTATGGTGTTCCCCATGCCCTTTAACTATTGTCCATCCCAATTCTGCCTTGAAACCCTGTCCCTGCTTTGAGGCTAAGTCTGTACATGCCCCATTCCTCTATGAGCTTATCTACTCTGTATATAACTTGTATACACCTAGCCCATTAGAAAGGGTAGTTAGGTGGCACAGTAGATAGAGCATTGGGCCTGAAGACCTGAGTTCAAATCCAAATTCAGACACTAACTGTGTGACCTGAACAATGCTCATTTTCCTCCCAACCTAGACCTTGTATAATACAAGCTAACATTTATATGGTGCTTTAGCCTTTGCAAAGTACTTTACAAATATTATGTCCTTTGATCCTCACAACAACCCTCCAAAGCAGGTTCTAGTGATATCTCCATTTTATAGACCATCAAAAGGAAGCAAACAGAGGTGAAGTGACTTACCCAGGATCATCCAGCTAGTAAATGTGTGAGGCTGGACTTGAATTCAAAACTTGCAGCTCTGTCCATTGTGCCACTAAGCTGTTTGCTTGGCCCCAGCAGCTCAGTACCCCTCCAGTTTACCTTGCCAAACAGCTATCTAGCATTTGCTTTTTCTTCACCAGCCCATAGACTCCTTATGGGAAAGAGGCATGTCTCAGCCTTATGTTGTAGGGTAGAAGCAATAGCCTATGCAGGCTGATCTAGTTTCAGTTCAAGTTGAAGAATGAGTAAAATGAGATTGTTAAATGGGGGGCAAGAATTGGGGATATAGATGGAAATAAGGTCATCTCTCCCCCTTGCTACTAGGCAGGCTACCATGGCCAAGACTGCCAGTCTTGACAGGTGTCTAACAATGTGTAACATGAGGCTGTGAAGGATGGCAGTCAGCCCAATGACCCACTCCAGGATCTGACCCATACCTGCTCCTGCCTCTGTCTGTACACAACTGGCTGAAGCTGACAGACCTGCATCCAAAGTGCCAGAATGGAAACAGGCTAAAATTGACACCAGACCAAAGCTATTCTCAGTAATTTCTAATGAGAAGACCATTGGCAGGATATGGGTGCAGGGACGGGTAGTGATGAAAACTCCCATCCAATCTTCTCTCCTGCTGAAGTTATCAATACAAAATTAAGTCTATTCACACACTGCATTCTCTTCTAGAAAATTTATTTCCAAAAAAGATTTCACGGAATCACCAAGCCAGAAGAGACCTCAGTAGCCATCTAGTGTGACCTAAACTGGATAATAAGTCTTCTCCACTCCCCCTGCCCTCAACTATAACCATTCTTCAGGGTGAAATCCGTGCACACCTTTCTGTTATGTTTAGGTTTTCAGTCGATCTTTGGCACTCCTCAATTGCTTCCATAAGCTGTGAGCCTGGAGGCATAAGGTTTGCCCAGCTTTATTGTTTAGCTGAAACGAAAGCTGACAGCTCTATCTGTATTAATCACATTAATGAAGCATTTTGGAACAAGCAATCTCAGGGTAGCTCCCTCACCAAATCATTCGTTCACCTGGCACCCTCATCTGCTGGGCAGTATTAAAGATACAGGCAGTGGTAAAAGAACAGAAAATACTATCTTTAAAATCATACCATCTCTTCTCTGTGCTAAACATTCCTAGTTGATCATCCTATGGCACAAAATCAAGGCCCTTCTCTGGGTCCTCTCCAGTTTATCGATATCTTTTCCAAACTACAGAACCAAACAATACTCCAGCTTTGCTTGGACTAGGGGCCATCACTGACCTCTTCCCCCCAATTCTGAATGCTATGACTCTCAAAAAAAGACACAAATTACATTCACCTCTTTTGACTGCCATATTCCATGTTGAGCCCGTAGTCCACCAAAACTTTTTTTTTCAGATGAACTATTTTCGAGATATACTTTCCCCATCTTGAACCTGTGAAGAGAAGAGAATATTTTGACATTTAAGCACCCTTACACAAAACCCCAAATATCCGCTATTATAAAAAAGAACAAATCCCTATAAAATAATTGGTCACGGCAAGACTTACAGTATAAGAAGGGCTTCTTAAACTTTTTTTCTACTCACAGCCCCTTCAGTGCTTCTTAAACTGTGGGTTGTAACCTCGTTTGAGGTCAAGACCCCACAGTTTAAGAAGCTCTGGGAGAAAATAGAAAACTGTGGACATATTTAATTTGGTCATTCCCAGGAATTGCTTGTGAGTGCAAATCCAAATGTAAACATTCTCAGATACCTACATTAACATTTAAAATTACTCTGATTTGATGTTATTCCCAAACTCATACTGGTTTCCTTCAAAGTTCAACTCAAACACCACCCCCTATAGGATAGTCCTTCCAGATTTCCAGTTTCCTTATATTTATTTTTTCTGTATTTCTCTATGTAGATAGTGTCTTCCCCATGAGAATGTAAGTTCCCTGAGGACAGAGATTGTTTCAGTTTTGTGTTTCTAACCCCTAGTGTGTGCCTAGTATAGTGGTAGGCACACAGTAGATGCACACTGATTAATTGGCACAGAGGTCTTCATGAATACTCATGTGACTGAGGAACTCACTGCTGAATGCCTACCTTCTCGCTCTGAGATGCTTTGCATTTAGCTAGCCTGTTCCTTGGAGGACACATTTACTCGAGTCCTTAAGCAAAACCTTTCCAACTTGGTAGGACTACAGAGAATACCTTCATATTATGATAAGATATTGCAGGAGGGCTACATTGGCAGAAAAAACATATGACCTTAAAGGTCTAAGGAAATGCAAGCTATTACATACACATCCATAGAATTACTGGATCTCAGAGAAGGAAGGGTCACCCCTTCTCCTCCACTAGTGGCCCAACCTCTACCTAGACAAAAATCCCCTCAACAACAAGCCCATTTAGACTTTGCCTGAAGACCTCTAGTGAAGGGTAACCTGGTTCTCTCCACAGTACCCCTGCTTTTGGACAGCTCTCATCATCAGGGTCATTTTTCATCACTTTGTTTTGTTTTGTTTTTTAAACATCAAGCCTAAATCTGCTCCTAGCTTTGCCCTATGAGATCAAGGAGAAGTCTCATCTCTCTTTCAAATTTCCATATGGCAGCCTGTTAAATGCTCATAGGCAACTATTAGATATGGATGTGTATTTATATATGCTGTGTTACACATATAGATGTATTATTCAGGGCAAAAAAGGAAAGTACCAGTAAGAAGTCTACCTATGGTTCTGCCTGAAAGCTTAATTTTCAAACATTTATGTCTTAGAAATAAAATGTATTATCCCTGGGAATGGCCCAAGAGGTAAATTTCCATATTTTCCAGTGAAAATTTGAGTTCAAAAGTATATCTATAGAAAATGTCATATAATTGGTGAAAATGAATCCTTTTTAAAAAATCAGCTCCTTAAGAAAGAAAAAAAAGATGTCTGAATATTCTCATTTCTGCCTCTGATTAGCCTTAGGCCTTTAAATCATAGCTTTGGTGACCCAGGTGACCATCTTTGGTAAGAACAGGCTGAAATGTTAGGATTTGGGACACGTATGAGGCATGCAACTGTTTTGAGAAAAGCCATTCTCTGTGGTTCTGAGGGTGCCTGCCGAAATCAATGAAGCCTGATTGGCAATAGCAGCTTCTTAATAGCTTCATTGTGAAGAAGGCACTTCCTTCGAACCCAAGCCCCCTTTCCATGTGATTTTCCCCTGCCTGCACATCAGCTTCCCACCAAGCCAAAACGGCTGGTAACTTAGATATTCATCGGACTCTTTAGTCACCCTATTTGGGACAGGACAAGATGATCTCTTAAGGTCTCTCTGAGCTCTAACATTTTATGATTCTATGATGCCAGGAAAGAGCTCAAACAAAAGTCACGGGGCAAACTATTGTTAGGAAACAATTATGGATCATTAAGGAAAGGTCAGGGAAAAAGCAATGGGGAAATGCCTAGTGCCTGATGAAGGGGAAACCAATACACTGAAAGGAGATGTTCAAGCTAGGTTTAAGAGAAAGCCATGTCTGAAATTCATAGGAATATAGCTGGAAGGGCCCTTAGACACCATTGAATCCAACCCCCTTATTTTACTGGAAAGGAAACAGACCCAGAACAGAAAAAGGTTGAAGTCTCGGTCTTCTGGACTCCTAATTTGGTGATGCATCCCCTCTTCCTGGCTTGTACCTGGCCCTTACATTTGAGTCATATACTTGGAGAATATAACAGAGGAGACATTACAGAACTGGTCATAATCCCATATTGTGTATGTGCAGAAAGGAAGAAGGACAGACAGGAACCACTGTCTAGTGTCAGGAATGCAAGGAAAAATGTCAAGCCTGCACTCTCCAGTGTTGTCAAGTGGTTCCACAATTTTCAAAGCTTCAAGGTAACTTGTACTACCTAGAGCAGGGGTGGGGAAACCTTCAGTTTCCAGGTCCATAAGTACAGTCCTTTGACTGAATCCAAATTTCACAGAACAGATGCCCTTTAAAAAAGATTTGTTCTGTAAAACTTGGACTCAGTCAAAAGGCTGTACCCAAGGATACTAGAAGGCCACATATGGCTTCAAGGCCCCAGGTTCCTCACCCCTGACCTAGGTGTTAGCTTCAAGAAGCAGGACAAATGTTAAAGGAATTTACTTAACCTATCCCAAGAAAGAGGGGGAACTGGAGCAGCTTCCTGTTGAGAGATGGGGTCAGTGAATTTGGAAAACTAAATACTTGGAAACACACTTGAGGAAACCAGTGAGGGGTGGCTGGTTTGCCAACAAGAGAACTGCAAATGAGTTGATTAATCCCCAGGTATGTTGGCTCTAGTAGCCTCATAAGAGGCTAACACTCCAGTCTGAGGAAGAGAAAGCCCAGAAAGAAAATCATAGTCCCACAGAGAAGTAGTGAATGGCAGTTCCAGAGACAGAGATAAATTGATATATATTGATATATAGATGCAGGCTAGAGCAGCAAAGACATACAGCTGTCTGCTGGTAAATAGAGCCATGAGAAGTGTTCCAGCTACAATACAATGCTGAGAGTAATTGTCTAGAGAGTGTTTCCTTTGTCCTTAATGTGAGAGTCTATAGTATACTATACCCCCTCGTTATTTACTTTGTTATTTCTGTTCTAATGAAATGCTTTGCTATTTAGCAGATGGTTCCTGTCTAGTCTCTTGATGGAGAAGGCTCTGGATGGAGATTTAACACTTACTTGCATAACTATGATTGTTCAAAACATCCCATGATTAACCCAGGGTTAGGAGAGGGTTCTAGAGCTGAACGAGACCTTTGTTACAACATTCCAGTTCATATAAAGGTTTGCAAAGCACACATATAATTCAAGCCACTTTATAATTGACATAAGTTCAATGAAAGCCACAAATACAGTTCAGTATGTTCTGGACAAGTTGAGAGCAAGACAATACTCTCAGCATCTGCCCTGAACAAGCTCTTTCCCACTGGGTCCTGGTTCAGGAGCTTCTCTATTGTCAGCACTGCCCTTCAGACAAGACCTCTCCTGTCTCCTGTTTTCCAGGGTCTTCTTCAAGACAAGCAAGACACTGTGGCCTGTTGGCCAGGCTCCCATACCTGCCCCTGCCTTCTGTAAGGCAAGCCCCCTTGACTCTCACAGGACACATTTTCTTCTGCTTGGGTACAAAACCTCCTGGGGGACCTTAAACAATCTAATCTCTTGCCTCTCTTAATAGGCTTTTCTCCTACAACTGAAATTTTTTCCTAGACTCGTCATTCAATGGTTAGAGTACTGGACTCCCCTTATACTCAATCCATGCAAGTAATTCTGACCCTCTGGCAGCTACCAACCCATTGTCCATCATTACCTTGTTGCTCCTTCAGGTCTATCTACCTCTAACCACCTCCCTGGAATACCACCAACAAATGTCCTATTCTATATATAGCCACTCCTCCTGCCGTGTTCTCTGGAATGCCTGCTCCGTAATTAACAGTCTTCCTTTCACTGTAAATTTTCTTTCTTTCTCATTTTTTCCATCTTCTAGCCCTAAGACAGTTCCCTCTTGACAACATTACTTTCAACAACATACTTTCCAATAGGACGTACATTTTTACTTGGGTGTATGAGGTATTCAGAAAGGACTAGCACCTATAGTGTGAGGGCTTCTCATTCATCTTTGGTGTCCACTTTCACCCAACTCTCACCTGTGGCTCTAAGAAGCTATAGCCACACCCTGGTAAAACTGTCTTGGCAGATGGACTAAGCCAGCTTTAGGGAAAGCAACAGATCTCAAAGTCATTGGTGAGTTATGGGGGTGTCTACCCCAAGCATGTGAAGACTTCCCCCAGCAGAATGGGCGGATAAAAACAATTTGTTTCAACAGCCAAGAAGACAGCTGAAGCAGGCCCTGTCAAGTGCTTAGAGCTTGGTCAGACGCCAAAGACTTCAATGAGTCTGGAAGAGAGAGTAAGGCTTTGTGAACTCTGCCTCACTTAAATCCAATTCACAGGAAAGTCAGGACATTACACCATGATGTCATTGGTCCTCTTCAAAAATGAAGGATGAACAACAACACTTTCTTTCATGTCCCCTAAGACTCCAACTGATATGATGTTTTAAGGTCTCAAAGCATTTATATGACTCATGAATGGTGGAGAAAGGAGTCAGAATATTACTTGCTCCTACGGCAATGCTTCCTGATCTTCCTTCAACCACCTTCATTAAGCAACCACTCCTCCTTTAAGGTTCATATTCAGTCCAGATCCTGGGGGATATTCTCTAAAGACCTCCCACTCCCTAGGAGATTTCCTTCCTTCCTCAATGACTTTAGTGCCTGGCCCACAATTTTTCTCTCCTCCCCATCTCTTGCCCTCAGACTTGAAGACTTCAATATACATACTGATATTCACTCAAAAAATTTAATGTCCCAGTTCATCAAACTACTTAGTTCCCATGACCTATTCCTCCACTCCACTACAGATACACAGAGATGATCACATCCTTGACATTACATCTATAAGCATTCTACTTCCTTGTTAACAAACACTGAAATGCCTTTACTTGAT
Organism: Gymnobelideus leadbeateri; assembly: GCA_011680675.1. NCBI lineage: Eukaryota > Metazoa > Chordata > Mammalia > Diprotodontia > Petauridae > Gymnobelideus > Gymnobelideus leadbeateri. The sequence continues at coordinate 67,478 of WOXC01001814.1, forward strand.
CATAATATTTTAGCATTCTATCCTTCACCATTCCTTACAACTCCTAAACTTATTGTATATCTTCATCCCAACTTCTGCTTCTTCTCCCCCTTAATTCTTTCCCAGACCATTACCCCTGAAATTGCTACCTTCTCCTCCTCTCCCTATAGCATCCACTTGGTGAACAAACTCAATTCTATACCATCCTTCCCCCTCAATTCCCTTCCCCCCTTGTCCTATTTCTCTTCATGCTTTGCCAAGCCCAACCCTGGATTTCTTCTACCTTACATCTCCTTTATTCCAATTCACATACTGCTGAATGGAGCTAGAGTTAGTCATGAAACCTTGCTAACTGAACCCAGTACAGACCTGTTATCTAATCTCAACTGGGCTCTACCTGCAGCAAGGCAAGCATTTGGTTTCTTCCTAGTTGATTCTCTATCCCACTCCTCACAATGAATATACCAAATCTCTCTCCTCAAACCTACCAGATTGCTTCCCCCAACCTCTTAGCTGAATATCCAATCCCATAATTCACCAAATATTTGAGATCATTTACTAAGAGTCCCTTTTCTTCCCTTCCCCCCTCATCTTATACTATTTAGGTGTCTTCCTCCACTATCCCCTCCTTCACTCCAGTCTCAGGTGGAAACATGGCCCTTCTGCTTACCCTTGATGCCATCCCTTCTCAACTTCTCCAACAAATTATCCTCACTATTATTATCCCCCCCTTATCTGTGATCTTTACCATTTACTGGTTCTCTTTACACTGCCTACAACATGCTCATGTCTTTCCCGTCCCTAAAAAGATCTTATTAGATCTGACCATCTTCACTAGCTACAATCCTATATCTTTGTGCCCCTTTGTGGCTGAACTCCTTGAGAAAGTCATAAACACTTGGTGCATACATTTCCTTTCCTTACACACTCTTTTAAACCCTCTACAACCTGGCTTATCACCTCATCATTCAACCAACAGTGTTTTGTTCAGTCACCCAGGATTTCCTGATGGGACCAATCTAATATTTTAGTCCTTATCTTTGACCTCTCTGCAGCTGTTGACACTAGTGATCACCTGATGCTATGCATATTCTCTCCTCACTAGGTTTTCATGACCCTAATATCTACTATTCCTCATTCTATCTTGATCTCCCTTACCAGTTTGTCATCCATTTTGTGTGCTCTAACCACAGGAGTCCTCTAAGGCTCCATCCTGAACACCTTTTTCATTTAACTCAAAACTCTTTTTTCCTTTTCCTTTTCCTTTTTAACATTTTTAGTCTTTATTAATTTGTTTGTTTACTTTTAGTTTACAAGATTCAGTTCCAAAATTCCTTGAGTTTCAAATTTTCTTTCCCCCTCCCCTCCCCCCACCCCATGACAGCATACAATCAAGTAGAGGATCTGAAAATACTTTCACATTAGACATTAATCAGATTATAAAGAAGGATTATATCAGATGGAATGGACAATGGGAAAGGGGAAACAAAATCAAACAAGAAAAAGAGCAGGTAGTTTGCTTCAATCTGGATTCAAACTCAGTTCTTTCTAGTTCTTTCTCTAGATGTAGACATCTCTCTCCATCATGAGTCTTTTGGGGTTTACTTATAACACTGCATTGCTGAGAAGAGTCCAGTCTATCAAAGTTGGTCGTCAAACATATGTTGTGTCTGTAATTGTGTACAAATTTCTCCTGGTTCTACTCTTCTCACTCAAAATCAGTTTGCATAAGCCTCTCCAGGTAAATATCAAGTCTATCTGCTCCTGATTTCTTACAGCACAATAGTATTCCATTGCATGTATGTACCACAACTTGTTCAGCCATTCCCCAATTGATGGGCACCTCCTTAATTTCCAATTCTTTGCCATCACAAAAAGAGCTGCTATAAACATTTTTGTACATATGGGTCTTTCTCCCACTTCTATGATCTCTTTGGGATATAACCCTAGAAGTGGTATTGCTGGGTCAAAGGGTATGAAATTATTTATAGCCCTTTGGGCATAATTCCAGATTGCTCTCCGGAATGGTTAGATCAGTTCACAATTCTACCAGCCATGCATTAGTGTTCCAATTTGCCCACATCCTCTCCAGCATTTGTCATTTTCCTGTTTTGTCATCTTAGCCAATCTGACTGGTGAGATATGGTAACTCAGAGTTGTTTTGATTTGCATTTCTCTAATCAACAGTGATTTAGAGCATTTTTTCATATGTTTATAGATATCTTTAATTTCTTCCTCTGAAAACTGCCTGTTCATATCCTTTGACCATTTATCAATTGGGGAATGACTTGTATTCTTATAGATTTGACTCAATTCTCTGTATATTTTAGAAATGAGTCCTTTATCAGAGACATAGCTTGTAAAAATTCTTTCCCAATTTCCCACTTTCCTCTTAATCTTGGTTACATTGGCATTGTTTGTACAGAAGCTTTTAATTTAATATAATCAAAATTATGCATTTTGCACTTTATAATGCTCTCAAATTCTTGTTTAATCATAAAGTGTTCCCCTCTCCACAAATCTGACAGGTAAACTATTCCTTGCTTTCCGAGACTGCTTACAGTATAAGCCTTTATAGCTAGATCATGCACCCATTTAGACTTGATTTTGGTATATGCTGTTAGATAATGGTCTATGTCCAGTTTCTGCCATACTATATTCTAGTTTTCCCAGTAGTTTTTGTCAAATAGTGAGTTCTTATCCCAAAAACTGGGGTCTTTGGGTTTATCAAACAATAGATTACTATAGTCATTGACTGCTGAGTTTCATGTCCCCAATCTATTCCATTGATACACTGCTCTATTCCTCAGCCAGTACTAAGTAGTGTTGATGACTGCTGCTGTATAATACATATTAAAATCTGGTATAGCTAGTCCACCTTCCCTAGCATTTCTTTTCATTAATTCCCTTGATATTCTGGACCTTTTGTTCTCCCAAATGAATTTTCTTACTTTTTTTCTAGTTCTATAAAGTAGTTTTTTGGTAAATTGATTGGTGTGGCACTAAATACATAATTTCATTTAGGTAAAATTGTCATTTTTATTATATTAGCTCAATCCAGCCATGAGCAATTGGTGTTTTTCCAATTAGCTATATCTGACTTTATTTGTGTGAAAAGTGTTTTGTAGTTGTGATCATATAAGTCCTGGGTTTGTTTTGGCAGATAGATTCCCAAATATTTTATAATATCTACAGTAACTTTGAATGAGATTTCTCTTTCTATCTCCTGCTATTGAATTTCATTAGAACTATACAGGAATGCTGAGGACTTATGTGGGTTTATTTTATATCCTGCAACTTTGCCAAATTTATTGTCTCAAGTAGTTTTTTACTTGATTCTCTAGGATTCTCTAAGGATATCATCATATCTTCTACAAAGAGTGATGGCTTGGTCTTTTCTTTGCCTAATTTGATTCCTTTGATTTCTTTTTCTTCTCCAGTTGCTACTGCTAACATTTCTAGTACCAGATTAAATAAGAGGGGTGATAATGGACATCCTTGTTTCACTCCTGATCTTATTGGAAATGCTACTAGCTTATCCCCATTACATATAATGCTTGCTAATGGCTTTGAATAGATGCTACCTATTATTTTAAGAAAGGCTTCATTTATTCCTATACTTTCTAGTGTTTTAAATAGGAATGGATGTTGTATTTTGTCAAAAGCCTTTTCTGCATCTACTGAGATAATCATGTGGTTTCTGCTAGTTTTATTGTTGCTATGATCAATTATACTGATGGTTTTCCTAATATCAAACCATCCTTGCATTCATGGAATAAATCCTACCTGATTAAAGTGTGTTATTCTTGTGATAAGCTGTTGTAGTCTTTCAGCAACTATTTTATTTAAATTTTTTCATCTATATTCATGAGGGAAATTGGTCTATAATTTTCTTTCTCTGTTATATCTCTTCCTGATTTAGGTATCAGTACCATATTTGTGTCATAGAATGAATTTGATAGGACTCCTTCTTCACTAATTTTCCCAAATAGTTTGTATACTATTGAAATCAATTGTTCTATAAATGTTTGATAGAATTCACTAGTAAATCCATCTGGCCCTAGAGATTTTTTCCTAGGGAGTTCACTGATGGCTTGTCTGATTTCTTTTTCTGAGATGGGGTTATTTAAGTAATTTACTTCCTCTTCAGGTAATCTGGGCAACCTATATTTTTGTAAATATTCATCCATTTCACTAATATTGTCAAATTTATGAGCATACAATTGGGCAAAATAATTCCTAATTATTGTTTTGATTTCCTCTTCATTGGAGGTAGATTCACCCTTTTCATTTTTGATATTCATAATTTGGTTTTCTTTCTTTTTTATCATATTGATTAAGGGTCTATCGATTTTATTTTTTTTTATAAAACCAGCTCTTAGTTTTATTTATTAATTCAATAGTTTTCTTAATTTCAATTTTATTAATCTTTCCTTTGGTTTTCAGTATTTCTAATTTAATATTTAATTGGGGATTTTTTCTTTTTTGGCCATTATTAATTTGTTTGTTTACTTTTAGTTTACAAGATTCAATTCCTTGAGTTTCAAATTCTCTCCCCCCTGCCCCATGATGTCATAAATCAAGTATAGGATCTGCAAATACTTTCACATTAGACATTACTCAGGTTATAAAGAAGGGTTATATCAGATGGAATGAACAATGGGAAAGAGGAAACAAAAGCAAACAAGCAAAAGAAAAGATCAGGTAGTTTGCTTTAATCTGGATTCAAACTCAGTTCTTTCTAGTTCTTTCTCTAATCTTTCGTTTGTTTGGATCTGCTTAACAGCATCTTGATTTCTCATAAAGTCATTAGCTTCCATTTGCTCCAGTCTAACTTCGAAGGAATGAATCTCCTCAGTGAACTTTTGAGATTCTTTTTCCATCTGGCAAATTCGACCTTTTAAGGCATTCTTCTCCTCATTGCCCTTTTGGGCCTCCTTTGCCATTTGAGTTAGTCTATTTTTTAAGGTGTTGCTTTCCTCAGTCAGGCTGTTGACCCTCATTTAATACTTTTCCTGCATCCTTCTCATTTCTCTTTCCAATTTTTCCTCCACTTCTCTTATTTGATTTTTAAAGTCCTTCTTAAGGTCCTCTATGGCCTGCAACCCGCTTATGTTTTCCCCTGGGGCTTTTGGAACAGGACTTCTGACCTCACGGTCCTTTTCCCGCTCTATGCCCCCAAAATAGGAGTCTAGGGTTGCACTTTTCTGTTTCCTTTGCCTTGGCATGTTGCCACTTAATTGCTTGACTTTTGGGCTTGTTGCCACACTATGGCTTTAAGGCCAGATAGAGGAATTTTCATCCCGAACGTGTGGGGGACAACTTCCGTTTCTGGCAAGCTGTAAACCCACCCACGACTTCCACCCTAGATCACAATCCAGATCCAGGGAGGTTAAAGCAAGAGCGATTACCCCCCAAGACTGATCGCTAGATCTCCCTACAATTTGCAGGCCGGGAGCTGGAGCTGCCTCTGAAAACTACAAAATGGCCTGTCTCCTCAGAGGCTTCTAGCCCCCAGGGGAGGGAGCCGACGCATTCCCTAAATACAGGTCCCAAAGTCCATAGGACACTAACCTCTTACTTTGTCCTAGGCATGTCTATGTTGATCATTCTGGAGTCACCACGGCTCCTGGTGTTCTGGGGTTCCTCCAGCTGGCTGCTGGCCCTGCTGCCCTGGGGCTAAAACCTCGGCTCACGAGGACCTGGGCTTGGCTCGGCTCCTGCGCTCTGCGAGCTGCCAAGTCCCAGACCACTGCACTGGTCCTTCCTGCAGGGCTGCTGGGCTGTCCTCAGTGGGAGGTTATCTTCTCTGTGTCATTCTGTGGGTGCTGGGGCTCCAGAAGTTGTTCAGAGTCCCCTTTCACATAATTTGGGGGGAATCTGGGGGCAGAGTGGCTTGGATGAGCTGTTTCTACTCCGCCATCTTGGCTCCACCCCAGTCATTGGGTATATTAATCTTTTTGGCTCTAACTTCACTCTGTATCAGTTCATGTAGATATTTCAATGTTTTTGTATATTCGTCACACCCCCTCATTCCTTACATCAGAGTAATACTGACGCATTGCATTCATGTCCCATAATTCATAAATATTTAGTGTATTTTGGGACTCTTTTCTTAGAATGGCCTCTTTGGGATAGAAACCTAGTAGTGGAATCTCTGGGAAAAATAGTATGAGCAGTTCAGTCATTTTACTTGCATAATTCCAAAATTGTTTTCCAGAATAGTTCCACTAATTCACAGCTCCACCAATTACATATGAGTGTTTCTCTCTTCCCATAACCTTTCCAATATTGATTATTCCCATCTTTTGTCATTGTTGCCCATTTGCAGGGTGTGAGGTGAAACTTCAGAATTGTTTCTATTTGCATTTCTTTTATTACTAATGTTTTGTACATTCTTTCATGTGGTTGTTAATAGTCTGAAATTCTTCTTTTAACCAATGTTTGCTCATATCCTTTGATCATTTATCAACTGGGGAATGGCTTTTGGTTGTACATATGTGTGTGTATACTCTATATTTATAGATAGCAATACATTATGATGACAACAATGTAAATTGAAAGACTAGTCACAAAAAAATCAAAAGGGAATGCTGTAAAGTCATAAAGAACAAATATGACTTTTGGTCATACATACATGTATGTATATGAATGACAAAAGGCCATATATCTGCATGCATATACATGTATGTGCCCATACATATATATGTATACCTATCTAGAATTGTGTATCTACATATATACACATGCAGGTGTGCATTCATGCACATACATAACACATATCTGTTTGTTGACCTAAGTGATCCTATCTGAATGCTAAGCTTTTTCTCTAAGACTTAGCCACACAGTCACCAATATGTCCTGCTCCACTCCTCTCTATTTGTCAGTTCTCTGGCTGAGCTCTGTTGTAGCACAGGGCACTGCTATGGGCCTGTCCCATCTGTAGCCAGCTTCTCCTTGGGGGTCTAAGGTGGAGGGGGAGTGTCTCAGGTAGAGGTGAATTCTGTTATAATATATAATACTATAATAAATATTAATTATTTATTTATTATATATAAATAAATATTATAATAATCAAAGTAAAGCCAGTTTGTGTGGTCTTTTTTCTGAAGATTTGTGGGTGGTGAGGAAAGGGGTGCTGAGTCAGCTCATTAGAGGATAGAGATTAGCCTTCTCTGCTGTTAGTTCATTGAATAGGTACCTCATTAAGGTTCTTAGCATCCTAGACTGAGGAGACAGTTGAAATAGCTTTGTCTCATGTTCATAATCCCTATTTTGGAGAGGTTTGAGAGGCTGTGAGAATTGGAGAAAATGTCTAGTCCTCCATCTTGTTTACATTGTCCAGAAGGCCAAGCCATTCAATCTTGATTGAATTATAGATGATTAACTTCAGCTTATTCACAATTGATTTTGTGGGGTAGAGAACAATATATAGACTAGGACACAAAGGAAAACCATATATGTGGAATCAAAGGGAACTATAAGGTTTTAGCTTAATTTCCAAAGCAAGCATGTAGGTCTAAGCTGAGTTTACTTGCACAGTTTACTAGCATCCCTTTCTCTAAACTTTCCCCCTCCAGATTTCATGCTATGGAATGATTTCATTCTTGGAAACTGAGCATCTAATTTGAGTTTGTCTAAAGGATGCTGAGCACTCCAGAAACAAACAATTGGTTATGTATCTTGATGGACTATGTGTACCTCTCTGGGCAGAAGGGTGTATGTCAAGGGATCTGGGAATTCTGGGTCTCTCCCTATCCTTCTGAAAACAGTACATTTCCCATCTCTGGTTTAGCTAACTCTAGGCTTCTGTTCCACTGTTTTAGTTTCCTTGTGGCATGACTTTATGGGATTAGGAATGTCAGCCACTAAACAATCCCTGTAGTGCTATCAGAAACCAGAGTCAGCTCCATGGAGTGGAACTGCAAAGTTGCAGCCAATTTGAATATTAGAATGGCCAGACACCTCCTTTATCAGGAGGCCCTTGCTGACTCAATCCCAAACCATATGAAATCAGCACTTAGATTTCCTTCTCCTTCATTCTTTGCACTAAACTAGGAGAATAGCATCCACTTGAAGGCATTTATGCAGCCAACATCTATTCTTCCTTTGGATTTGTGATCTCAGTGCCACTCCAAAAATGTAGATTGTACCTGCCCTTTCAGGGAAACTCTTATCCAACTCTTTCCATAAATCTGAAATAGGGGAGTCAACCCAATATGCTAGGATCTACTCTTCTTGGCCTCATGTGGCTATAAAATGAGCATACAAGGTTTACACCGGTTAATTTTTATTCTCACTCTGTGAGTTGCCCATCTTTTCTTCCAAGCACACATGTCTCCAGTGACATCCTTTCCGTTCTTTCTTGGGTACAGTTTATTGTTTACAATTTGTTGCAGCCTTCCCATTTCTTTTTTTTAAAGCAATTGGGGTTAAGTAACTTGCTCAAGGTTACACGGCTAGTCATTATTTATATGTGGGTGCTCATTTTCTGAGGCCGGATCTGATCTCGGGTCATCTCAACTCCGAGGCCAGCGCTCTTACTCACTCCGCCACCTAGCCGCCCCTTTAGGGCAGTTGGGGTTAAGTAACTTGCCCAAGGTTACACAGCTAGGTTTTTGTTTGTGTGGATTAAGTGTCGGAGGCCGGCTCCGAACTCAGGTCCTTTTGACTCCAGGGCCGGCGCTTTATTCACTGTGCCACCTAGCCGCCCCTAGCCTTCCCATTTCTACCACAGTCCCCATGCTGAAAGGATCTGCATGGATCTCTCTGACTAGATTCCCTCCCCAGTTTCTCTCCCCCTACACTGACTTTGACTAGAAAAAAAACCTGCTGGAATTTCTCCTTGGATTACCTCAACAGTCTTCAGTATGATGCCTTTCCATAATCTTTGATGGAGTAGTTGTGAGAGGAAGCTGGTCTGTACTGCTACCTCCTGTGTTGACATCTTTGCCAGTCTCTGACTGGGGTCACAAACTAATGATTTCTGAGTTAGAAGGAACTCATCTAGTGGCTAGCTTGTGTGACACATATCACCCCACCCCCCAAAAAATCCAATATTCCTCAGAAGTGGCCATGTGATTCTATGGTTCTTCACACCTGGAATGTATTCCATTCCCATCTCCACCTTCTAGAGTTTTTCACTTCCTTTAAGGTTCATTGCAATTATCACCTCCTCCAGGAAACCCTCCGTGACTACCCCTGCCTTAAAGTGTTTTTCCTTGCCTTCAGATTGTCCCAGGACCCTTTTAACTAACTGAAATCTCTCATTTGCCTTAGACACACATTAGCTGGCATTTTCTTCATCTCTGTAATTACTGTAGCCCACCTCAATATCCAGTGAACATATAGAAAGGTCATTAAATCTAGCTCTCCCACCCATTTCAGGATGAAGAAACTGACTCCCAGAGAGGCTCCATGGCTTTTCAAGGTGAACCAGTAATTATCTGAGGTGAGATTCCTGACCACAAGACCAAAATATATTTCAAAAAATAAAATTTTTTATAAATATTCATCTCAAATGTAATCATGTATTGTAAATTTGGGGGTTTTCCTGCACTGAAATTTTGATCACACAATATTGTGTCATGTAACCATATAGTATCATGTTGTAAACAACAGCACATACTTCAGCTCATACATGCAGAACTTCCGACAATGCAAGGCTCACCTATCAACGTTTTCCTGTTAAGACCTGTCAGTGGACTTGACCACTGGTCAATTATAATTTGCATTTTGTGTGCTTATTTGGAAAACCATGTAATCACCATGGCTTTAACACAACAGATGACACACGTATGAATGGTTCTTTATATTTTTTCTTCTCTTCCTTCCTTATCCTTCCACTGGCTCCCCTTTTTAAATTCAATGCTCTCCAGTTGTACCCAAGGTTACTACCACACCCCACAATCATTCCAGTACCCCCAGGGTGTGGTATCACCCACTTTGGGAACCTCTGCTAAATATAAACCAAAAGTCACAGGGCTCAGAATTGGTCCTATGCTTTTCATTGATAAAAGGAATGCATAAGTGAGAAAACTCCGTCTACTGATATAGCTCTGACCCTTTCTCTGAAACTACAGTCTTATAGAGTCAACTAATAGTTAATAAACATGTCTTAAGCACATACTATGGGCCAGGCACTGTGCTAAGTTCTGAGGATACAAATACCACAAAGAAAGACAGTATGTGTATATATACATACACATATGTATGTATATAAATAGCAAGTCCTTAGTAAAGGGCATTGAATTAAATTGAATTGAAAGCCAAATCTCCATCATTTGTCTTTAAAACAATCTGTTTTGGTAGTGTGGCTCCCAAACCAAAATGCAGCAAGGGTCCCCTTTCATTTCATTTATTAATAATGACAGGCCTCATTTCTAGTGCACTTTAGAAAGTCTTTGGCTGCCAACCATCCTGTGAGGAAAATGAGAACTGAGGGAAATAAAGTAACTTGTCCACCATCACTTGGCCCTCAAATACAGAAGTGTTCTTGATGCCAAGGCCAGCAGTCTACCCTGACACCAGGAGGGGCCTTGCATAATGACCCTATCTCCAGATAAACTACTTTCTTTCGCACATGGACCAAAGACCCATAAGGAATTAGTCCAGGGTAGGCTATGTGAGGAAATATCTCAGCTTCTCAAGTGAAAGGGTCTGACTCCTATACCCAGCATCCAGGGGCTTGGGGCTCAGAGGATCTCCCTCAAGGTTGGGTTCTGTACAGATCAAAAGCCACATTGCTTTCCCCCTCCTAAGAGAAAGAAGTTCGATCTAGTCACCCCTTTATCAGCTGTTCTATCATTTCCCTCTGAAAGAGATCTCTCAATGCAAACTTACAGCCTGTCACTTATGGTTTTTGCTTAACAAAATAAATCTAGTGGGAAAAATTGCCTTTCTCCAAACTTCCTCCTAGTAGAAAGCAGAACCCAGAAATGTAACTTTGCTGATGGGTCTGACATCTGGGGAATGTATTTCCTCCCTGTGAAGTTTGGTGACCCTGAGAGAGAAGTCATTGGCTATTGGAGGAGGGGGAAGGGATAACCTACTCCCTCCTATAAACTATTTTCAAATCTCACCTCTGGTGTTTAATACCTGAAGCTGGTGACGTTGGACAAGTACCTGACTTCAGTTTCCTCATTTGTAAAAAACGAAGGGGTTCAAGTTGACAGCCCCTAATCTCTGTTTCAGCCCTAGATCCTGTGACCAAGGCATACTCCAATAGCATTTCGGGGGTTGGTGGTGAAGGGGAGAAGTTTGGAGACATGGGACCTAAGGGTGAGGGAGTGAGATCACAGTTAGATATGAATGGGGCAGGCCATCCTGCCTTTCCTCATGACTATACCTAGCTGTTGTGTCTGTCTCTCTCCCTACATCCCTTCCTCCAAGGCAAAGAGTCTAAGCCCAGGCTGGACTCTGGGAGAATAGTCATTATTCCTAGCTTCACTCAACTGAATTTGTCTCAAGTTCTGGGATTCCTGGATAAGGCTTTGAAGTATTTCAAAAGAATAGTTTAATTAAAAATGCGGGAAGTTGGGGACAAAATTCTAAGAGCAACAGTATTCCCTCAAAGTTCTAGTCAAAGGAATTTAGTTTAGAGGAGTGCCAATAAAAAGGGAAATCAAAAAATTTGCTCTGGCTCTCTTCAGTGCAAAATAAACCATTTTCTCTCCTGTAGGCCCAACCTGGTGAGGATGTGCCTACCATTGGGCATCAGGGTATAATGTCTTACCCCAAGTTGGCAGCAGATCCCTTTGGAATAAAGGAAAAATCCCAACTGGGCACGATCACATTATGTGGGAGGAAGACAAAGATATCATAGGTTAGCAGACAACAGAAATCTTCCAAACGCTTATTTCAACCCAGCCCTCAACGAAACCGTGTTTACAAAGGGTTCTCCCTCATGGAATGTTACACTTCCCATCGGGGAAAACGTGTTATAATGGCTTGAAAACTGTCCAGCTGAGGGCGAAAAAAGTATATTATCTCCCAAATTGCTGTGTCAAAATATTTCCAAAAGGAGTAAGGAGTCATACAATAGACATGTGAAAAGATCTAAACAACAGTGCTATTGACTTAGCTCTGGGAACAATTTCACAGGAGCCTGGGGGTGGGGGGAATGGGGGGATGCCGGGTCTCACTAAATAAACCCCTCTATTTAGAGATGCAGGTGGATCTTGCTGCATACAATCGATGTGTTCCGGAAAACAATGCAGCCAAATACGATTCTGAGAAATTGAATCATATTTTCAATGCACTGGGGGAGCATCTTATATAAAAGGAGCCTTCTGGGGTGGGGAGCTGTAACTCATTCCTTTCCATTCTATTTTTTAAAATCGCTCACTGGCCCAGACACACACACACACACACACACACACACACACACACACACACACACACACACACACTGTATAGGGCCTTGACTTAGGATTTCATCGATATAGGGAAGTCCGGAATGAAGGAGCACTTTCTGCAGATTGTTGTTTCCTCTACAGCTTAGTCTTTGGAGACATGCTGAGGATGCTGGGAGGTCAAGTTCCTTGACCAGGGTCATATAACCAGTATGTGTCAGAGGTGGTATCAGAAACCAGATATTCCTGGCTCTATTCACTACACCAAACTGCCTTACACACAATTTATATTAAGTGGAAATTAAACACAAACTCATAGAATCTCAGATTTGGAAGGGACGTTAGAGAACGTCAGAAAACACAGAAAAGAGAAATCCCTCCTGCCCCATCTCCATGAAGCAGCCCCCCCGAGTCTCTCTGTGGCACACTGGATAGACTGGGGGACTTGAAGCCAGGAAGACCCGAATTTGACACCCCAGTCAAGACACTTAGCTTTTCAGGGCCTCAGCTCCTTCATCTCTAAAATGAGGAGATTGGACCCGGTGGTCTGTAAGGTCCACTTGAGCCTAAGGTCTTCCATGACCTTATGGCCCCCAGCAATGGGAAATTCACTCCGCGTTGAGCTGGACCCATCCACTTTGTTATTAGTTAGGTAGCTGAAATCCACTTCACTGCACCTTTTCTCCACTGATTCTAGATTTGTTCTCTGGTGTCAAGGAGAACAAGTCTTTTCCACAAATGTATGAAGACATTACATTCCACTGTTGTCTTCTCTTTTCCAAGCTAAACACTCCTCAGCCCATTCCTCCAACCAATCGCCACATGGCAAGGTCTCCAAGTCATGACCTGCCTAAGCCATCTACATTTGAATATTCTCCAGTTCTTCAGTGTAATGCCCAGAACTAAGGCCAATGTTCCAGATGTCATCTGATGAGGACAGGAAATAGCAGAACTATCCCCTCCCTTGTCCTAGACACAATCCCTCTCTAAATGCACCCCCAAATCACATCAACTGTTGACTACCATGTCAAAATATCCATTCACATTGAGCCTGCAGTCCACTAAAGTGTTGTCTAGTCACACTTCTCCCATATTGGGCTTATAATATTGGAGTTCAAACATTCAAAAGCTCCATATTGGCCAAAGGACAAAGCCTAGACTCCTCTGCCTGCCATTCAAAGCTCTCTACAAGTGGGCTGCGACCTTCCCTTCCAGCCTTAGCTCCTCTTAGAAACTTTACAATCCAACCAAATGGAACTTCTCATTCTTCCCAAATATCTCCCACTATTTCTTACCTCCCAGCATTTATTTTGGCTCTCCCTATACCTGGAAAGTCACTCAGCCCTACCTACCCCTAACTCCAATCCCATATCTGCCTGCTGAAATCTGAACCTTCTGTCCTGACCTAAGTCAGGTATTACCTTCTTTGGGAAGCTTTTCTTGTCCTCCTTGGCTTAACGAAATTGCCTTTCCCTGAACTCCCCTGCTACTCCATCCACATCTCTTTTATTACTTATGGGGTTTTATTCTATATCCTTTTTTCATAGAATCCAAGAATCACACAATTTCAGAATCTGAAGGGACCTCAGAAGCCACCTGAGCCAAGCTAGACCCTCTCCAACATCCCAGCAAGCAGTCATCCAGCTTTCACTTGAACACCTCTTGTGACGGGGAGCTGACTACTTTATGAGGCAAGTTCATGCTGCTTTTGGACAACTATAACAGTTGGGAATATTTTTCCCCCTGACATCAGACTGAAATTTCATCTTGTCACTTTCACCCATTGTTCCTAGTCCTACTCTCTAGGGACAGCCCTTCAAAACCTTGAGGCTAGTCAAAGCAACCTCCCTCAGACTTCTCTTCCCCAGATTAACTCTCCGTGGTTCTTTCAGTCAATCCCCATACACCATGGACTCAAAGCCTTTCCCCATGTTCCACTAGACATTCCCTAGCTGACCAATGTCCTTCCTATACTGGGGCACTGAAACTGTCCTGTTTGGACATAAACTATATCCTCTCTCCTCCTACTAAAGTGTCAACTCCTCAAGGGTCAATACTGGGCCTGATTCACCTTGGACTCCTGCCTGAGGATCCTGCCCAGTGGAGGGCACATGTGGTACAATGAGATACAATGGAGAAAGAGCTGAATGGGGACTTAGATGACTGACATGTAAGTTTCACTTCTACCACTAACTAGTTCTGACCCTGAACAATTGACTTCCTTGCTTTTTGGTATTCAGACATTTTTCAGTCCAACTCTTTGTGACCCCATTTGGGGTTTTCTTGGCAGAGATACTGGAGTGGTTTGTCATTTCCTTCTCCAGGTCATTTTCCAGATGAGTGAACTGAGGCAAATAGGATGAAGTGACTTGCCCAGGATCACATAGCTAGTGAGTGTCTGAGGCCACATCTGAACTCAGGAAGACTCCAAGCCTGGCACTGTTGAAGCTATGAATTTGGAGTGAGGTTAGACATAGTATTCTGCAAAGTCTACATTTTACAGATGAGGAAACTGAGGCCAAGTGAAATAAGGTGAATTTCTCAGGGTTATACACAGGACCATATATTTACAACCAGAAAGCCCCTTAGAAGCCACTTGACCTAATCCACTTATTTTATAGATGAGGAAACTTTGGTCAAGTGAGGGTAAGTGATTTGCCCAAGGTTGCACTGGCATTGTGACAGAATTAGAATTTAAACCCAGGTCCCCTGACACCTAGTCTAATCCTCCACACTATATATTACTATACTTCCTTAAGATCCTATAGTCAGGTAACTAGAGAGCCAAGATTCAAACCCAGAACCTCTGACTCAGAACTGTAGAAGTGCAGAGTTGGAAAGGACCTGAGTGGCCATTAGTCTAACTCATGCCATGCTCTTTCTTCAATGGAGAGGAATCAGGACTGTGCCAGGATCACTAGACCTTGGCTCTTGTTCCAGACATCCCACTAGCCTACTCTATGACCCCAAGGCTAGCCTCTTCACTGGGCCTTGGTATCTTCTTCTGTAAAATGGGAGCCCCACATCACCAAGATCACTGAGGTCTCAAGTATGGTACAGAGGAAAGGACACTGGACTTTGGCTCAGAGGAACTGAGTTCGAATCTTGGCTTGCCTGCCTAGCACTTTATGGCCTTGGGTGGATCATGGGACTTCTCTGGGCTTTGGCTCCCTCCTCACTACTCCATGATTCCTCCATAACTTTAAGCAGTTTCATGCACTTTCCTGGTGGCACCTGGTGGCACTGACTTTCTATCATAGCACTGTTTTTTGACAAACAACTGTCTGACTTCTCTGTTTAAATGAGAT
The DNA here is from genome assembly GCA_011680675.1 of Gymnobelideus leadbeateri. Classification (NCBI taxonomy): domain Eukaryota; kingdom Metazoa; phylum Chordata; class Mammalia; order Diprotodontia; family Petauridae; genus Gymnobelideus; species Gymnobelideus leadbeateri. Next base: position 83,118 of record WOXC01001814.1, read on the forward strand.
TTAAGAGGATGTTGGGTAGGATGGGCACCTGAGAAATCTGATCAATGCTGGATGGGAAGCAGAAAGTTCACTTTTCTCCCAGGCAGTGGAGGGACTATGGTGCCTGAAGGCTTATCGAGCACTTGCCTGGCAACAAGTCTGGGGTGTGTCTGATGCCCACCCCCATTTTACAGAAGAAATGAAGACTCAGATGGGTGATTTGTCCTACTCAGGGCCACCCAGCTGAGGAGCCATAGCATTTAGAGCTAGAAATGACCTGATAGATGGTCAAGGCCAAGCCCTTATGTTACAAGTCAAGAAACTCAGGCTCATTAAATTGAAATGACTTGGCCATGATCCTCCAAGTAGTAAGTCATAGGACTTCAAGTCAGAAGAGGCCCCAAGACTTCATCTGGTCCAATAGTCCCTCACTTTTATAGATGAGGATACTGAGATTCCAGTGGAGGAAATTTTATTCCAATGGTCATTCACTTTACAGATGAAGAAACTGAGACCCAATTAGATGATGATATTTGTCAAGGTTTAACTCCCAGTCTCCTGATTCCTAGGCTACCATTCATTCCACTATTTCTGGCTGTAAGACCCCAAGCTAGGAGGGACCTCAGAGGTGAACAAATCTGACCCCCTCCTTTGAGAGGGGAGGAAACTGAAGGGAGGTGTCCAGGGTTCAAGAGCTGGTGGTGTCTGAAGACCAGCACTCTCACCACTGTACCACACTGCCTCAAACCCATCCTCAGCTCCAAGATGGCATGGCCTCAGACTTATCTGTGCTGTCAATCTTTCTTCCCCCCAACATCCAAGAGGCATTTCAGGTTTCCAGAATGGTATAATAGACCAAGCCCTCTTGGGTGAGTAGCAACGGGGTTCACTGTCTTCCCTGGACATTGGGCCTTATTCAAATTTTGTCTTGCATTCCAGGCTCAAGGGGGTCCAGCTCCAAAGTGCTGAACCTGCTAGCTCTCTCCCAGGGAGGTTTGGGCCCTTTGTGGGGGAAGGGAAGGCCATTTCATTCTGTGGCTCTAAGCTAAGGACCCAATGACTCAAACCTCCATCTATTTTCTCTGTTTACAAAAGCCTTTGTATTTCTGAGCATGACTGCAAGACTTTGGAATGTTTTCATGTCCTTAATTATGATTGGCAGGACGAATAATTTACCCAACACAATATCCATCTGGGAAAGGGCAGAGTGAAGAGCTGGTGGGGGAAGGGAGCTGCAGAGAGGCAGACCTCAGCTAGACAGAGGAACAGCTCCTAACAGTTAGAGCTATCCAAAAGAGAAGGGGGCAGCCTCAGGAAGTAGTGAGTTCCCCATCACTGAAGGTTTTTAAGTGGAGAGCAGAAGGCCATTTGTCAGTATGCTCTGGGAAGGAGTTCTTAATAAGGTCTGAGTTCATAGAATCCTAGGAGTCACAGTTCTAGAGACACACAGAACCTTAGAAGCCATCAAGACCAACCCTTTTATTTTACAAATGAGGAAACTGAGGCAAAGAGAGGTTAAGTAACTTAAGATCATTAGATACTAACTAGGTCTAGAGCCAGAAAGGACTTTAGGGGCCATTAAGTTCATCTCTGCCCAATTTACAAACGAGGAAACTGAGGCAAAGAGAGGTTAACTGACTTGCCCAGGGTTGGACTGGAAACTTCAGAGGTTCTTTCTACATCCAGTGAGTCTGCAAAAGAGGACTCTAAAGAGCAGCCTTTTTCTTTCTGGGGAGGCCCTGCAGACAGGATTGAGGACGCCAGTGGAAGAGGTTGGAACAGAGAGACCATAAAACTCAAAATTGGAAAGAACGGTTTGTCCTATTGAAGAAACTGAGGCACAGGGAGCTTCTTTGACAAAACCCTTCTGGGTTGAGCCTCAGAGATGTCAGATATTTTTTTCT
>WOXC01001814.1:87500-367966 GCA_011680675.1 Gymnobelideus leadbeateri
ACCTGTTGGAAGCCCAAATCAAGTGCCACATCCTCCAAGCAATCTTCCCTAATGCCCCTACACACACACACACACACACACACACACACACACACACACACACCCTCCTTCAGTTGTGCTGAGGATTAGATAAAATAATATTTGTAAAGTGCTTAACACTTAGCACATAGTAGGAGCTTAATAAATCCTTGTTTCCTTCCCTTCCCTCTAATATTATGATCCTAACAATTCCTGTAGTGCCCCTGTCAACGTCCCTTTACCTGTTGGAAGCCCAAATCAAGTGCCACATCCTCCAAGCAATCTTCCCTAATGCCCCTACACACACACACACACACACACACACACACACACACACACACACACACCCTCCTTCAGTAACCACCTTCTTCCTTGGTTCCCACAAGTACTGGCTTTTAGCACGGAGCTCATGCCTGGATCATTTATCATTGGATACAAGCTTCCCTCTCCAATATCTAATGGTGATGGTGACCAAGTTCCTGCTCCTCCAAAGTAAAAATATTTAATAAAAGAGCATAGTAAGGAAAGTAGCAAGCAAACATCCTCTCCCCCATAAACCTGCAGTAAACTCTCCCAAAATACACACAAAATCAATCAACTAGCATTTGTAAGAGCCTACTCTGTGGACAGGCATGAAAGCAGACAAATATGGAACTCGTGACCCTGGGCACACACTCATGCCTCCACTGCTTCAGGGCTGCTGATCTCTTCAAATTGCTCTGAGCCTTCACCTGGGTGACACTGGGTGACCCTGGGGTCCCTGCTCCTCCTTACCTTCCAGTGGGTTTCTACCTGTACTTAATCATGGGTTCAAACACTATGCAACTTTCGAATTTTTTTGGAGGGCAACTGGGGTTAAGTGACTTGCCCAAAGTTACAGGGCTAGTTAAGTGTTAAGTGTCTGAATCCAGATTTGAACTCAGGTCCTCCTGACTTCAAGGCCGGTGCTCTATTCACTGCACCACCTAACTGTCCTGCTATGCAACTTTCAAAGACATAAAGAAAGCTACAATCAGGATTAGCAATGAATAAACATCAGTGAAATGACAGACCCATGAACTACTCAAGTGTAATTACCAGTATTTGTGTCTTATTCCCTATATATCCCTTATGCCCCATGAGGACAGGGAGAGTCTTTCATAACCTGGGTTCTCACCTTGGCCAAGACTTGGCCTTCAGCAGGCAGATGAGTATTTGTTCAATCAGATAAATACTCTCCTTCACCAAGAAGTCCTCTTCTCTAACACATGGTGTACTTCAGCCTAGGAACTGTACCAAAACACATTTTTTCCTTATTTTTAGCAATTGTAAAAGCTGAAAAATATACATGTTGCTGTTCAGTCACGTCCAAATCTTCATGATCCCATGGACCATTGCCAGGCCCTTCTATCCTCCACTACATCTCTTGAATTCTGTCCAAGCTCATGTTCATTTTTTCCATGACACTCTCTATATCCATGTCACCCTCTGCCATGCCCTTTCCTTTTTGCCTTTAATCTTTCCCCAATCAGAGTCTTTTCCAATGAGTCTCCTTTTCTTATTTCGGGGCCAAAGAATTTAAGCTTCAGTTTCAGGATTTGACCTTCCAGTGAATAGCCTGAATTAATGTCTTTTAAGTATTGACTGATATGACTTGCTTGCTGTCCATGGGATTCTCAAAAGTCTTCCCCAACACCACAATTTGAAAGCAGCAATTCTGTAGTGCTCAGCTTTCTGCATAGTCCAACTCTCACAGTCATATATTGCTACTGGAAAAAAAAACATAGCTTTGACTATACAGACCTTTGTCAGCCAGGTGATTTCTCTCTTCTATCCAGAATTGCCATAGCTTTCCTTTCAAGAAGCAAGAATCTTTTAATTTCATGACTATAGTCGCCATCTTCAGTGATCTTTGAACCCAAGAAAATAAAAACTGACATTGCTTTCAATACTTCTCCCTCTATTTGCCAGGAAGCGATGGGACCAGTTGCCACAATATTAGTTTCTTTTTTAAGGTTAAGCTTCAAACTAGCTTCTTCTTTCATCTTTATCATAATGCTTCTTAATTCTTCACTTTCTGCTATCAGTAGTATCTTCTGCATATCTGAAATTGTTAATATTTCTCCTAGCAACTTTAATTCTGGCTTTTGATTCATCCAACCTGTCATTTTGCAAGTTGTACTCTATGTATAAGCCAAATGCAAAAGATGACCAGCCTTATAGTACTAGTTTTCCAATCTTAAACCAATCAGCTGTTCCATATTTGGTTCTAACTATTGGTTCTTAGCCTGCATATAGGTTTCTCAGGAGACAAGTAAGATGATCTGGTACTCCCACCTCTTTGAGGATTTGCCACATTTTGTTGTGATCCATACAGTCAAAGGCTTTAGTGTAGTCAATGAAGCAGAAACAGATTTTTTTTTCTGGAACTTCCTTGCTTTCTCCATAATCCAGCAAATGTTGGCAATTTGGTCTCTAGTTCCTCTGCCTCTTCGAAAACCATTCTGCTCTTCTGGGAATTCTCAATTCACATAATGCTAAAGCCTAGCTTCCAGAGGCTTAAGCATAACCTTGCAGCAGTGTGAAATGAGCACATTTGGTCAGTGATTTGAACATTCCTTGGCATTGCCCTTCTTTAGGATAAGGACATAAACTGATCTTTTCCAATCTGATGGCCACTTTTGAGTTTTCCAAATGTGCTGGCATATTGACTACAGCATTTTAACAGCATCATCTCTCAGTATTTATCACCTTCACGAACCTTACTGTTCTCAATGCTTCCTAAGGCCCACTTGATTTCATCCTCCAGGACATCTGACTCTAGATCAGTAACCATACCATCATGGTTATTGGTGATGTTAAGCTCTTTCTTGTATAATTCTTTTGTGTATTCTTGCCACCACTTCTTAATCTCTTCTGCTTCTGTTAAATCCCTACCACTTTTATCTTTTATCATACCCATTTTTGCATGAAACTTTCCCTTGATATCTCTGATTTTCTTGAAGAGATCTCTGGTCTTTCCCATTCCATTGTTTTCTTCTATTCCTTTGCATTACTCATTTAAGAAAACCTTCCCTAGAAGGATATTGGATACCTTACAACCTAAAGGGCTCATCTTCCAATATCATCTTTCTTTTTGCTTTTTTTGGAAGGGTGAAGGTAGTGCAATTGGGATTAAGTGACTTGCCCAAGGTCACATAGCTAGTTTTTTGTTAAGTGTCTCAGGCCGTATTTGAACTCAGGTCCTCCTGACTTCAGGGCCGGTGCTCTATTCACTACACCACCCAGCTGCCCCTAATATCATTTTTTTTATTATTTTAGTATAGTCCATGGAATTTTATTGGCAAGGATACTAGAGTGATTTGCCATTTCCTTCTGCAGTGGATCACTTTTTGTCAGAACTCTCCACTATGACTTGTCCATCTTGGGTAACCCTACACAGCATAGCTCATAGTTCCATTAAACTATGCGAGCCCCTCTACCACAACAAGGTAGCGATTCAGGTAGAAATACCTAGCATTGATATAATACTTACTATGCACTGTGCTAAGCGCTTTACAAATATTACTTCATTTGGTCATCACAACAACCCTGGGAGGTAGGTACTATTATTATCTCCAGTTAACGAAACTAAGGCTAATGTAGTTAAGTGACTTACCCAAGGTCACATAGCTAGTATGAGTCAAAGATGGGATTTGACCTCAGGTTTTCCTGATGCCTGGCCCAGTGCTCCATCCACTGTGATATATGTCTCCTATGATATATGTCACATATGTCTCCTCTGTGATAACTATGTCATCACTTGGATTCGAGTCGTACTCTAGACTAAACTCTAAATCTCTACAAGTTAAGGAACTCTACAATATAAGCTTCTTTTTTAGTCTCTAGTTGCCTTTTCTTATCAGCATTGGATTATTTCTACTTTGCTTTCATTCCTACTCACATAGTCTGAACAGTTGGAGAAAATCATGAAAATGTGCTGATGGCAATCCTTCTACACCTCCCTAAGTGACTCACTATCCCAACCACAACAGAAGCTTTGCCAAACATTTTTATCCCTCCTTAAGTTTCCCATAGTTCCCATTCCTCTTACTCTCTTAGGTAAGAACATTATCTCATATTTCATTGAAAAAATCAATGCCATTCACCAAGAATTCCTTGTTCTCCTGTCTTCCTCATCTCACATCACTCAGATGTCTTCTGCCACTATGTTCTCCTTCATCCCTTTCACATGAGGAAGCAAACCCCTCTATGCATATAAGCAATTCCATTCCATCCTGTCTTCTCCAGTAGGTAAGCCCTCTGTCATTTCAACTCTCATATATGTCTCCTCTGACAATGCCTTCATCACCTCAAACCTTCTGACTGCTCTTCTTGCTTCAGTCTTGTACCGCTTCTGGCTGTCTTCCACTAAGCTGAGTAGAGTTAATCTTCCTAAAGTGACAGTTTGACCACACCACCTTCCTATTCAATAAACTCCGAGGCTCCCTATTGCCTCCTCAATCAAACATAAAATCTTTAATTTGGCTTTCAAAGTCCTTTATATTCTAGTCTCTTCCTACTTTTTTCAGTTCTCTTATACCTTATACTACCTTTCTTTCACATACTCTATGATCCAGGGACACTGGCCTCCTTTCTGTTCCTTAAAGCACAACACTCCATCTCCTGACTCTGGGCATTTTCACTGGCTGACCCTTATGCCTGAAACTTTCTTCCTCCCCATCTCTGCTTCCTGGTTTCCCTGGATTCTTTCAAATCTCAGCTGAAGTCCCACCTTCTGCAAGAAGAAATCCTTAATCTTAATGGTTTCCCTTTAAGATGATTTCCAAATTTGCCTTTCTATATCTTGCTCGTATATAGTTGCTTGTATGTTGTCTCCCCCTTTAAACCATTTGCCTTTCATTGAATCCCCAGTTCTTAGCATAGTTACTGGCACATAGTAGGCATTTAATAAATGCTTGTTGACTGACTAACACAGAGTCCAACACCACCAGATCTTGCTGACTGATTGACTAACATAGAGCCCAGTCCTTCTGCATATTAGTATATAGTTTCATGACTTGCTATGAACATGGTCACAACAAATCTCATCTATTGGTAACCTTATCTTTTTTAAGGAACACCTTCAAGCCAGTCCTTAGAAGAAATTCGAATGCACACTACAACAAGGCATAATTGGCAGACTTTGCTTGAGGTGTTCTTACATAGAAACATAATTAGTTGAGACTCTTTAAGGTCCAAAGTCAGAAAATACCAATAAACACCAAAGGAGAAAGTGTTGGGGAATGGTTGGACATACTGTTGGGGCAATTTGGTCCAAGCTTCTCCTTTTTATTCTCATGCTTAATCAAACAGCCTTTAGTTCAGGAAAATTCCCCCTACTCAACTCCAGCCCAACAGGATAGGCATAGATTACACTGCAAATTAGGGCCCAGAGACTTTGTAGTACTTCCAGCAACTGAAGGGCTGAGACATCTTTGTCTGCCATGCTCCAAAAGATCTCAAGGCAGGCTACAATTACTCAGTCTGAGAGTCCAAATCTCTTGCCACTTGAAATTCCCAGGTTTTTCTGCTGCCTCTGGGGATGATAATCCTGTGCTTTCATGGGCTCTACATTTATTCACCAACCAAAGAGAAGGAAAAAATACCCACCCCACAGTGAGAAGGAAAAATGCAGTGTTCTTTCTGTTTTTCTGACCCCTTAGGCAACACAGTTATGGAGTTCAAATTTAACTTGATTTAAAATTCCATGCCAAAAGGAGAAGGATTAACTCTGGGGTACACAGTATCTCAGAAATCAGATAATCCCTCCTCAGACAGATTTGAAATACAAAATGTATCTTCCCCCAATGATTGAGACCAGACTTTTTTCTTCACCTCCTGAGTCCTGAGTGGAAATGCTAAAGAAACAGATAAAAAAAAGATTCACAGGCCAAAGGAGCTAGATGAGACACCAAAGAGTCCATCAAGGCCAGGTACTATGCTGAAAGGAATGCTGGATTGGGAGTGGGAGGACCTGGGTTCAAATTCTGGCTCTCCTACTTACTACCTGTGAGGTCCTAGGCAAGCCACTTCAACCTTTTGGGGCCTCAGATGCCTCTTTCATAAACTGAGGCAGTTGATCCTTATGACACACAAGGACCCTTTCAATTACAAGTCTGTGTTATTAGTCTCACTCCCTAATTTTGCAGAAAAAGGAACTGAGACCCAGAGAGGGAAGGGACTTACCTGAAGTTAGAGAGTGAGTTTGTGGTACAGCTGAGGTTATAATCCTGGGTTCCTAACTTCCTATCCAAGATTCTTTCTAATCCATGATATATCCAGATTCAGATACCCAGATTCCAGAAGGCATTTGTCTTTGGCCAAATATGATACTGCTAGGCATGTTCAGGGCTCTACACCATGAGTCAGTCTTCTGTATCTTATCCCATGTCTGTTCTGATTTCCTAAACAGTCCAGATGCTGTAACTATGAAAGGTAACTGGGGCTATGGCCCAGGGCACCAATAACCAGAGGTGGCATACTTCCTCCCTCCAAGTGTATGTGCAATTCTACCCCCAGGTAATCTAGAGATTGCTATCCCTGCCTGTTGTGGGCTGACCAGCCTGCTCAACTGTTCTTCTTACAGCTCCCATGCCAGAGGATATGATTTGGAGCTGGAATTCTGCTGGTAGGCCTTTGGGTTCCAGGGAACCTATACACCACAATGAGATATCAGATGAGGACTTCACTTGAGGTGGTGCTTTTATGTGGGGCACAAAGCAAAGCATAGCACCTCCTCCAAGGCCCCCTAGGTGTTCAGGCATCAGGATCTATCACTTTTTCCTTCTGCATTCAGGCATTATTGTACTCATGATTGGGCTGTCCTCTGTGCCCATGCTACACTTGCACTGAAAAAGAGTTTCACTCCAGATGAAAGAATTCTCAGTTATGGTTAGTCTCAGCCCCCACTCTAAGCACTGTTTACCACTCCCTAACCCATTTCTCACCCAACTTTGCCTTTGGTGTGCACTGTATGTGTAGCATTATGTGAGGGTGCTAGGAGAGAAAGTTTAGCTAAACCATAGTCCCCAATCTCCCTCTCTTCCCTTAATTTTAGAGATGCCATACTCTCCTGATTCTCTTCTTTCCTCTCTACTCATTCCTTCTCTCCATCCTTTGCTGGCTCATCCTCAATCAACCAACAACTATTTTTTTGAACATCTACGATGTGTCAGGCACTGGCACAGATCGCAAATACAAATTAAAGAATCCCTATTTTCAGTGAAAATTCTACATTCTAATAAGTGGATACCAATGACTTATACAGGTATATAAAGAGGCTGAACACAAAGAAATACAGAATAGTTAAGTACAAGGGAGGGAGGGTGGAAAGGGGAGGGGCACTAGCAGTTAGGGAGATATGGGAAGGTATTGTGCAGAAGGTACAGTTAATACTATGCCTTGAAGGAAGAGAGAGCTACTATGAGGTGGAAATGAGGAGAGAGCCTACCCCAGGCTTGGGCTAAAGACACAAAGAAGGAAGACAGTGTTTGGTGTGAAGAACAGAGAAGAAGCCAGTTTGGCTGGATTATAGAATATAGAAGGAAGAATAATGGAAAATGGGACTGGAGAGAGAGGATGAGTCCAGGTTGTGAAGGGCTTTAAAAGCTAAACCAAGGCATTTCTATTTGATCCTAAAGGCACTAGGGAAGTCACTCTTATTGAATGAGGAGGGGAGGGACATGAACATATCTATGCTTAAGGAAAAATACTCTATAAGGAGGATGGATTGCAATGGGGGGGAGCTGAACTAAGGGTATCAATTAGAACACAACTACAATAAGCTAAGTGAGATGTGATGAGGGCCTGAAATGGGGTGAAATGCTGTGGAGGTAGAAATGGCCACATTTGGTAAATAGCTGAACAGGTCGGGTTGGGGACAATAAGAACATGAGCAAGATTACAAAGCTGTGAGACTGCAAGGATCGTGAAGCCTTTGACAGAAATTTTGACATTTGGCAAAGCAGTGGTTTGGGGCCTGGGGGAGGGAAGATGATGAATTCGGTTTTGGCAATGTTGAATTTGCAATATCACCAGGATATCCAGTTTGAAATGTCCAGTAGGCAGTTTATGATGCAGAACAGAAGCTCTGGGGAGAGACTAAAGCTGAATATATAGATCTGGGAGTTGCTGGCAGAGAGATGATAATTAAACCCATAGGAGCTGATGAAGTCACTGCAAGAGAGAGAATATAGATAAAGAGAAGAGGGCCTCAGCCAGAGTGGGATATGATGATACATGAGATACATGATGACCCAGAAAAGAGTGTCAGGAGGAGGAGCAGCCAGACAGGTAGGAGAATAGGAAAGAGTAACGTCAATAAATACCAGATAGGAGCAAGTGCCCAGAAGGAGATGGGGGCCAACTGTGTCAAATGTAGCATAAAGGTCAAGAATGATGACAACTAGGAATAGACTGTCAGATATGGTATTAAGGAAACCACTGGTAACTTTTCAAATAACAGTTTCAGGTGAGTATTGAGGTTGGGGGCCCAGGTTTCAAAGGATTAAGGGAATCTGAGAGTTCTAGATATTTTTTCCTCAGGTGTTCCTCAAGGCCCTGGACTGGAATCTCTGTGTATCATCTTGGAAAGTTTAGGATCATGGCATTCTAGATGTAGAGTTGGAAAGCACCTCATAGGTCATCTAGTTTTTTTACAGCCAAGGTAACTGAGGCCTGAAAAGTAAAATGCCCACAAGCATTAAAGGTGGAATTTGAAACCAAGCCTTAGGACTCTATACAAGGTACCTCTGCTCACTCCCCTCTGAGGCTCTTCCAAACCTCCTTAGTCTGGTTTCCAATGCCACTGTTCAAACTGTTTTCTCCAAAGTTGCCAATAGTAAAACTAGAACCTGGATTTTAACTAAATACTAGAAGGACCAGGCACATTTGATCAATAAAAATTTTTAAATATAATTTCTCATATATGCACAAATGGACCTTAAATACAAATTATTATAAGTGGATATTATCATTATACTTTGAAATAAATATTTCCCTCCTACCACCTATATTTTCCTTGGCTTATGGCTAAAAACAAGCCATAGCATCAATCAATAAAGTTTGGGTCTTTGAGGCCTTCTTAAACTTTGGTCCTTCTATTGATTGCTCCAGCCAATAACCTTTTCTCAATGCTATTCTAGAAGTCTGCAACATTTGACACTGTTTATCACGCTCTCCTTCTGGAAACTCTATCCTCTCTAGGCTTTTGTGGCATTGTTCTCTCCTGGTTCTTCTCTTATCTAGCTGACAGCTTCTTCTCAGTCTACTTTGCTGGTTCTAGACATCCATGTTAGGCCCACTAACCATGACTGCCTGAGCCCCCTTCTTTTCTCTTACAGTGATCTCATCTCCTCTCATGAGTTCAATTACCAGACTATTCTCTAATTTATGTACCCAGCCCTCGTCTTCTCTCCTGAGTTTCAGTCCCAGATCATCAACTGTCTTCTGGCCATCTCAAATGGGTTGTCCCACAGGCATCTCAAATGCCGCATGTCGAAAACAGAGCTCATTATCTTTTCCCCCAAACTCTCCCCCGTCTTCCCAACCTTTCTGTAAATGTCTGAGCACAACAAGCCACCCACACAGGCTTAAAATCTTGGTGACATTTCCACTTTGCTCATCCTGACTCATTTCCAATCTACTGATAAATACTGTCCTATTTTTTGTTTTCTCTTTTTTATTTTTTAGCTTACATCATTCATTTCCACAAGATTTTGAGTTACAAAATTTCTCCCCAATTTTCCTTACCCACCATCCAAAAGCAGAATTCTCACTGAATATCCCCCCCAATCTGCTCTTTCCCATATACTCCCCCATTCCCCTTTCGACTTTCCAGTAGGGCATGGTGGATCTCTGTGCCCCAATGCCTGTATATGTCATTTCCCAGTTAGATGTAAAATAGTATTAATAATATGTATATATATTTTTAAACATTTGATTTAAAACTTTGGATTCCAGGTTCTGTCCCTTCCTCCTTCGTCACCCACCCTCACTGGGAAGATAAGCAATTCAATATAGCTTATACATGTGTAGCTATGCAAAACATTTTCATAGTGAATATATTGTGAAAGACTAACTATATTTCCCTCCATCCTATCCCACTGCCCCACTTGTTCTATTCTCTACTTTGATCCTGTCCCTTTTCAAAAGTGGGTGCTTCCAACTTCCCTCCCCTCAAGCCTGACCTCCCTTCCATCACCCTCCTCTCATTCCCTTTCCCCCTACTCTCCTGTAGGGTGAGATACCCTATTTAGTGCGTATGTCATTCCCTCCCTATGCCAAATTCAAAGAGAATAAGGTTGATTCACTCCCTTTTGTCTTCCTGTTCCCCTCTATTGTAACAATTTTCCCTTTACTCTTCTATATGAGATAATTTACCCCATTCTGTCTCTCCCCATCTCCTCTCATTATATTCCTCTCTCACCTTTCAACTTCACCTTTTAAGTATCATCCCTTCCTATTCAATTGGTCCTGTGCCCTCTGTCTATGTATACCTGTAGACATATACACACACTCACATATGTATTCATACACTCATATACCCTCCTATATAGACCTATATATGTATACATACACATATATATGCATTTCTATTCCCTTCAATTATTAACATATTGAGAAAAGTTTCATAAGTTACAATTATCTTTTTTCCATGTAGGAATATAAGTAGTTCAACTTCGATAAGCTCCTTATGATTTCTTTTCCCTGGTTACCTTCTCATGCTTCTCTTGTTTCTTGTATCTGAATGTCAAATTTTCTACTCAGTTCTGGTTTTTTCATCAAGAATGCTTGAAAGTCCTCTATTCCACTGAATGACCATATTTTCCCCTGGAACACGATACTCAGTTTTCCTGGGTAGGTGATTCGTGGTTTTAATCCCAGCTCCTTTGCCCTCTGGAATATCATATTCCAAGCCCTTTGATCCCTCAATGTAGAAGTTGCCAGGTCCTGAGTTATCCTGATTGTGTTTTCACAATATTGAAATTAATTCTTCCTGGCTGCTTCTAATATTTTCTCCTTGATATGGGAATTCTGGAACCTGGCTATAATATTCCTAGGAGTTTTCTTTTTGGGATATTTTTCAGGAGGTGATTGGTAGACTCTTTCTTTCTTTTATTTTATTTTTTTTGCTTTTTGGATGGCAATTGGGGTTAAATAACTTGCCCAAGGTCACACAGCTAGGTTTTTGTTTGTGTTCATTAAGTGTCTGAGGCCAGATCCGAACTCAGGTCCTTCTGACTCCAGGGCTGACGCTCTACTCACTGCGCCACCTAGCCACCCCTGGTAGACTCTTTCAACCTCTATTTTGCCCTCTGGGTCTAAAACATCAGGGCAATTTTCCTTGAGAATTTCTTGAAGGATGATTTCTAGGTTCTTTTTATGATCATGGCTTTCAGGTAGTCCAATAATTTTTAAATTATCTCTCCTGGATCTATTTTCCAGGTCAGTGTTTTTTCCAATGAGATATTTCACATTGCCTTAAATTTTTCATTTGTTTGGATCTGTTTAATAGTACCTTGATTTCTCATAAACTCAATAGTTTCCATTTGCTCCAATCTAATTCTAAAGGAATGATTCTCTTCAATGAGCTTTTGAGATTCTTTTTCCATCTGGCAAATTTGACTTTTTAAGGCATTCTTCTCTTCATTGCCTTTTTGAGCCTCTTTTGCCATCTGAGTTAGTCTATTTTTAAGGTGTTATTTTCTTCAATCAGGTTGTTGACTCTCATTTAATAATTTTCTTGCATGGTTCTCATTTCTCTTCCCAATTTTCCCTCCACTTTTCTTATTTGATTTTCAAAATCCTTTTTAAGCTCCTCTATGGCTTATAACAAGCTCATATTTTTCTTGGAAACTTTTGGTGCAGGAGTTCTGACTTAGCTGACTTTCTCCTGTTCCATGCTTTGATCCTTTTTGTCCCTCAAAAAGGAATCCAAAGTTGGACTGCTGTTTTTGCTTTGCTTCCTTTGATTGTTCATGTTGCCACTCAATTACTTGACTTTTGAGCCTTTTGCCACAGTAGAATTCTGCTACCAGAAACGGAAGCTTTATCCCAAACTCTGGGGTTTTCACAGCTGCTGGAGGTATTAGTTGGGTGCCCTCTCTGAAGCCTCCACATGCTCTGGAAGACTGCTCATGTACCCCAGGACCTCCACCCTAGATATTAATCCACATCCAAGCAAGTTAAAGGAAGAGTGATTACCCCTCAAACTGGTTGCTTGATCCCCCCACAATCTGCAGACCCAGAGCTCTGAAGCAGCCATGTGATGGCTGCTGCATGGCCACTATGCCTCAGCTGCTTCTTGCCCTGGGGGCAAAGGCCAGATCACACTCCCAATTCCCAGGTCCCAAAGTCCACAGTGCACTGACCTCTCACTTTGTCCTTGGCATCTATGGATTGATAAGTCTGGAAACCACCACAGCTGCTGTTGATTTGAAGTCCCTCCAGCTGGGGCTGGTTGTGGCTGCCCTGAGGCTAAAATGTCTGGCTGGTGTGGGTCTGGGTGTGGCTCCCAGGCAGCTGTGCTGGCCACTCCCTGCCGGGCTGTCCTCAGTGGGTGGTTAGCTTCTCTGTGTAATTTTGTGGGTTCTTTAGCTCCAAAGTTTGTCTAGAGTCATTTTTATATGAATTGGAAGAGGTGGAAGCCAGAACTGTTTCTTTCTCTGTTTCTTTCTCTTTCTCTTTCTCTTTCTCTCTCTCTCTCTCTCTCTCTCTCTCTCTCTCTCTCTCTCTCTCTCTCTCTCTCTCTCTCTCTCTCTCTCTCTCTCTCCCCTCACCACTCACTCAGTGACCACTCTAGCTCAGGCCCTCATCACCTTTTGCCTGGAATACAACAAAAACCTTCTAAATTATCTCTTTTGCTCAATGCTTTTTTTTCTATTCCAATACTCCACTTGCCAAGGTGATTTTTCTAAAGCATTGGTCTGACCTTGTCATCTGCCTTGCTCAATGAGCTTCAATGGCTCCCTCTTGCCTCCAGGATCAAATATAAGCTCTCTATCACCCTTCCTACCTTTCCAGTCTTTTTATACCGTCCTCTCCTATCCATACTCCACAATGTAACAATATGTGCCGACTTGCAGTTCCATTAACACAATACTCCCTCTCCAGCCTATAGACCTTTGCATTGGCTGGTACAAATACCTCAACCTTTTGTTTTGGGGGGTAGGGTGTTATGAAGTCTCAAATAAGAAAATGGCTGTAAAGCACTTTACAGACCTTAAAGCACTGTATAAATGCCTATTATCAGTCATTCTCATTGTTATTAGCCTCTAGACACCAGATCACCAGTCTGTGTATAGAACAATACAGTGGGTGCTAGTAAATGTTTATGAACCAGTAAGTGGAAGGAAGGAAATGTATACACACATACTTTTAAGTTAAATCTACTTTATGAACAGGTGCTTAATTCTATATAATCAACAAAATAAGAAATCAAACCTTGATTTGTGGAGACTGGAAATGCTCTTAGAGCCTGCCTCCTACAATCATAGGCTACCTCCAGTCTTGTCTACTCCAGAAGGCCTTTTCCAGCCCTCTCAGAATAACTTCCAGCTCTTCTGTCATGCCAGTATGCCGTTGCTGTCTCCCTCATTGAGATGTGAGCTCCAAGAGGCTGGAGTCTGGTTTTGGTTTTTCTTGTCTTTTTCGTCTTTGTAGCCCCAATGCTGACCACAGTACTAGCATATGGTAGGTGCTTAATAAATGCAGGTTGACTTGCTTTTAATCTAGAGCCAATGCTTCTTCCACAACCCCACCCTGCTTCCTTCACTCTCATTCATTCCCATGGCTTTGACCTCGTCCTCTCTGCAGGTGACTCTCAAAGCTGATTCTTCTAGTCCATGATGTGCATTTTGAGCTCTAGACCCAGCCAGCCCTCCAGCTGCCTACAGGACACACCCCCAACATGGCCCACTAACACTTGGAACTCCTGCAATTCCAAGCTGAGCAGAGCTTATTTGAGTCTCCCCCATATCTCTTCTTCCCTCTGACTCATTCTGGCAGTAACACCAATCACCCCATCTCCCATGTTTCAAACCTAGGGGTTTATTTGGACCATTCCATCTCCCTCATTTCTTGTAACCAGTTGGCACATCCTGGAGGTTCCAACTCAGTGACATCTCTTGCCTTCATTCCCAATTCTCTGTTCCCAGTGCCACTATCATTCATTACACATCTCCTAGACTAATGCAAAAGCTTCCTGATAGGTATTCTTACCTCTGTTCTTTCCAAGATCCAATCAATCCCTCATCAAACTGACAGAGTAACCTTCTTGTATCGATCTAGTCACACCATTGCTTTGCTCAAGCATCTTCAGTCTATGATTTATGATCTAAGTTTATTACCATGGCATTTGAAGACACTGTGCATCAATAAAGCTAAGCAGAGAACCTCACCAAGAGTTATGAGTATGTGGCGTTTGAGGATGCTAGGTCTTTGCCCAAACCCTCACAGGACCAGAGAACGCTAAGAACTGGAGGACCACAAGGGGTGTCATCTATGCCATTCCCATAATTTTATAGATAGGGAAACTGAGGCCCTGAGAGAAGATTGCCCAGAGACACCTAGTTCATTAGCTACAATGCCATGAATCCATGGACTTCTAGGCCTAGGAACCTGGACTCCTGGTCCATGACCTCAGGCTTCCTTTAGTCGATTTCAGGGATGAAGGCTGTGGGATGTGCTTACTTCTCCCAAACCATGTGAGGTTTTCCCAGGAGAACGGAGATGTTTGATTTCCCATCCTCAAGAGAGGAGTAATCAGACAGTAATGACTGAGACTGAACTCTTCCAGAACAAATAGTGAATTTAAATGGGTCTCTGGATACCAAACAGGGCAGTTGCAATTAAAAGAAAATAGCATCTAAGTTCCTCAACTTGGGGGCCTCAAAGGCTCTGCCCCCCCTCCCCAGGGGTACACTGCAGGAAAGCCTGGGAAATTTTCATCTCACTCTTAAAACTTGCTGCCTTTTGGGTTGAGAATGCCCATTTTGGTGTATGTCTCTCGCATCTAGGGTCTTTCTGGAGATCATCCTACATGCTTAGGTTTTGTTTGTTTTCGTTTGGTTTTGGGTTCTGATGGTTTCTGACCATACAATTCCTTGGCCCTCAGCCCCATTTTTGGCCATTTTGGAATCATCACTGAAAGGGCAGAAGAGGGTCCCACAGGCTTGATTCTCTTCACATCAAAGGTTGTTGATGTCAAAGAATTCATCATCTCACTATCACTTGATAGTGAGCATACCTGTAATTAGCTTGGTCCTTGGAAAGCAAGGAACATTGGATCTGGAGACAAAGGACCCAGATTTGAATCCAACCTGTGTGACCTTGGGCAAGTAACTTCACTTGCCTGGGCCTCAGTTTCCACATCTATAAAATGAGAGGGCTGGATTTAGTGATCTATTAGGTCTCATCAAATGCTAACTCTGTGACCCCATGTTCTATCATCAGAATGAGATACAAAGCTTATCTAGCACAGTAAAAGTTGCATACCTCTATTAACTTAAAAACTTTATTGGTAAATTGACAAAGTTGACAAAAATTGAAATTGCTAATGTTAGAGGGAAAGGAAGCGGAAGTATGGAAAGAGATATTTCTAAAGCAGCTATGATGGGCCAGGCACCATGCTAAGTGCTTTACAAATATGATATCTCATTTGACTCTCACAATAACCTTTCAAGACAGGTGATATTATTATCCCCAACAGTTGAAGAAACGAAGGCAGATAAAGGTGAAGTGACTTACTCAGGGTCACATAAGTAGGAAGTGTTTAAGACTGGATTTGAACTCAGATCTTTCTGATTCTAGTCCCAGTAGTCTACCCATTGTACCACCTAGCTGCCCCAAGTAAGAGCACTGGCTATTGGTGGCGCTATGAAGGGGTATAATCACTTTAGAGAGCAAATGTAACTAAAATGTTGATACCCAAGAGATCCTGAAACTAAGGATATGTCCCAAGAAGATCAAAGATAAAAAGAAAGTGTCCAAATACACCAAGGCATCTACAGTTACACTTTTTGTGGTAGCAAAGAACTAGAAAGAAAGTATATGCCATCTACTGGGGAATGGCTAAACGAACTGTGATACATGAATGGAATGGAATAGTACTGTGATAAAAGAAATTATGTATCCAATAAATACAAAGAAACATGGTACGAGTTGTACGAAATGATAAAAAGTAAAGTAAGCAGAACCAGAATAAACGACATACACAATGAGTACAAGAAAACAATCAGAAACTCAATACTGCAAAATTAGAATAGCCAAGTTTTTTTTTGCAGAGGTGGGCAAAATGTGCTCATAAGCCAGCTCATTTAACAATCGGTTATCAAAATAAATGTAGCCATGACACATCTTTAAGTTTAATTTACATTATATTTTCTTAAGTCTAGCCAATCAACAAAACAATAAATCAAACCCTGACTTGTACTGTTTGCTGATTTCTGTGTTGTAAATGCTCATGTTGAAAATTTAGCAATCAGTTAAGGAGCTGGTTTGAGCTGGCTCCAGCACGCCCCTGGGGGTGGGAGATTATGAGTATGGAATACTACACATCTCAGACTTGAAATATGTTAGTCAGTTTTACTCCACTATTTTTCCCCTTTTTCATTCTTAGTTAAAAGCGATCATTCTCTGGGAGGGGGAGAAGGATATACTGGGAAATGTGGGTGATACAAAACCTAAAAATATAGATGAAATTTTGTTTTAAAAAGTAAAATATTAGCTGATCAGAAAAATGAAACTGGATGCAGTGAAATTCTAACAATACCCCGCCTAAAAAGCTATATCATCAGTGATTTAGTAAAGGTGGGGGAACTATGGGTATAGAACATTTCATGTAATATCAGATTTGGTTGATGTGCTGGTTAGTTTTGTTGAATTATTATTTTCTCTTTTCTATTCTTTGTTATAAGGGATGGCGTTCTGGGACAGGGTGGGGGATATGCTGGGAGATGTAGGAAACAAACAAAATAAACACTCAAAAAGACCTGTGATTTCATTGATTCAAGAGTTCTTCAATGCTGCTAATCCAACCTGTCCATCTTACAGCTGCCCATTCTATGTGACTTCAGCCCACATCCTCTCAAAAATAAAAAAAGATATCAATTAAAATTATTTGAAAAAACAAAGCTTTCCTAGAAGCTCTGTGGGCAACTTCAAGACACCATGGAGAGAGCCGTTGCCTGGTAGCAGTCAGCATCCTCTGAGACCCCTGCTAAGATCTCAGTTTTCCTAGCTGGACAAGAGGGCCAGACTAAATGACCTCTCCTTCAGGTCCCTTTCTGCCTGAGCCATTCAAATGAAATAAACTGGTTAAGTGGCTTTTAGAAGTGAAGGGAGGCAGGGTTTCTAAGCCTGCTATATGAAGCTGGGGAAATGGCAGCTGGAGCCCAGGACAAAGGAGGCCATTGGGAGCAGCTGAACACCTAGGCAAGATGACCCTGGCTTGCCCCATATCTGGAAGCAGCACTCACATCATCTCGCTCTCCCCTTTCTAGCCTCCTGTCTGGAGGGGCCACTCACATCATCATGGTGTGGCATGTGGGCCTGCATACACTCAGTCTAGGCTGAAGCACTCCAGCTCACAAAACAAAGGCCCCTAGGTTAGGCCCACTTAAGAGCGTGATTGTGCTAATGAAATTAATCAGTTGCAGCCCCAGCCCGGGAGCAGCAGGGAAGCTTTACAAAATGGTAGCATTTTAAAAGTGACTGCTGGAGAGAGCCCATGCAAAATGCAATCAAGGATGAAATAAAGCCAAACAAGACCAGGTTAAAAAAAAACCCTCCGCAATCAACTGTCAATAGCACCTTCGAATGCAGGGAAAATGCAGATTATAGGAGGCCTAATGAAGAGGGTCTTTCAGTGACTGGCTGCCTTTCTCTTTTGTTGGTTTTTTTTTTTTTTTAACAGCATTGATTTTTATGAATCTAGCAATAGATAAATGAGAGTGTGGAAAGAATGCTTCTCACTAAAGAGTGTTAATACCCTTCCTGGTTATACACAGCTCGGTAAACATGAACGCCAGCTACCAGTGACAGGGGCAACAGCCAGGGTGTGGGCTGTGACGGTGGAAGATTCATGCACTGGGGAAATCTCTGGGAGTGACACTCTTGGCACTCCGCTAGGCTGGTCCTGGACTGTAGACTACTACCTAAATCTACCTAGTCTAGGGTCCATTCCGGAAACCTTTCCAGCTGAGGGTTCTGCTGGCAAAGCCCTCAAAAAGCTGGGCTCATCTCCATGCCCCCAACAAAGCCACCGAGAAAGATCTTGATAGAGACGCCTTAGAGAAAAAAAATCTCTCCCTCCCTCCCTCCAGCTCTCTGTCTCTTTGTCCCTCTCTATCTCTCCCTCCTTCCCTCCTGCTCTCTGTCTCTCTTTGTCTCATTGTCCCTCTCTGTCTCTCCCTCCTTCCCTCCTGCTCGCTCTGCCTCTGTCTGTCTCTGTCTCTCTCTCTCTATCCCCTCCTTCCTTCCCTCCCTCTCACTCCCTCTGTCTCTCACTCTTGCTCTCACTTTTGAGGTTGGGAAGGATACGTGTTTTGTACATGCCTCCTATTTCCTCACTTAAAACGTAAGTTCCTTCAGGGAAGGATTTGAGTTGCCTCTCTCTTCCTATCCCTAGAGCCTATGCCTGGCATATATTAAAGGCTACATAAATGCTACTTATTATCAGAGAGTGCATGAAGCACTTTCCCAAATATTATTCCATTTGATCCTCACACAACTCTAAGGTACACAAGGCAGGGATTATTATTCCTATTTTACAGATGAAGAAACTGAGGTTCAGAGATGTCCAAAACCATTTGCCCAGTAAAGTGGCAGGATTTGAATTTCAACCTAGGTCTTCCAATAAACAAGTCAGACCACTGTGCTTTAGGCTATGCTTTGCTGCTTTTCCGTATATCCTGGTTTTGACCAGAATGACCTAGCTTTGTGATCTTGGTAAAGTCACACCTCTCTAGGCCTCAGCTTCCTTCTCTGTCAAATAAAGGGATTGAGCTAAAAGAACTTAGGATTATAGACTGAGACCTGGAAGGGCCCTGAAGAATAGTCTAGTCTACATACACACACACACACACACACACACACACACACACATTTTACAGATGAATAAACTGAGGCCCAGGGAGGTGAAGCCATTTGCCCAATATTATGAAGCTAGAAAAGTGACAAGAACATAACCAGGTCTTTACACACAAAGCACTATGCTCTGGCCTAGGGTTTGGCTGCCTTTCACCATTAGAGTTCTGGCAAGAACTAACTTGTATGATCTTGCCCAAATCATTTGAATTATCAAATGAGGGGGCTGTACTAGATCATTTCTAAAAATCCCTCCAGCTCAATTTCTGCTCTTCACAGATTTCTGCTCTGATGTTCTTTATCTTAGGGGAAAGCTCAGGAATATGATTGCAGTATTTAGATTTTAGTTTTGATTGGCCCCTCCTTCTCCCCAAAACTGAGTATTGGGTTCAGTTTTTGCATCAAATTAGGTACTGACTGTGCAAATCTGGAATGGAAAAAGCCTGGTTAGGTCATGGGCTTGGTGGTCATTTGGAATCCTTTCATTTGTGTCTAAACACTCCTTACTTTTGTCTCATTTTCGGCTCTGGCCCTCTGTGGGTATCTCGGGGGAGACTTCTTCCAGCTTTCCAATTCCACAGCTAATAGAGTTTGCCATCAACAAGCTTTGGGTGATGTTTATTATACATTTTCTCTCCTGTAATTTCACCCAGTTCCTACTTCCCTTGGCAGAGAAACCCCACTCCTCCAGAAACAGTCCTCAAAACAAGTGATTTTCTGAACTTATTGGTCTAGAAAGGCAAGACAAAACAATTATTTAGGACACTGAAAGCTCCAGGAGATCAAGTCAAAGAATTTCCCAAGGTCACCTAGCAAAGAAGATGTCAAAGACTTACAAGTCTCCCTGACTTGGAAGTACAGAGGTTTTCCATTTAAGGAAGGAAAAACTGGATGAAATTACAGGAGAGAAAATGCTTTGGTGAGAGGAAAAGGTATCAACAAACACCAAAGCCATACATGATTAAATGCAATGTTGGAGGCACCCATGGCTACTCCCTCCAGTGGTGCAAATCACAATCCACTAGCCTACGTCCATTTCCAGAAGGATGAGGATCTGTAAACTTTTCAAGGCTCTCAGTCCACTTCCAAACAGTCCAAAGGCCTAGTTCTTCTTGTGCTCCCTCCTTCTCGTGTTCCAAGGTATTCCCAGTCCATCCTAAGCCCCTGCAGAATGAGGGAGTGGGGGAGACCTTCAGTTAAACACTACAAGTTGCCCCCACAGCCAGGGAGACAGCATGATACAAGAGAAAGAACTCTGTACTTGGCACTTAGCATTATGACATCCAAGATAAAATCCTAGTTCTGTTCCTCATTACCTGTGTGACTTCCCCCCATGTGCCTCAGTTTCTTTATCTGTAAATGAAGGGGTTGGACAGGGTGATACTTCTCTCTGGTCCTTTCCAGCTCTAGATCTGTGATTTACCTATAATCCCTTGGCAAGATAATAGGATTTTTCTGGACTATCCCTTGTTACAGTGGGCTCCTCATTGGAGGGCTACAAGAAAAGTCCAGATGCCTGCTTGTTAGTGGTGTGGTTAGAGCAGATGTTTGTTCAGACTGGGCTGGGATCAGAGGGCCCCTGAGGACCCTTCCAGCTTGGAGCATCTGGCTTTCTCAGATCCTTCTTGAGCTGAGTTGGGGGTATTATCTAGGGAGATCGTGGGTTTCAATGTTCCCCATTGGCTCTAGGAAATGTCCACACTTGAAGGTTGGTGAGTCCAGAAGAAATACAGCAAGGTCTCATAAAAGGATGCCCGGAATTGACAGCCCATTCATTTTTGAGTTTGGAAATTCAACACCAAAGGAAGCAGGAATGACACGAGCTGACATTAAAGGGGGAAATGCCACACTTGGACAATATTTATTATGTGTGTATGTGTGTCTATAAAATAGATATAATATGTATCTGTGTACATGGACATAGATCAGTATATATTACATATGTATGTATATATATGGAGGGAAGATGAAAAAGAAGATGAGAGAAAATGAGAAGGGGGAAAAAAGGTAAGTGAGACTAACTCAACTAGGGCAGGCACAAAACTGGAATCTGGAATGTTTTCTTTCAAAGGCCAAAATGCACAGCTTTGGGAGTTTTACAAGACCTTGAGAAGGATAAAAAAAAATCTACTCCTGGAAATTCAGAAGCCCTGTGTTTTCTATCTTCTCTTTCCTTTGTGGCCCCCAAAGATTTCCAAGGCGGCCATCTTAGATTGTTTTGTGGGAGAGAGAAGAAGGAGGAGGAGGGGGTGACAGGGAGAGGGAGGGAGAGAGGAATGGGGAGAATGGGGAAAGAAGGAGAGAGAAATAGAAAAGAAAGAAAGGGGTGAGAGAGGGAGAGAAAAAGAAGAAAGAAGAGAGAGAGAGGAGGAAAGGAGGGAGGGGGAGAGAAAGAAGAAAGAGGGAAGGAGAGAGGTAGGAGAGGGAAGAGAGAGAGAGGGAGGAAGGGAAAGAGGGAGAGAGGTAGGAGAGGGGAGAGAGAGAGAGAGAGAGAGAGAGAGAGAGAGAGAGAGAGAGAGAGAGAAGAAAGAAAAGACAAGCAGCTATCCCCACCTTCAGGTCTCCTTGAGAGTAGCCAGATCTCCCTTTTGCTCTCTACTGTTTGCTCCCCCCAGTCTGAATTCTGCTTGCTTCCTGCCATCTGATGGTGTCCATAGGACCCCTGCACAAATGCTTTCTCCCTTCCAGTAATGACTCCATTGTCACAGTTTCCCTTACACACTTGCCTCCAAGGTTGCTTTGAGAACACAGAGCCTCAGAAAAATCCTAGCTCTGGCTCCAGAGCCCAGAGACTCCAGCTCTGCTATTGTGGGCAAAGCCCTCTATGTGCCATATATAACTGGCATGTGGCCAGGAAGTGACAGAGTTGGGCCTAGGGAAAGGATCACTAATCCAGACTTCTTTCAGAGCCACAATTCTACTTTTCTCAGGATATCAGATGGTGGAAGAAGCCAACATGAGAGCAAAGCCCCCTCCATTGCATACACCTTGAAGACACTGTGCCCTGGGCCAGGCCTTTGCTCCTCACCTCCTCTCCAATGGTGCAGTTGAAATACCCGTATCCTTCAAAGCCCAGCTCAAGTCCTAACTCTACAACTGGGAGAGCCAGACCTAGCATCTCACTCCTCTATATTCCCATAGCTCTTGTTGTTTTGTAGACTCAAGGATCACACAGCCAGGCTGTGGAGAAAGCCTTCCTGCTTCTGAGGCAATCTTTCTACACAGGAATCAGGTTCCCCACCTCCCTGTCCTCCAATATACATAGTATTAGACTTATGATGTCATCAGTATAGGGAACCCCCCCGTGAGGGAACAAGGTGGGGCAGAGCCAGTGTGTGTGAGTCAGGATTGGAACCAAGATTTTTGGACTCCACAGATAACTCTCTATCCATTAAACTGTCATCTCTATATGAATGTGGATGTGCAGCTCTTTCTCTCTCCTCCCCTTTCCCCCATGTATAAAGAGAGAGAGAGAATACATATCTATCTATATTGTATATATATATATATATATATATATATATATATATATATATATACTGATCTATGTCTATATTCACAGATACATATTATATATTTTATACACACACATACACATATAATATTAAATATATGAATATTGATCTATGTCCATACACACAGATATATTACATATTTCATATACATATAATATATTAAATATATCAATATTGATTTACTTCCATACACAGAGATATTATATATGTATATTTTATAGACACATATATAGACATACACACAGATATATTACATATTTTATAGACATACATACATACCTATAATATATATTAAATATATCAATATTGATCTATGTGCATACATACAGATATACAAATGCACATATATATGTAAACATGTTTATTTGTCTGTATCAATGGAGATAAATTCAATACGTGTGCATGTGTATAACTAGAATGGAAGCCCCTCAGGGGTAAGGGCCCTGTCCTGAGCTTTTTGGTATCCCCCACACGTACACAGCACAAGGTCCTCACTAAATGCTTGTTGATTATAATGACCCCCCACTGTGAGAAGCTTTCAGTCTTCCCTCTTTCCCTCTCTCTTCTGTATCTCCTAACCACAATTCACAGACTTGAGTTTTCAGAAAGCCTTGTTCTCTGCCTACCCTCAGTTTGTATTTGAATCTCATTAACAAAAGGCTTGGACAAACTCTGGCTCTGGAGAGAAGAGCCTGGCTGGTTGGAGGGAGAGCCTGCTGTCACCTGCCCTTCTCCCTCAGTTTCTGGCCCTAGCCCTAGAAATCCTTCCTGAAAGATGACAGATCTGTTTTTCTGAGATCCAAACCCTTGCCAAAATTTTGAAAAATGAGACTCCCCCCAAAACAGAATGCAGCCCTTCTGTACCCTCAGTCATAATCTTTATGAATCACTGTGCTTCCCTCTCCCCCCCCCCAAAAAAAAAATGAGCTGATGGTTAAACTTTGAGCCTAAAGGCCTCCTCTGATACCTTACTCCTGGTAAGGAGGTGACCTTGGGACAAGTGAGGCATAAGCTCTGGAAGGGCCTACACCAAGCTGAAAGGTTCTTTTATGGGCCCCTTGATAAGCTGAATATCTGTCTTCCAAAGACCAGCCTAGTGATACACACAGAGGTTCATCACTGCCAGGCTGGCCACCAGGGGAGTCTTATGGTGGAGGACAATGAACTTGGAGTCAGAAAGACCTGAGGGCAAATTCTGCCTCAGACACTTACTAGCCGTGTGACCCCAGGCAAATCAGTTAAGCATCTAAGCCTTAGTTTCCCATCTGGAAAATGAGGGAGTTAGCTGGACTCAGTGACTTCTAAGATAGGGCCTTCCAGCTCTAGGCCTATGACTCTAGAGAAGTTACCTATCCTTCTTGGAGCTCAGTTTCCTCCTCCATAAAATCAAAATAACCTCTATGGTCCCTTCCAGCTCTGAAGCTATGATCCTGTGTCATTTGACCTCCCTCCACTTCAGTCTCCTCCTCTATAAAATGAGGGAAGTGAACTAACAGCCTGTGGCGTCAGTTCTAGCTCTAAATCTTAGAGCCTGCTTCCTTCAGGTGTCATTGATGTAGAAAGTTCCTCCACCCTGGCTGATCCCAAGCCATCCTCATGCCTGAGCATATAGCCTTCTCAGTGAGGCAGGAGGAGAGGGAGGGTGGGAAAGAATCTGGAATACAACATTTAAAAAAAAACTAATGTTGAAATTGTTTTTACATGTAAACCCCCCCAAAATGAAAGATTTTTCAAAAGATGTTGATTAAACCTTCTGTGAAGCCCACACTCAGAGCATTTCCATCTCTGGCCCTGCTAGAGCTTATCTGGCACTGGTCTGACTTTTGAGGGTCTGGGGTTAACCTCATGTCAGGAGGCAACATCACATCAGAGGAGACCTCCAGGAGATGATCTTTAAATTATACTGATGTAGAGATGTATTCCAAGCCAAAAGGCCACTCTAGAACAAAAGGCTCTCAATGTGGGATCCCGGGGACTCAGTTTCTGCTAGGGATGGAAGTGGGTCTTACCCTGAAAAGTTGGGTAAGACTTTCTCTCTTGGAACCCAGATGCATGCCTCACCTCTCTGTAATACTAATGAAATTTGAAGATCCCTTTTGTATTGCCAAGCTAAGAGGTACTTAGCACCTAGTTTCAAATTAAGCCTTTGTTAAAGAAAGAGAAGGCATGATTCGCTGTTGCTGACATAACAGGAAGGGGCTGAACAGGGAGCAGCTATACTGTATTTAAGGAAGAACACAAGCTGGACAGTCAGAATTTCCTGGGGTAAGCATTGTGGAGGCAGGGCAGCTGCTGCTGGACTGAAGACTGAACTGAAAATTGAGAAGAACTGAGAAGAGGAATAAGAATTGAGAACTGAGACAGGATTTCTTGGAGCAAGCCACATGGAGGCTGAATAAAGTGATTTTTATTTTGAGAACGGAGCTTATGGTGCTGAGGATTTCTGAGGGCCAGCCGGAGCTGCTGAGGCTGTTGAGGATTCCTGAGGATTCCTAGAGCTGCCGAGGACTTCCAAGGGCCAGCTGGGGCTGCCAAAGACTGAGGAAGCATGACTGTGGTGCTGGTATTTTGTACAAATGTTGTGGCTTTGTTAATGTGTATGAATATTATTGTGGCCCCATTAAGCCTTGTCTTCCCAGAACAGAGACTGACATGGTGAATGCTATATTTTGATTTTCTCTGATAAGCTGTAACATTGTGAATGCTGTACCTTGATTTTCTGTGAATGTTTTGCTCTGATTTGTTATTGAATAGAGAGCTTGCTATATATACTATATAATCAGAATCTTGAAAGCTGTTCATGCTTGGCTTTACACTCTCAAATGATATTTCACCTATTCTGGAGAGACATTCTATATACCCAGTTATTTACATGTTGTCACACAAACACACACACACACACACACACACACCCATTGGAAAGGCTCCATGAGGGTAGCATTTTGCTTCATTTGTTTTCCCAATCCTTAGCACAGTACCTGGCAAATAGAAGTCCTTAATAAATGCTTGTAGATTGATTATTGAAGAAAAATCACAGCAAAATCTCTCAAAGTTTAAGCATGACTCATGCCTAAGATCTCCCCAAAATATGCCTAAGAGAAAGACAGAGAGTGGGGAAGAGGGAAGAGCAGGGGAGTCATAGAGAGAAACACAGAGAGAGGCAGGCAGAGACAGGGACACAGAGAAGATGATGAAAGGAGGGAAAAGAAAAAAGAGGGAGTAGGAGAGAGGGAGAGTGTGGGACAGAAGATAGGGAGCTGACCTCAGAACCAGAAAGACCTGGAGTCTAGCCTTTCTTCTGACATGCAGAATTCTGCCAAATCACAACCTCTCAATATCCCCAAGCAACTTAGAAGACTATAAGTCGATGGATTCGTCACTGAGAACTCCCTGTAGCAATAAAGTCACAAAGCCAATTCCCCACACACATGCCCCTAAAAAATTCCAAATTAACTGTCTTTTCTTGGGAGTTTCCAGAACAATCCATAATATTAGAATCTATGTTAAAAAAGTAGAGTATAACATTGGTCTTAGTCCCAGACCAATAGATCATTGGACTTTAGACGTCATATAATACAACTTGATTATTTTCCAAAGGTGGAAGTTGAGACTCAAAAAGGAGAAATGATTTATCTAAGGTCACATAGATATTTAGTGGTGAAACTGAAATTAGAATCCAGGTTTCCTGATTTCCTTACACTTTTCAAATTGGAACTTACAATCTAATTCAAACACTTTCTTTAACAGGAGGCTATTTCCACTATCTTAGGATTTCACTCTGGGTGGAACAGTTATCTTTGGGTTTTCTACTTAATGAAGGAGGAATAGGAGCTATCAGTTTACTTTTTCATTCTGGCTTATGGTAAAACAGGCAGGCGATTTCTAAACTTCCAGGCTGGGGGCTGATAGCCCCAGAAGAAGCTGCTTTCTCTGCGGGGGGGCCCTGAGCGCTCTCTTACCTGGCTCCAATGATTCCTCCTGTCCCCTGGTGAGAATATCACATAACTACAGTCAGGATCACACAGGACCTAGCAGCTTCTACATTAAAAGTTCGGAGGTATTGGAATCTGATATTTTATAGGGCAAAAGAGCTGGGACTACAACCAAGGATTAACTACCCAGCAAAACTGAGCATAATCTTTCAGGCAAGGAGATGGTCATTTAATGAAATAAGGGACTTCCAGACTTTCCTGATAAAAAAGCCAGAGCTCAATGGGAAATTCTATGTCCAATTACAAGACTCAAGAAAGACATAAAAAGGTAAATAAGGAAAACACAGACTCACACATATATACATGCACACACGCACACTCATGTACACATGCATATAACTTGGGATACAACAAGAGCAAAATGTTCACATCCATATATGACAAGCTGATAACTGTCAATATTGAAATTTATGTAATTATCATGACCTTCAAAAGGGTTATACTTAGATAGAGGTTGGGGGTATGAATGAACTAACCTAAAGATAAAAGAAAAAACAAACAAATAAAAAACCTTATTAAGGGGATCAAAGGGACTGTAATAGGATCAAAGGAAAGGATGAGACAGAAAAAGGTAAAGTATGCCATTCGAAGAGGCATAAAAACACACTATAGTAGAGGGGAAAGAAAGAAGGAGAGGAACATCATTTAAACATTATTCTCACTGGCTCTGGTTCAAAGTGGGATCAACATAATTAGTTAAGTTTAAGATTCTAATGTGAATAGACAGGAAAATTCATTAAACAGAGGAAAAGGAGGGAGGGAGAGGAGCTCTGTTTGAAATTTACTCTCATTGGTTTAGTGTCAAATGGGGAGTAACATACTCTGATAAGTATAAAAATTTATTGTGTCCTATAGGCAGTAAGAGGGTAAGGGGGGGATAAAAAGGAGTGGAGTAAAGGGGGGATTACAGGGGAGGGAAATAGGAGTAAAGGGAGAGGGTAGGTAAAGAAGGGGGTGACCTGGTGGGAACACTGAGGAAGGGGGTGGTCAAAAGGGAAACCCTCAAGGAGGGGAAAGGAGAAGGAAGAAACAAAAACATAAACAGGGGAGGGAATAGGATGGAGGGGAAGAGATGGATAGTCATCATTACTGTGAATGTGAATGAGATGGACTCTCCCATAAAACAGAGGCAGATAACAGAATGGATGAAAAACCATAATCATACAATATGCTATCTGCAAGAAACACATTTGAAACAAAGGGATACCCACAGGGTAAAGGTAAAAGGCTGGCGTAGAATTTATTATGCCTCAGCTAAAGTAAAAAAAACAGGGGTAGTAAATCTTATCTCAGATAAAGCAAAAGCAAAAATGGATCTAATTAAAAGAGATAAGGAAGGAAACTATATCCTGCTAAAAGGCACCATGAAGAATGAAGCAATATCATTACTTAACATATATGCACCAAGTGGTATAGCATCCAAATTCCTAGAAGAGAAGTTAAAACAATTAGAGGAAGAAATAGATAACAAAACTACACTAGTGGGAGACCTTAATCTCCCCCTCTCTGAACCTGATAAATCTAACCTCAAAATAAACAAGGAAGAAGTTAAGGAGGCAAATAGAATTTTAGAGAGACTAGATATGATAGATCTCTGGAGAAAACAGAATGGGAATATGCTTTAATCTCAGCGGTGTATGGTACATACTCAAAAATAGACCATGTACTAGGACATAAAAACCTCACAATTTGATGCAGAAAGGCAGAAATATTAAATGAATCATTCTCAGATCATGATGCAATAAAAATTATATGCAATAAAGGGCCATAGAAAGATAGACAAAAAACTAATTGGAAATTAAACAATTTAATCCTAAAGAATGAGTGGGTCAAACAAGAAATTATAGAAACAATGAGTAATTTCATTCAAGAGAATGATAATGATGAGACAATGTGCCAAAATTTGTGGGATTCATTAAAGGCAGTTCTTAGGAGAAGTTTTATATCCCTGAGTGCATATATGAATAAATTAGAGAAAAGGGAGGTCAATGAATTGGACATACAATTGAAAAAGCTAGAAAAAGAACAAATTGAAAATCCCCAATTTAGTACTAAATTAGAAATATTGAAAACCAAAGGAGAGATTAAGAAAACTGAAATTAAGAAAACTACTGAATCAATAAATGAAACTAAGAGCTGGTTTTATGAAAAAAAAAAACAATTAAATTGATAGACCCTTAGTCAATATGATAAAAAAAGAAAGAAGAAAACCAAATTATGAATATCAAAAATGAAAAGGGTGAATCTACCTCCAATGAAGAGGAAATCAAAACAATAATTAGGAATTATTTTTCCCAATTGTATGCTCATAAATTTGACAATATTAGTGAAATGGAGGAATATTTACAAAAATACAAGTTGCCCAGATGAACTGAAGAGGAAGTAAATTACTTAAATAACCCTATCTCAAAAAAAGAAATCAAACAAGCCATCAGGGAACTCCCTAGGAAAAAAATCCCCAGGGCCATATGGGTTTACTAGTGAATTCTATCAAACATTTAAAAAACAATTGATTCCAATACTCTACAAACTATTTGGGAAAATTAGTGAAGAAAGAGTCTGACCAAATTCTTTTTATGACATAAATATGGTACTGATTCCTAAATCAGGAAGAGATAAAACAGAGAAAGAAAATTATAGACCAATTTCCCTTATGAATTTAGATGCAAAATTTTTAAATAAAATATTAGCTAAAAGACTACAACAGCTTATCACAAGAATAATACACTTTGATCAGGTAGAATTTGTTCCAGGAATGCAAGCATGGTTTAATATTAGGAAAACCATCAGTATAATTGATCATATCAACAATAAAACTAGCAGAAACCACATGATTATCTCAATAGATACAGAAAAGGCTTTCCACATAGTACAACATCCATTCCTATGAAAAACAATAGAAAGTACAGGAATAAATGGAACCTTCCTTAAAATAGTAGATAGTGTCTATTTAAAACCATAAGCAAGTATTATATGCAATGGGGATAAACTAGAAGCATTTCCAATAAGATCAGGAGTTAAACAAGGGTGTCCACTATCACTCCTCTTATTCAATCCGGTCGTAGAAACGTTAGTAGTAGCAATTAGAGAAGAAAAAGAAACCAAAGGAATCAAATTAGACAAAGAAGAAACCAAGCTATCACTCTTTGCAGATGATATGATGATATACTTAAAGAATCCTAGAGAATCAAGTAAAAAACTACTTGAGACAATAAATTTGGCAAGCTGCAGGATATAAAATAAACCCACATAAATCCTCGGCATTCCTGTATATCTCTAATGAAATTCAACAGCAAGAGATAGAAAGAGAAATCTCATTTAAAGTTAATGTAGACATTATAAAATATTTGGGAATCTACTTGCCAAAATAAACCCAGGACCTATATGATCACAACTACAAAATACTTCTCACACAAATAGTCAGATCTAACTAATTGGAAAAATGTCAATTGCTCATGGCTGGGTTGAGCTAATATAATAAAAATGAAAATTTTACCCAAACTAAAATATATATTTAGTGCCATACTAATCAATTTACCAAAAAACTACTTTATACAGTTACACAAAAATAGTAAATAAATTTATGGTCTATAAGAACAAATGGTCTATAATATCAAGGGAATTAATGGAAAGAAATGCTAGGGAAGGTGGACTAGCTATGCCAGATCTTAATCTGTATTATACAGCAGCAGTCATCAAAACTGCTTGGTACTGGCTGAGGAATAGAGTAGTGGATCAATGGAATAGATTGGGCACACAAGATCCAGCAGTCAGTGACTAGTAATGTATTGTTTGATAAACCCAAAGGCCCCAGTTTTGGAGATAAGAATGCACTATTTCACAAAAACTGCTGGGAAAACTGGAATATAGTATGGCAGAAACTGGGCATAGACCATTATCTAACACCATATACCAAAATCATGTCTAAATGGGTGCATGATCTAGGTATAAAGGATGATACTGTAAGCAATCTGGGAAGGCAAGGAATAGTTTACCTGTCAGATTTGTGGAGAGGGAAAGACTTTAGGACCAAACAAGAATTTGAGAGCATTATAAAATGCAAAATGGATAATTTTGATTACATCTAATTGAAAAGTTTCTGTACAAACAAAACCAATATAACCAAGATCAAGAGGGAAGTGGGAAACTGGGAAAGAATTTTTACAACCTATGTCTCTGATAGAGGACTCGTTTCTAAATATATACAGAGAATTAAGTCAAATCTATAAAAATACAAGTCATTCCTCAATTGATAAATGGTCAAAGGATATGAACTGGTAGTTCTCAGAGAAATTAAAGATATCTATAAGCATGTGAAAAAATGCTCTAAATCACTATTGATCAGAGAAATGCAAATCAAAACAACTCTGAGGTACTATATCTCTCCAGTCAGATTGGCTAAGATGACAAAACAGGAAAATGACAAATGCTGGAGAGGTTGTGGGCAAATTGGAATACTAATGTAATGCTGGTGGAGTTGTAAATTTATCCAGCCATTCTGGAGGGCAATCTGGAATTATGCCCAAAGGGTTATAAATAATTCATACCCTTTGACCCAGCAATACCACTTCTAGTGTTATATCCCAAAGAGATCATAAAAGTGGGAGGAAGACCCATATGTACAAAAATATTTATAGCAGCTCTTTTCATGGTTGCAAAGAATTAGAAATTAAGGGGGTGCCCATCAATTGGGGAATGGCTGAACAAGTTGTGGTATATGCATGTAATGGAATACTATTGTGCTATAAGAAACGAGGAGTAGATGGACTTCATATTTACCTGGAGAGGCTTATACAAACTGATGCTGAGTGAGAAGAGTACAACCAGGTGAAATTTGTATACAATCACAGACACAACTTATGTGTGATGACCAACTATGACAGACTAGACTCTTCTCAGCAATGCAGTGATATAAGTTAATCCCAAAAGACTCCTGATGGAGAGAGATGCCTACATCTAGAGAAAGAACTAGAAAGAACTGAGTTTGAATCCTGATGGAAGCAAACTACTTGATCTTTTTCTTTCCATTGTTTGGTTTTATTTCCTCTTTACCATTTTTCATTCCATCTAGTAAATCGGCCTTTGTAACCTGATGAATGTCTAATGTGAAAGTATTTGCAGATCCTATACTGGACTATATGATGTTGTGGGGGGGTGGGGAGAGGGAAGGAAAGAAAATTTGAACCTCAAGGAAATATGGAATTGAATCTTGTAAACTAAAAATAAACAAATTAATAAAAAACATAAAAATTATTCAAGGAAATAAAGAGTTATTAGACAGCTGACTAAAAGAAACAACTGATTACTAAGGAGTAAATAAATCCTTAACAGTTGGGGTTGGTCCATTTTCTCAAAAGGTAGAGTCAGTTGAACATGCCCATAGTGGTTTTGAGCTGCAGCATGATATATATGGGAAGTACCAGGATTTTACCAGCACTAACTCTAACAACTTTACAAAAAGCATTTATCAACAGTGGGACTAGGTTTGGGAAAACATTAAACCCATTTGACTTCCCAATAACCTATGTCTGGGAGATCTATCTAGAGAAGGAAAGGAAGGCCAATGGGGTTTTAGTCTAGGGCATCAGCATTCAGGTGCCATTAGATTTTCTCCCTGGGGTGACCATAGTCCCTATATAACCCTCACAGCTCTTCACAGTGTGATATGGTACCCTGCTCATATATAAGTAAATAAATATGTGTGTATACACGTATATGTATATACACACACACAACTGATATACAACACATTTTGTCACATACGAAATAATTCTTAAGACTTATATGAACTGATTTAAAGCAGAATAAGCAGAATTAGGAAAGCAATTTACATGATAATTATTGTAATGTAAAGGGAAATACTGAAAGCCTTCAGATAAATGCTGTGAATCAGCATTTCGGAGGGCCTGAAATTTCTCCTGCCTATGAGCAGAGAGGTGGTAGACTACAGGTGCAGAAATGGGCATATATTTTCTGATATGGCCAATAACTTGATTCATTTTCCTAGGTTGTGCTTATTTGTTACAAGGGAGGGATTGAGGTAAGGGGAAGAGGGCATATATAGCTAGGGATAGTGAGGTAAAATAAATAAAAGTGCATCAATAAAACATTAAAAGGGGGGAGCAGAGTCAAGATGGCGGAGTAGTAACAGCATTTCTGCGGGACTCTGGCCCACACCACTTCCAAATTCATGTAAAAGAAGATGCTGAACAAACTTTGGAGCTAAAGAACCCACAAAATGACAAAGAGAACCTAACCTCCTGCTGAGGACAGCCTGGCAGCCCAGCAGGAAGCAGCCAGCACAGTGCTCTGGGAGCCGAGCCCAGGCCTGCATGAGTCTGAGATTTTAGCCCCAGGGCAGTGGGGACAGCAGCTTGATGAAGGGACCACCAGCAGCTATGGCATTTCCAGAATTGCCAACACATAGATGCACAGGACAAAGTGAGAGGTTAGTTCAGTATGGACTTTGGGACTAGGGGGGAGAGTGCATTGGCCTCTTTTCCTGGGGGCAAGAAGCCACTGAGATGCTTCAGTGCAACCACAGTCACACGGCAGCTTCAGCTCGTCCTGCAAACTGTAGGGGGACCAGGTGATCAGTTTTGGGGGTAATCTCTCTTGCTTTAACCTTCTTGGATCTGTATTGTGGTCTGGGGTGGTGGACTTGGGGTGTGTGACCAGCTTTCCAGAGCATGTGGAGGCTTCAGAGATGGTACCCAACTAATACCTCTGGCAGCTGAGAAAACCCCAGTGTTTAGGATGGAAGCTCCCCTGGCTGGTGGCAGAGTCCTACTGTGGCAACAAGCCCAAAAATCAAGTAATTGAGTGGCAACATGCCTAGGCAAAGGAAACAAAATAAACAGAAAAATTCAACATTGGACTCCTATTTTGGGGGCAAAGAGGACCTAAGCATGGAACAGGAGGAGAACTGGGAGGTATGAAATCCTGCATCAAAAGCCCCAAATGAAAATACAAGCTGGCTACAGGTCATAGAGGACCTTAAGAAGCAGATAAGAGAAGTGGAGGAAAAATTGGGAAAAGAAATGAATAAGATGCAAGAAAAGTATGAAATGAGAGTCAACAGCTGACTGAGGAAAATAACACCTTAAAAAATAGACTATGAGTACTCAAATGGCAAAAGAGGCTCAAAAAGGCAATGAGGTGAAAAATGCCTTAAAAAGCCAAATTTGCCAGATGGAAAAAGAATCTCAAAAGCTCACTGGAGAGAATCATTCCTTCAGAATTAGACTGGAGCAAATGGAAGCTAGTGACTTTATGAGAAATCAAGATGCTGTTAAACAGATCCAAACAAATGAAAGAATAGAAAGCAATGTGAAATTTCTCATGGGAAAAACCACTGACCTGGAAAATAGATCCAGGAGAGATAATTTTAAAATTATTGGACTACCTGAAAGCCACGATTAAAGAAATAACCTAGAAATCATCCTTCAATAAATTCTCAAGGAAGATTGCCCTGATGTTTTAGAACCAGAGGGCAAAATAGAGGTTGAAAGACTCTACCAATCACCTTATGAAAAAGATCCCCAAAAGAAAACTCCTAGGAATATTATAGCCAGGCTCCAGAACTCCCAGATCAAGGAGAAAATACTACAAGCAGCCAGAAAGAAACAATTTGAATACTGTAGAAACGCAATCAGCATAGCGTAGGATCTGGCAGCTTCTACACTGAGGGATTGAAGGGCTTGGAATATGATATTCCAGAGGTCAAAGGAGCTGGGATTAAAACCAAGAATCACCTACCCAGTAAAACTGAGTATCATGTTTCAGGGGAAAATATGGTCATTCAGTGGAATAGAGGACTTTCAAGCATTCTTGAGGAAAAAAACAGAGTTGAATAGAAAATTTGACATTCAGATGCAAGAAGCAAGACATGCTTGAGAAGGTAAACAGGGAAAAGAAATCATAATGAACTTATTAAAGTTGAACTATTTACATTTCTACATGGAAAAACAATAACTGTAAATGATGAAACTTTTTCTCAGTATGAAAATAGTTGAAGAAGGGTATATGGGCATATGAATATATATGTGAATGTGTGTATATATGTTTTCAGGTATATATAAATAGAGGGCACAGGTCAAATTTAATAGGAAGGGATGATACTTAAAAGGTGAAATTAAGAGGTGAGAGAGGAATATAATGGGAGGAGATGGGGATAGACAGAATGGGGTAAACTATCTCATATAGAAGAGGCAAGGGGAAATGGTTAAAAGGGAGGGGAAGAACAGGAAGGCAAAAAGGCAAAACCTTATTCTCATTGAATTTGGCTCAGGGAGAGAATAACATACATACTAAATAGGATATCTCACCCTACAGGACAGTAGGGGGCAAGGGGATGAAAGGGGGATGATAGAAGGGAAGGCGGGGAGGGAAGTTGGAAGCATCTACTTTTGAAAAGGAATAGGATCAAAGTAGGGAATAGACCAAGTAGGAGGTGGGATAGGAGGAAGGGAAATATAGTCAGTCTCTTACAATATATCTACTATGGTAATGTTTTGCATAGCTACACATGTACATCATATACTATACTGCTTCTCTTCCCAGTAAGGGTGGGTGACAAGGGAGGAAGGGAATGAATCTGGAATTCCAAGTTTTTTTCTTTTTTTCTTTTTTCTTTTTTTAATTTTTTTTATTCCAAGTTTTAAAATCAAATGTTTAAAAATATATAAATACTCTTATTAATACTATTTTACATATAATTGGGAAATAAAATATATAGGCATTGGGGCACAGAGATTTACCTTGCCCTACTGAAAAAGTTGAAGGGGGTATGGGAGAAGATATGGGAGGAGAGAGCAGATGGGGTGAAGGGATATCCTGTGGGACTGCTATTCTGGGGTGGTGGGTAGGGGAAAAATGGGGAAAATTGTAATTCAAAATTTGGCAGAAATGAATGATGTAAACCAGAAGTTAATAAAGCATTTGGAAAAAAAGAAAATGCCAAAAGGAAGCCCTAGTTCCAACTTGGGCACGAGCAGCTCTATCCAAGTGGTCAGCAACTGGTCCAACCCATTTTTTTATCAGCTCCAGGTGAATGAGGTCAAAATCCTAGCCAAGTCAAGGTGACAGAACTTGCTTTATGTAGTTCTCTTATAAGAGCTTTTAGTCTCCGCTTCCATTCAGGCCAATGGGAAACTCTCCCAGCTCACTAGGCAAAATGCATTATCAGACATCCTTGAGTCAGCCATCAGGGAGCTTACTTGTTGATTACAATGCTCTTGAAACACAGACACAAGGCTCCCATGAAAAGATGAACTCTTTTTAAAAAGCCAGTTCAATGCAGAGAATTAAATCTGGTCTCACAGAAGTACATACCTATTAGCTCTGTGCCAGACTGAAGCAGAGAGCACTCCTAGGCAGCTACAGGATTACAGGGTAGTCCAGCCCCAGACACTGTCTGTGTGACCCTGGACAATTCATATAAGCTGTCTGCCCCAGTTTCCTCATCTGTAAAATGGGGGTGATCATAATAGCACTTACCTCCCAGGGTTGTTGTGAGGATCAAATGAGATAAAATTTGCTTGGCACACAGGGGACATTTAGTAAATGCTTGTTCCCCTCCCTATACAGAGTATCATTCCCAATTCCTAGAATGTCCTTTCCCTGAGCTGCCTGTTGATAAAACTAAAGCTTCAAAACCCAGCTCAAATGGAGGCATGAAGCTACCCTGACCTGTACCTCCACAAAGCTTTTCCTGGTCCCCCCAGGTGTAAGTGATGCCTCCTTCCTCTTCTGTCCTTATTAAATGTTTCTTGGTGCCTGTGTCATATTTCTGCCACAGAGGCAGGTGAGGGAAGAGCTGGGCTCAAGTCTCACCCCTGACCAGTAGCAGATCTTCAGGCCTGGGTCCTCACACAACTCCGTAGCACTTTGCTAACTTATATATGGCTTCCTTTGAAACTGATCAGAAATCATAGATTCCACATTTGATGGTCACTCACCTACTAAGAGGTCAGTTCCTCAAGAGTAGGGATTGTGTTTTTTTCTTTACACTTCCTTTCCCTATCCCAGCTCATTAAGTGTATATGGTAAGCATTTAATAAATGTTTACATCAGTTATTCACCACTGTATCTCCTGCAAGCAGAGGCCACCTGATATAGCAGCTAGAGGGACAGCCTTAGTAATAAGACAACCCAGGTTTGAGTGCTGTCTCTGAAACATAATAGTTATGTGACCATAAGACAGTTTACCTCTTAGCACCCTGAACATTTCTTTAAGACTAGAACTTACAGATGATCTGGAAATCTGCCTTAGTAGAGGGAGTTTCCACATTAGGAGTTCCTGAGATGGATGAAATCACAGGTCCATACCAAAAAACATCAACAAAAACTGAAAGAATTTAAAATCTCTCACTAATGATTAGAACAATGGAATGGTGGTCAGGTACATGAGATGGTATCAACGGCACACGGAGAGCCTGAGAGCTTATTCTGTTTGGCTAACCATATGTTGACAAGGAGGCTCTTTGTTTGTGTCTGAAGGCATTCACCTAGAACCTTCAGCTGGAAGGGTTTGGTTTGTTTCACTGATGTTTGGGTCATTCAGTGACTCCTCAACTCAGAGCATGTGGTGAAAGACCATGCCAACTTTGGGAGTTCTGAAAAGTTAGGAGAATGGTCCACAGGAACTCATGAGTCAAAGTTCATAATGTGTTTCATATCCAGTAGAGAACTGATATCTTGAGGAGCAAAGAGTGGCTTTTGGGATCCCAGGTCAGCAGTAACTAAGGCACAGGCTTATCCAGCAGTTGTACCACATCTAGACATGAACTTGGTGGAACCAATGCTATGTAGGAACTGAGCTAAATTGTGAGCCTACACCAAGGTGGTAAAGGGGAAAATAGGTCCCCAGGGTGTTGGGGGTCAGGTAAACGTTTGTATACTTATGCTCCTTACATCTTTGAAGTAAACATCATTTTGTTTAAATTTTCTTGAAATGGAATTGGCAAACACTAGTTACAGGCCCCTAACATAGGGCTCAGTTAGCTGGCGCTCAAGCCAACAGCAATTTCCAAAAACCCTCAGGGTATGGTGAGTCTAGGTTTCCCTTAAATGGAACTGGTGATTCCAGTAGCGTTGAGGGGCAGCACAGGCAGTGGGGATCTTGAGCCCAAACCCTCAGGGTTCCATAGCCTAGCTCTGAGACAGATGACCAGAGCATTCACATGACGTACACAATGTGTTTGTAAGAAATATTTGTTGAAATTGAAATAATAATCTAGGGGCAGCTAGGCGGTGCAGTGAATAGAGCACTGGCCCTGGAGTCAGGAGAACCTGAGTTCAAATCCAGCCTCAGACACTTTAACACTTACTAGCTGTGTGACCTTGGGCAAGTCACTTAACCCCAACTGCCCTTCCTTCCCACTCCAAAAAGCAAAAAAAAAAAGGAATAATAATCTAATATGTTAAATATTTGTTGAAATTGAAAAATACCAAGGAATTTTACTACTTCTTATTTTTCAGTCATTTCAGTTGTGCCCAACTCTTTGTGATACCATTTGGGGTTTTCTTGGCAGAGATACTAGACTGGTTTGTCATTTCCTTCTCCAGCTCATTTTACAGATGAGGAAACTGAGACAAACAGGGTGAAGTGACTAGCCCAGGGCCACATAGCTAGGAAATGTCTGAGGCCAGGTTGGAACTCAGGAAGAGTTCAGGAGGCTCTATTCATTTTGCTACCTCTCTTCCCCTCTATTACTTGAGCAACCCATCACCCTAGGATGTACAAAATCATAAGGTCTTACCAAATAAAGCCTGTGAGTGGAAAGTGACCTCAGAGATGACTTAGCCCACCTCTCTCATATGATAGAAGACACAGAGTCCTGGAGAAGTCAGATGGCTTTCTCAGTCACACAAGAGAGTTGGCTTTCAAACCCAGGGCAGCTTACTCCAAATCTAACCTTCTTCCCATTACACTGTGTGGCCTGTAGCCCACTGGGGACCCATCTTCTCTCCCTGCTAGACTGTGAACACTATGATTGCCAGGACTGAGCTTTAACTCAGATGGAATCTCTCCCCCAGGGTTTAACATAATGCTCAGACATAAATGTTTGTTGAATGAATGAATGAATGATTTGACAGGTCAATTTAGTCGAAGCACTCAATCCAGAAAAGCTCTGATTGAAATTATTAATTAAAATATGATAGTTTAAAAAAATACTAAACCCTACCCCCAAATCATATGTGGATTAAGAACCTGCAGTCTGGCTGGGGCCAGAGCAATCAAAATATAATTAAGCTGTAGATATGCTAATATATGATGATAATATCTGGCCTGGAGATGAACGGCTGGGTGACTGGGGGGGGGGAGGTGTGTGCTGACCTGGGATGGGAGGGGGAAACCCTCCCCCATTCCTGTTGGTGACACTAGATGGGAGCTTGAGACTTGAAGAGATTCTGGTGGCACAAAGCAGGCTTTTGGTGGGGGAGGGGGATATTTCCTAAGGAATGAATAGGAAGAAAGTAGGCTGAGCTACAAGGAGGTGAACGGGGTTCTAGGTGTAG
Source organism: Gymnobelideus leadbeateri (assembly GCA_011680675.1). Lineage (NCBI taxonomy): Eukaryota > Metazoa > Chordata > Mammalia > Diprotodontia > Petauridae > Gymnobelideus > Gymnobelideus leadbeateri. The sequence continues at coordinate 126,655 of WOXC01001814.1, forward strand.
ACTAGTGCAGGGCAATGCTGTGGCCAGGGGCCAGGGGGCACTCCTGCCCAGCCTACAGGGGCTCCTGCAGTCTGGCAATCTTCCTGTCCCCTGCCCTTCCCATTTGTCCCCTCACCTCTTGTGGTATCTGCCCTTCATCTGTACAGGGTGAAAATGATAAGAAAGTTACACTTACAAGTGGTTACAGTTATCTCATTGAATCTTCCCAAATACTCTGAGGCTGGGCCTGTTACTATCCCCATTTCCCAGCTGACCAGGAGGACACAGCCAGGAGGTATCATGTGACAAGTCTTCAGATTGAGGCCAGGCCTCTGCTCACCACCCCACCAGCCTGCCCTATGGGTCTCAATGATGTTGGTACTGGGGACACCAGCTACCATCTTCCTTCCCCTTTTGGTCTCTAGCCTCACCATCACTATATGGGACTTCCCCTTGGGGGTCATTCCAATGACTGAGGGGATGGGAAGAGAGAAAGGAGAGGCAGGAAAGCAGGGTGGAAAAGAAGATGAGGGGGATTTCCTGTGGTACCTGAACCCCGAGAACCATGTGCATGGGGCTTCCCCTTTGGGAAGTCCTATACTGCCTAATATAACCATAGGCAATTTACTTTCCTCTCTTTAAGCCTCAGTTAAAGGGGTTGGGCTAGATGGCCTCTGAGTTCCCTTCTAGCTAGCTCTCAGCTGGGAATCCTAAAATCCTACAATAGCATAATTAAAATATATATTTGCATATTATATATGTATGTATAATTCAATGTATATATGTACGTACCCACAGATATGCATATATATTTCTAAATTTGGTCTGTTAGCACATGTATTTTAAAAAATTTCTCCAGATAGCTTTTGCTTTCCCATAATCTTTGGTTTCCAACAGATTCCTCCCCGCTCCCCCTTCCTAAGACTCATCCCTTATAACAAAGAAGAAAAGACAGAAAAAACCCAGTCAAATCTAAGGGAGGCACTCAGGCACCAATCAAGGCCACCATTCTGTGCACCAGAAGTAGTCTTCCATCTCTGGCCAAGAAGGGAGGGAGGTACACCAAATTAAATATTTAACAGGGGAAGACAAGAAAAGAAAGGAAAAAAGAAGGCAGTTTTGTTAGAAGGGTAGGGGGGAGACAGAGAAGAGAAAGGTCCTCTCTTGACCTTTGCCTTCTCCTCCTGCCCCATCCAGACAGACTTGTCTTGTGTCTTATTCTCTCAGGGCCCTTCTAGAGGACAACAAGCCTCATAAACTAATTCAATATTAAAGTGTTAATAGTTGATCATAATCCATTGCTTTATTCAAGTCCTGCTAAGAAAGTGGCATTTGAATAGGGACCTTTAGAGCTTTAACCTGAAGAAGTGACTAAGGGTGGGAATTTCAGCCACTGTGAGGGGGATAGTGGAGGCAGATAGGCCCTGTCTTTAAGGTCTACTTTTCTTTCTCTCTCTTTCTTTATCTTCCCCTCCTCCCCCCTTACCTCCTCATACACATCAGGCTCTGCCTATGACTCCAAACCTGTTTACACCCTAAGGGATAAAGAAAACAGAGGCAGAAACCAGCCGGATCCTTTCTGTATTTGGAGAACTCCATGTTGGCGGATTCCTGGAATTAGCTGAGCAAGGCTTCTTTTGGAGGCTGCCCTGATCCTTTCAGGGAGTTTCTGCCTTCGAGTTTCCTTTCCTTTGCATTTTCTCTCCCTTCCAGAGATGGTAAACCAGCACATAGGAGGGTAGGCACACTCTGTGCTCCTCATTCATTACAAAGTAATGCCACTTGACATTCTGGGGCCCAGAAGACAACTAGCATGCAACTTTCTATATTGGTGCTCTGTCTCCTCCCAGAACTCACTGGGGGACGGCCTAGCAAAAGTAGGAAGTGACATCGCAGTCATCAATTCCAATCCTCTCATTTCGTTGAGAAAACTGAGGCCTAGAAAAGTACAATAACTTGGCTAAGGTCACACAGGGTTGTTGTGAGGGCCAAGAGAGCCAATGGATGCAAAATACATTGGAAACCTGAAAATGCTTATATAAAAGGGAGTTTTATCATCCCTGTCATTTCCCTGACAGGAATGTTTCTAATACTCGTGAAGATCTTGGCCCCACCATCCTTTCTCACCCCATGTGATTCCTACTGTAAGACCAAAGGATCACAGAGCCAGGGCTTGAAGGGACCTCATAGAATTCTTCATTTGCCAGATGAGGAAACTGAGGTCTAGGGTCATATAGTAAGTGACAGAGCTGGGATCTGAATTTAGTTCCCATGACTCTATATTCAGTGTTCGTATACCTTCCACTACCATATACTGCCTTTGCTCCATTCCTTTCCAGAAATCTTATATAATAAAGAGTTTCTAGTAAAGAATTATAATGCCAAAAAAAGAATTATAATAAAGAATTCCCCCAATATCCTGGAGGCCTTCTTCCCACAACTTAGTGAACAAAAATGAAACAGTTTGGCTAAAAATGATTGTCACCAGATGGCTAATACTTTGAGCTACTTTACTTGCTACCATCATGGCAACTGTCCCTGATCTGCTTATGATCCTAGGAAGGAAACTGTTGGGAGGAGCAGGAAATGCTGGTTGAGTTACCCTTATTAGTACAGCCTAAAAAATTGTGTGGTAAGGTACAGGGGGCTCTGGGGAAGACTCCCCAAGTCTTCTCTGAGCATTGTTTCACTTGGGCACATTGGAAAGGCCACACATTCTGAAGTCAGAGGTTCTGGGTTCGAATGCCTGCTCTGTTAATTACTGTGTGACCTTAGCCAAGTCATTGTATTTCTCTAGGCCTTAGTTTTTCTCAGAGAAATGAGAAGGTTGGAACTGATGACTTGGGGTGGGGGGATCCTATTAACCACTCTGCTATGTGTGAGTGATCTGTGTGTGTGTGTGTGTGTGTGTGTGTGTCCACACACACTGTGGAGATGGAGGGAGGCACTTTTTTCCTCCATTTGAAAGAAGGATGGGGTGTCCCTAGAAATGATCTCTAGAGGCCAGGCTTACCAGAGACTCCCACCAGCTACACTATTGCTTAAGACAACAGCAATCATGGACAGACTATTGTCAGGGAGCTTTTTGCAGCTTCCTCACAATAGCCAAAGAGGTGTGTGTTGGTTGGAGCAGCCTCAACTTTCTTCTGGAAAAACTCGGTGAATAAACATGCTTTGATGAGCCACATGTTGGAGAGCGATCACCGTGGCACTCTCTGGTTTAAAAAAAAATCAATAACCTGGAATTAACTACCACTGCCAGAGCCTTCCCTGCTACTACTCTGAGTGTTACTGAGCTTTTAAAAAAACTTCTGCTGCCTGATTAGAGACTAGTTATTACAGCCACATGAGGCCCTAGACACCAAACAGGTTTCCGTGAATATACGTGGACAACACTCACTCCCATCATTTGTGGCAGAGGAGTTTACATTAAGAGCTGGACAGGTTGTTCCAAGTCAAGTCCCATCCTCTCATTTGACAGGGGAGGAAACTGATGCCCAGGAGAGTTAAGGGACTCATCCAAGGTCACATGGGGAGTAAACAACAGAGGCAGGACTAGAGCCCTCCTCTAACCAGAGACACTGTGCCATGTCACCACCAGCCATGAGGTAGAGCTGGGAAAGCACTGGCCTGCTCTGCAAGAGTGCCAGGATAAATCTGAACTCTGCTGCTAGCCATATGATGGTTTTTGTTGTTCAGTCATTTCATTTGTTTCAGACTCTCTGTGACCCCATTTGGGGTATTCTTGGCAGAGGTCCTAGAGTGGTTTGCCATACCTTCTCCAGCTCATTTTATAGATGAGGAAACTGAGACAAGCAGGGTGAAGTGACTTGACCAGGGTCACACAGCAAACAAGTGTCTGACGTCAGATTTCAACTCACGAAGATAAGCCTTGCTGACTCCAGGCTCTGCTTTCTATCCACTGCAGCAACCACCTAGCTGATCTCTGACAAGACACTTTTCCTCTCTGTGCCTCAGTTTCCTCAACAATTCCATCAAACAAGCACCCTTTAAAATCCCTTTCACTTTGCCTTTTTGTCTCTGAAGGTGTCAAGATTTCTTCAGGCTTTCACATTAGAGGTCTTCTAGTCCCCCTCATCTCTAACTTTCCCTGGTTCTGAGATTCAAAGATTCCTTCCAGCTCTGATATTTGGGGATTTTAAGGGCCTTTTCCAACGGCAACATCTAGACTGATGCTAAGCTTCTTTCCATTTCAGCCTTGCTCTGTTTGAAGATGACCCCTTTCCTCCTCCTCAGCTCTGACATTCTCTGGCTCCAATACACCTCAGTTCCCCATGACCCTAAACAAAGAGATCGACTTAGGGCTGAAGTTACTGAGGGCCCTTCACTGGTCCTAAAAGCAAAGCCTCCAAAGCCTCCCATTCACCAAGCTCTGGCCTGAAGGCTGGCCCAATTGGTTGGCATTTATTTATAAGTGTTTTAAAAAAGCAACACCAAATTGGGTGCCATTTTCAAATAAGCCATTTTAACTGTTAGAGGGTTGTGATTCCAGCTGGAAACACTTAACTACAGAGACTATTTACAACCCCCACCCCCTTCAGGGATGGGCATTAGCTCTTTGAAGGAAGCCCAGGCCCATACACGAGGCTATGTTTTTTATAAGTGCTTGATTAAGGAATTAAGGCCACAATGAGATATGGCGATCCAACTGCGTCTTTCTAATTGCTTTCTGGGTTTGACTTAGCTGACTCTAGTCTGCTGGCTTCGCCTACTGGGTTGATTTTTTAGTCGATTCATATCCATGGAGACCCAGAAATGCCTTTGATTAAGAGCTGTTTGTTTCCTACAGATCTATATTTTCCACAGTTGATTTTTTAAACCTACTCTTCGATGCATAGCCCAGCCCTGTTCACTTGGGAAACAGTGGTCCAGGATTCTCCCTACTAATTTCAACAGGGTTGGACTTAAAAGGAATTCTTTAGAAAGACTGATAGAGATTTAATTTTTGATGACTGAGGTAGACAGTGAAAAATATTAAAATGAAATGAGAAAAAAAATTTAATGGCAGGTGGACAGTATTGTATAGGTTTATTGTCCTGGTGAACAAAAAGCTTGTGGGGGGAGGGGGAGGGAGAGATGTGGGCATATACCCATGTAATTCCCAAGTATGGAGATCCCACATCTTCATTAGCCTTACCTGCCAAGCTTTTAACCAGGGAATACGAGGTATCACCTATTGGCAAGTAGCCAAAAGGGACACTGGGACAAAAGTGGCAGGTGTACTGGATTTGGACTTAGAGGGTGTCATATCTTCACTCCACCTCCTTACTATCTGTATGACCTTGAGCAAGTAACTTTTCTGCCCCACCCCTTGGTCTCATTATCTCCTTCTGTAGAATGAGAGGGTTTGACTGATGGCCTCTGAGGCCCCTTCAACATCTCCATCTAGGATATCTAATTCCCATTTAGCAATTTCCACTCCAAGTTGAAAATTGATGAGGAGGCCAAAGTTTAGCCTCAGAGGAATAGCAGGCAATGAATGCATCTGGTGAAAATAATAAAAGCTTAATTGTCTCTAACGTGTTAAGGTTGGCATCCTGGATCTCATTTGAACCTCACAACAACCTGGTGACAGAAATGCCAGGAGAATACCCATTCTCCAGATTGTACAAACCTAGAAGTTTCCATTTGGCAGACAAGGAAACAGAGATCTGGAAACTAGGACTTGCCCAGGGTCACAGAGCTAGTAAGTATCAAAGGAAAGATTTGAAAAGAGGTCCCCATGAGTTCAAGAACATCACTCCATTAGAGCAGGGCATCTCTACCTTTGGGGGGTCCTGGATCCCTTGGGCAGTCAGTCTGGTGAGGCCTATGGACCCCTTCTTAGAATTGGGTTTGCAAAGGCAAAAAATAAAACACATAAGCACGCAAAGGAAATCGATTATGTTGAAATAAAGATATATAGATATAGAAGTAGATGTATATGTATATGTGTGTATATATATGTCTGTGTATACATACATATATGTATATATACATATATATGTATATATATGTGTATATATATATATATATATATATATATATATATATATATATATATATATAACACACATCCCCTCCCCTAGTGAGTTCCCACAGCACCTGAAATGACTGCTAGGTCCCCTGCACTCTAGAGGGGCTGGGGGGCCTGGGGGCTGCACCAAGAAGATCTGAGTTTGAATCCTGATTCTGACATCTAGTAGCTATGTGACCCTCAGCTACTTGGTAACTCTCCCTTTGTGTAAAATTACAGCACCCATTGCACTTTCTCTGTCAAAAGGATCAAATGAGAAAATATGATGGAAAGTGCTTTCCAAACCTTGTTAAAGCTTGTTGTGGTGGTTACTGTTGTTGTTGTTTGTTACTACTAGGCTTCTTCCTTATCAGGTATTTTTAAAGGGGTACCAAAGTAGCCTTGAAAAACAATTCAACCAGAAAGGGACTTCCAGGTTCCCAAAGATACCCAGAGTCAGGAGGAGGTAGCCTGACCCCTCCTCCCTCAGTAAATGCTGATGGGTTGGAGGCCCTACTGTAGCCCCCCCCCCAATCTAACCCCCCTCAGCCTCTTTGCCTTGTGAGTCTGCAGAGTCAGGGTCCTTCATTTCTTCCATGGGCTCCTGACTTTGGGTTTGGGTAGGGGCTGGGGGCAAGGGTGGGGTTTGTGGAAGGTTAAAATGAAAGCCATAGTACTGGACTCCCCACTCTGTTCCTCCTTCCCTAGCCGTGGGACCTTGGGCGAGTCCTTTGCCCTCTCCGACTTCAGGCTCCCCATCTGTGAAGGGAGGGGGCTGGGCTAGATGAGTTTAACAGGCTTTCCAGGGCTAGCAGGAGAGCAGAACCCCTGGGGCTGTCAATCTACCAGGTGGCTTGGTTTGTTTTCTTCCCTTAGATTTTCCAGAAGGAGCCTTTCATCAGCTCCCGGCACATTTTGCTTTAGGGGATCACTGTCTCATCAAGGCCCACTGGGGTTCACACTCCTTACTGGGGAGCAGGGTGAGAGCTCTAGAGCTGGAAGGGTCCTCCTTTTACAAATGAGGAAACTGAGGCCCAGGGAGGGAAAGTGCCCTGCCCTAGGTTACACATAGGATCCTAGCTGTAGGACTGGAAGGGATCTAGGGGTAGAACAAACAGAGAGCAGTGCACATGGAATAGCAATGACCATGAGTTCAAATCCTATCCTAGACACTTAGCTATGTGACCCTGGGCAAGCTACTTTGCCTCTCTTAGCCTACTTCCTCATCTATAAAATGGGGATAATACACCTCATAGGGTTGTAAGAATCAAATGACATGTGTAAGCCACTTTGCAAACCTCAAAGCCCCACATAAATGCTACTTATTCTTATTGTTCTTAACATTATTATTAAAAGTGGTGACAGCTGGGAAGGAGTTTAAAGTCATCTGGTTTAACATCATTGTTTTTTATAGAGAAGGAAACTGAGGCCCAGGGAAATAAGGTGCCTTGCCCAAGGTCACCCTTAGAATCCTCGTTCTGAAGCTAGAAGGGACCTGAGGCCATCTAGCAAAGTCACATGAGTAATCAATACTCCAGGCAGAATTTGAACTCAGCTCTTCCTACAGCCTCTCTATGGCTCTGCTCATCTCTCTGCTCCCAATGGTGAACAGTGTTCTTGGAAGAGAATTGCTCAGTAAATGCTGATGGCTTGGAGGCCCTGCTCTAGTCAAAAGCATTAATGAGGATTTCCAGTACTTCGGCAAACAACTTTTGCTTGCTTCCCAACCCAGGCTGAGTTTGGCAGAATGAGGTCCTTAGTGTTTTATGGCAGAGCTGATGTGAGATAGGCCAGCCTCGGAATTCAGACTCAAAAGCCCAGGGTTTGCAACCTAGTCCTGCTACTCACTGTGAGACCTTGGGTATGTCATTTCCCTTTCCTGACTCTCCATTTCCTCCTCTGTAAAATGAGCCCAGGGGGACTAAGTGATTGTGAAGGTGTCTTCTGGTTCTGATATACTATGAACTGCTGCTAAGCTTTGCTTAGGCCTGCCAAAAGCAGGTTTAATTGAGCATTTGCCCCTCTGGCTGAGGGGCAGCTGTGGGGAGGAAGGAAGAATATCAGATTTGGAATTTGAGGGCTTGACTTCCAGTCTCAGGAGTCACTGGGTAAGGTGACCTTGGAGAAGGCTCTTCCCTTCTCCCCTGGAATAAAACTAGCCAACATTGACATAGGGCTTGAAGATTTGCAAAGCGCTTTGCATATACTGGGAGTCCCCAGAGTCTTAATGCACTTTTAGACTATTAAACATCCCGTACAATTGAACTGAATCCTTACCACTCGGTAAAATGAAGGTCCCTTTCATGTCTAATCCCATGATCCTATGAACTCTGTTATCTCAAAGATTTTTTTTCTTTTCCAAATTCCTTGTTTCTGAAAAGATTGATTGCTGAATCAAATGAGTTGTTTTTCGAATAACACTCTGCTGTAAGCTCTTCTCAGACAATATTTGCCAGGGGCGGGAGGGAGAGTGAGAAGGGGCTGGCTAAGGCTGGCTGGGGGTGATGGCAATCCCAGAGACACAGGAGCACCTCCCTCTGATCTCAGGGCACCCCTGAGGAGCTGGGCAAATGTTCAAGTGTGAAAGTTCCCAGCCCTCCCTGCTCCTTTCTTTGAGGCAGGCCTGAGTTGTCAAAGTTGCTCTCAAGATGGGGGGGGGGGGTGTGCTCGGTGGAACCAAGAAGGGTCAAAGAGTGCAGGTCTTCCCAGCATCCTCTGGGAAGGGGTCATCTGGGGGAGGAGCGGCTGTGTCTTGGGAACCCCCCTCTGAGCCACATCCCTTTGTTTGGACAGGGGATGTATTAGAGCCCTCAGAAGCTCAGGAAACTGGGTGGGTTTTTTCCCATTCTCACTAGCTGCATGAGGCAGACACAATGCTCTCAGGCAGGCCCCCTACAAGCCAATTAATTAGATGGAGGTTTACAAGGCTCTCTTCATTCCTGGGGGATCCTCCTATAGTCCCCCCCAAGTACACAACACAAGAGTGTCAGCTCCGGCCTGAAGAGTCAGAAGCCCCAGGCTCAGCTGTGCCGCCTGGCTCAGGCCAGGTTTTTCACCCAGGGAGCCTTTTTCCAGTGTGGCACAAATTACAAGTGCCTCAATAGAATGTTCATCTGGATAGTTAAAGCACCCTAATTTCCATCACTGTGGCACATCCCCATCACAACCAAGTGAGGCAGTTATCCCCATTCTACAGATTAAAAAACTGAGGCCCAGGGGCTTAGGGTAAGCTAGGTGGCGCAGTGAGTAAGAGTGCTGGCCCCAGCATCGGGATGACCTGGGATGGGTCCCAGCCTCAGAAAATGAGCAACCACACATAAATAATGACTGGCTGTGTAACCTTGAGCAAGTTACTTAACCCCAATTGCTTAAAAAAAAACTGAGGCCCAGTTATTAGATGACTCCTCCAAGATCACATATCTAATAAGTGGCAGGGCTGTGGAACTGAAATGTAGTTCTAACCCTCATTATAAATTACTTCCCATTAAAGCCATAACAACAAATACATTGGCCTTTTACAAAAATAAAGGGGGGTATCTATTACAGGGAAAAGATGTCTGAGGTTGGAGTCAGAACAACTGGATTCATTTACTAGCAATGTGACTCCAGAAAAGTGTGACTTCTCTCAAGCTCAGTTTCATCTCTAAAGTGGGACCATAGGATCATACAGACTTAGAGCTGAAAAGGACCTAGAAGGTCACCTAGTGGGACTCTCATTTTAGAGAACAGGAAGGCCACACTGCTAATAAATGCCAATGGCGGGGTTTAAACCTTATTACAAATGAAGCAGTCAATCCAATACTCTCTCAGAGCTGATTTGAGAATGTAGAAATACACCAAAGATTTATGATTATTGTAGAAATATCCCATGAGGGAGAAATGGAGGGAAGGAAGTAAAGAAGGGAGGAAGAGAGGAAAGGAAGAAGGGAGGGAAGGAGGGAGGGAGGGAAGGAAGGAAGGGAGGGAGGAGGTTCCTCTTATAGCCAACTCTTTCCACTTCTACCTTTTGTGGGGGTCTCTCCCTGTAACTTATTCCCAGTTTAGGCAAAAGTCACACACAACCTCCTGCCTTGTCACGATTCATCCGGTCTCTAAGACAACTCAGTCATGTGGATGGTAGCAACATGGGGCACCTCCCAAGGCCTGGCATCAAGAAACTCATTTCATGGAGTCACAGATTAGTTTGGCCTAGAGAACTGGGTTGGGAGAATAAAGAACCATGGATTTAGAGAGTCTCAGAGCTGAAAGGGAGTTCAGTGGCCATCTGTCCAATCCACAAATGAACAGAAACTTCTTCCTAAGACCAACATCTCCAGGAAGCAGCCATCCAGTCCACACCTGAATAACAGCAAAGACAGGGAGTTTATTACCTATTGATACAAGATCAGCTTAGCTTTTGAAACAGCTTTAGCTTTTAGGATATTTTAAACTTGTATTGAATAAGAAATATGCCTCCCTAAAACTTTCAGAAACTGATTCTGGTTCTGCCCTCTGGAGCCAGGCAGAACAAGGCTCATTTCTTCTTCCACATATCTGCCCCTCATATACTTTAGGATAACTATCATGTATGCCATGCCATAGTCTTTTTCTTCTTCAGGCTAAACAGCCTCACAGTTCCTTTAACCAATCATATGCCACACTTTAAAGTCCCTCTGTAAAGGTGCTGACCTTGTCAAATATTACTCCTAAGATGGGTGACCAGAACTGGACAAAATGCAGCTCCAGGTACGGCCTGACCATGGCAAAAGACAAGAAGACACACAGCTACTTTCCTTTTTTTTTCTTTTTGGAAGGCAATTGGGGTTAAGTGACTTGCCCAAGGTCACACAGCTAGTTGTTAAGTGTCTGAGGCCGGATTTGAACTCAGGTCCTCCTGACTCCAGGGCTGGTGCTCTATTCACTGAGCCACCTAGCCTGCCCCATCTACTTCGTTCTTAATGAAGCCTAAGATCATTTTAACATTTTGGGCTGCCACCTTAAACTGACAACTCAAACAGAGCTCATATGCCACCTCAGTCCCTAGGTCTTTTTCATGTGAATTCAACAAATGTTGATTATGTATCTATCATGTGCAAAGTACCTTTAACTGCTTTCTAAGCATAGCTTCCCCAGCCCCAATCTGTGTGCTTCTGCAATTGATTTTTTTGATCCCATTGACAGGACTTTACATTGATTTATAGCTATTCAATTTCATATTGTTAGCTTCAGCCCATCATTATAGCCTGCCAAGAGCTCTTTAGATCTCAATTCTGTGAGGGCTAGTCAATCAACCAGTTGGAAGCCCACCTAACTGGGATATAACCTAGTCCTTATCCTACCATCTCGTCTACAATAATATCACGAGAGATGCTATGAGAATACTTGCTAAAGTCCTGTTATACATATGGCTGTGATCTAGTAACCCTGTAGTAAAAAAGAATGAGGTTAGTTGGGCATGGTTTATTCTCAATGAACCCATGATGGCTCTTAGTGATCACTCCCCCTGCCTTTTCTAAGGACTTGCAGGCCATTCCTTTAATAATTCTAGATTTTTGTGAGTTGTATTTGAAAATGGAAACAATTGCTCTTTTCCAACCCCAGAGCATCTCTGCTCTGCACCGTGGCTCTTCACAGATCCTTCATTATAGCCCAACAATCACATTTGCAAGTTCTTTCAGTACCCTGGAATGTAGTTTCTCTGGGCCTGGGGACTCACTGAGAGAAGCTAGATGTTGTCCTACTTATGTTGCCTGTTAATTCCCTGTTAACTGTTTTTGTTCGAGCCTTCCCAGTAGGAATGCCATTCTTTTGGAATGAAAAAAAACAGAAGCAAAATGAGAGGTGAATCATCCTGTTTTTCTCTGTCCTCTCTTATCTCCTGATTCATGCCAAGCAGGGGGGACTCCCCCTTCCTTAATCTTCTTCTTCCCCCCAATGTGGCTAAGAGAGTCTTTTGTTCAAAAAATGCAACCATTTCTTCCCAGTTTCAGCTCACACTGAGCTTTGACAAACTTCCTGACTATTTTTTTTACAGGATCTTGCCATTCTTTTGTATTTATCCTCAGTTACCTGCTCTCACATCCATCTCCTACACATGCCCTTTTGGAATCTTGCATTGTCAACTCTCTGTTCAGCTACTTGCGTCATTTTAAACGTTTCCCCCCTTTCCTTCCTCATCTAAATCAATTGCCACTATATCAGCAGAATTTTATTTTGGAAAGTCTATCCCTGTTGAGCCAACTTCCCCCTCAGAGGTTCAGGCCTCGAGATCCCCTCATCTCAGAGCCTTCCTTAATCATCCCCCTGCAGTCTAAGTCCCGTTTCAGACTAGACCTGCCATTCACCTCTTTATTTGTCACAAAGGCCAGGATGGTACCAGTCAGCCTCTCTTAAGGATTCTATCATTTCTTCTTCATCAGCCAGTTATTCCTTATTGGGTCAGAACCAGGCCCAGAAGAGCAGGAGCTCTCATTACCTCCTTTGGCTTCAGAAAGATGAAAGTATCAATAAGGCAAGGCCTGTGTGAGCAGTGCCCGGCACATAGTGAACAGCACTTTAGAAATGCTCCCTGACTGTGTGGATTCTATTTGCCTGAGCAAATAGCCTCCTTCCAGCTAGCCCAGTATCCTGTTGTACTCTTGGGCCATGATATTAACTCTGCTTGCCCCTCCTGGGATCCTCATTGAAACGTTCTCTCCCACACCTCCCCCTTGCATCCCTAGTGGATGTGGTCCTCTCTCCCACACCTCCTTGTACCTACTCTGCTCCTCTTTAACAAGGTTCAGTCATCTCCTGCTGTATTGAACTCATGAGTCACACCCCACCAAGTCCAAGGGATACCTAGTTTGCTTTATTGTACAAATCCAGTAAATGGGTATTTGGCAGCTGACCCTACGGATGTCATTGCCTCCCCTTAGTAGTCACTGTGTCCCAGAAACTACTATGTCTGCCTATTATTTTTCTCCTAGATATCTGGTTCAGTGACTTTATCTAAGCACTTTGGTGGTTCCTCTCAATTTTTTCCTCCTTAGTCAGCTCAGCTGGGGGCCTGGCCAATCCATTCTTCCTGGCCCTCATTAATTGTACTCCATCCCTGCCCAAGAACTCTTTATTACTGAATCTTACACTGGGGTCCAGAAAGGCAAATTCCATTCTCAGACACCATCTTTTTAACCAACTGTTCACTTCTCATATCCTGTGGGATTTTTTCCCTTTTCTAAAGTTTCTACTGCCAATCAGGAGAGCAATGCCCAAACCCCACCTAAAGCCCTAAATCCTTCCGTTTGCTACACTGGACTTTCTAATCCCTAGAGATTTTTCCCAGGCTCATTCTGGTAATATAATTTGTTTCCACATGCATTACCTTGTTACTCCAACAATGATAGAATAATAAAATCGTAGGATCTTAGAATTGGAATGAGACCTTAAAGGTCATTTAGCCCAGGGAGCTCAAGGGGCTGCTTGTAGCAACTCAAGGTATGCAGTATAGCTTTTTTCCCCCAATCTTCAAATGAATACATAATTGAATTAACAAGGCTTGGCAAAGAGGAATCATGATAAAGGCAGCAGTAGTACAAAGAGAGGAGGGCTATAAACTGAAATTCAACCCAGAAGTCTCTTTGCATTTGAGAGGACTGATTGGGGAGCCCAGGCCCTACCTGAAACATGAGCCCTCTCTACTGCCTCCCTAACAAATGGTAATCCAGCTTCTACTTGAGGACCACCAATGGTGGGGGACTCACTAGCAATTCCAGCGGGCTTGATTTCATGCCAGTTCCCCACCAACACCCTTCAGTTTGAGACACTATTATTTAGATGCTTCAGAATTGAGTTGATTACTGCTTGAAAATAACTCCGAAAGAAGGAAAACAAATCTCATTAAAAACACAAATGAGATGTTCCCAAGTACAAAATGGCAACACCTGAGTCATGAAAATGTTCCCTTTTACAACATTCGCAGTTAGCTTCCCCCTTTTTATTTCTGTTGCTATAAGACTGCTGTGTTCTAAAGAGGAAAGATTTTATTTTTTCAGATAAATTGATCAAGACTGCCACCTATTATCACTTGGCTGCAATGTCCAAAATGGAGCAGCCTCTGCTCTCCGTAGTACATTCCAGCAGGCCCCTAGGCCCATGCGGTCATTCAGACTACCAGCAAATGGGGGTGCTTACCTGGGGGTGGAAGAGGGTGGGGGTGGTCATCTGATGAGCTCAATAGAAAAACAGATTTCACGCACTGATTTTACTTCCTTAACCTAGTTGAGGACATAGGAACAGATATTAATAAAGGGGTTATCACAGGCATTCACCTGAGAAAAAACCATGACTCCTCATTAGCATAGGCCACAAGCATCAATATAGCCACAGAGTAAATAGCTGATTAGTTATCTCCTAAATGAGAAGAATGGTATTTCCGAGGTCCTTGTCAGCACCAAAAACCTGTCCTCAGGCATCCTTCCCCTTGGACAGGGGAAGGAGGGAGGAAACAAGTATTTTTATTGGGTACCTATGTGCCAGGCACCATGCTGAGTACTTTACACATGTCTCATTTGGTCCTCACAATAATATTGGGAGGTAGGTGCTATTATGATCCCCATTGTTTGAGTTGAGGGAACTCAGGTAGGCAGAGGAAAAGTGACTTGCCCAGGGTCACTAGTAAGTGTCTGAGGCTGGATTTAATCTCTGGTCTTCCTAACTTCAGGTCCAGTTCTTGCTCCTAGAAGTCACTGAGGAGTAAACCTGGCTGAGAAAATCAGAAGGGAGATTCTAGGATGGCTCAAGAGCACAGATTCATCATTGTTTGCTCTACACGGTGAGTTCCACCTCTGAGGCAGAAAAGCAGTCTGGTACAGTGGGTTGGGCCTTGTCAGGAAGATCTGAGTTCAAATCTCATCTCTGACATATGACACCGGGCAAGTCGTTTTACTTCCCTGGCACCAAGTTTCCTCTCCTGTAAAATGAATGGTCTGAACTTCATGGCCTCTAAGGGTCTTCCAGTACCAGGTGCTATGCAATATGTGACCTCAGGCAACTTACTTCATTTTTCTGGGCCTTAATTTTCTCCTCTATGAGAAGAGAAGGTTCAGCTCCATGATCATGAAAATCTCTTCCAAGGCTAGATGCCATGTGTGCCCCTAAACAAGTCATTTTCCCTTTCTGTGCCTCAGTTTCCTCCTTGGTAAAATGAGGGGGGGTAGACTCCATGACCTCTAAAGTCCCTTCCAGCTCTAGATTTATGGTCCTGTTTGTGACCCTGGGCAAAATAATTAACTTCTATGGGCTTAGGTTTCCTCTTCTGTAAAATGAAAGAGTTGGGCCATAAATCTATGATACTATGTGTGACCCTCAGCAAGTGGCTTCACCTCTCTGTAAAAGGGGGGGGTGAGATTACCTGTTAGCTCAAGGTATAGAATCCCATGTGCAAATTAGGGGATTGGAATCTCTAGAGAAATGACAGTATGAATGACTTTGGTCAAGTCCCTTTGCCCTTCCAGGCCTCAGTTTCCCCATCTGTAAAATAAGGAGGTTGGCCTAGATGGCCTCTAAGGTACTTTCCAGGTCTAGAGCTATGATTTTATGTGTGACCCTGATCAAGTCCCTTAACCTCCTTTGGCCTCAGTTTCCCCTCTGTCAAATGAAAAATATGTATATATATGAATTATAAGGCATCTGACATTTCTCCCAATTCTAAAATTGTCATCCAACATGTGACCCTGGACAAGTCACCTCACCTCTCTCCACCGAAGTTCCTTCCTGTATAAAGTGATAGGGCTGTACTCAATGACCTTTGAGGTCTTATCCAGTTAAAGATAGATGATTCCATTTCAGATACTGTGAAAGCTGCTTAATCTGAGCCTTAGTTTCCTCCTCTGTAAAATGAGGGGGTTCCATTCCTTAGCTTCTAAAGTCCTTTTTGGTTCAAGAGCAATGATCCTAAGTCTGATTCTTGGCAAGTCTCTTCCCATCCCTGGGTCTCAGTTTCCTCTATTTAAAGTGAGGGGGTTAGATCCAAAGGTCTCTGAGGCCCCTTTTAGCTCTAGATCCCAGATCCTCTTGGTAAGTCAGACAACCTCCTTTGGTCTCAGTTTCCTCATCTCTAAAATGATTGCTTAACTAGATTTTTTCTAAGGTACTTCTAGCTCTGGATCTAGGATCCTATGTATTACCTTGGACAAGTCACCTCCCCTTCCTGGGCCTCTATAAAATGACAGGGTTGGAGTAGATGGTTTCTAGGATTCTTCTAGCTCTAGACCCTAAATTCTGTTTATGACTTTACCTCTCAAAGGGCTCAGCTTCCTCCTTTAAAAATGATGTAGTGAGGCTAGATGGCCTTCTACCATAAATCTATAATCTGCTTGTGACTTGAGGCAAATCACTTATCTTTCCTGGTCCTCAGTTTCCCCCTCTGGTAAATGAGGGGGTTGGACTAGATGTCTTTAGAAGTCCCTATCAACTCTTTATCTATGATCATTTATGTGATTCTGTTCAAGTCCTTTAACCTCTATGCTCCTCAGTTTATCCTTCTGTAAAATGGGGGGAGGGATGATTGTATAGCCACTGAGGTCCCTTCTAGCTCTAGATCTAAGAAACTGAGGTCCAGGGAGAGAAAGGAACTTGTCCAAGGTCACACACAGGGGGAATGGGGAATGGACTAGATGGCCTTGGTCTCTAAGTTTCCCCACAACCTTCCTCACTACCTCATACAATTTATGTTTCATCTGAATCAGACTACCTCAGCACTCTGTCTCCCACCTCCAAGCCTTCAAACAGGCCATTCCCCACACCGGGAATGCATCCCCTCCTACCTTCTCTCAAGACTCAGCATAAGGGCCATCTCCAATGGGAAGCCTCTCCAGATTCCCTTGATTTCCATTTTCTTCATCTGTCAAACAAGGATAATAAGGTCTCACTTTCTTCCCAAAATAGAATAAGAAATCTAGAAAAATGCCTACATCATATAAATATACACATATGCATAAATACATATATGTATATGTATTATACATGAATATGTATATTATTATGTGTGTATGTGTAAAAAACACATTTATATAGTACTTATTATGTGACAAACACCGTGCTCCCAATACTTTGGGAAAGGGGAGAGTAGAGGGGAGCTAGGACCCAGACTCCCAAACACAGTTCCTCTCTGATCAGGGCAGTGCATTGAAGCACAGTGCAGGGTAGTACATGTACACGTGTGTGTGTGTATGTGTGTATGCATGTGTGTATGTGTGTTGTCTGCACTAACATGGTCAGATAGTAGTTGTTCAGAAAAAGATCTGGTGGTCTTAGGGGATGACAAGATCAAAATGAGTCAACAGGATGATATGGCAGCCAAGAAAGCAAATGTTTAGGTTGAAGTAACAAAAGAGACCTCATCACTTCCAGTATTAGGGAGGTGAGAATCCCACTGTGCTCCGAAAAAACTGGGTGGCACAATAGAGAGAGCACTGGCCTTAGAATAAAGAAAACCTGAGTTCAAATATGACTTTATATACTTAGTATTTGTGACCCTTGTCATGTCACATAATCTTTGTCAACTGTAAAATCAGGATAATCATAGCATCTCCCGCCCAGAGATGTTCTGAGGATCAAAGGAGATAATATGTGTGTAAGGGGCTCAGCAAGGTGCCTGGAACTCAATAAGTGTTATATAAATGCTTATTCCCTTCCCCTTCTGATCTTATCAGAACCTCCTCTGTAGTACTGTGATAAATTCTGGCTGCCACAGTTTAAGAGGGATGGCGATGGAGAGTGACCAGAGAGAGGAAGGGCCTTGAGTCCACTGACACTTGAGGACTGGGTTGAAGGAACTGGAGGCATTTAGCCTGAAGAATAGAAGACTTGGAGAGATAGGATGACCACCTTTGAGAATCTGAAGGACCGCCATATGAAAGAAGGATCAGACTTGATGCTTATCCCCAGAAGGCCACATACCAGAAACAGTGGATAGAAGTTGCAAGGAGGCCAATTTGGGGAGCTGTCCAAAGCGGAATGGGTGGCACCCCCTCATCTTGTTGAGTGTGATGTAGTGGGGATTGCTTTCATTTAATGGTTGGACGGTAGTAATCCCCCATTTTGTGAACATCCCTCATCTCTTCCCATCATAGAAAAACTACCTAGGGGGGCTGCTAGGTGGCGCAGTGAGTAGAGCGCTGGCCCTGGAGTCAGAAGGACCTGAGTTCGGATCCGGCCTCAGACACTTAACACACACAAACAAAAACCTAGCCGTGTAACCTTGGGCAAGTTACTTAACCCCAATTGCCCTCCAAAAGGCAAAAAAAAAAAAAAAGAAAGAAAGAAAAACTACCTAGGAAACCTGCCCAAAACTCAATAAAGCAGCAAACCTGCCAAGTAAGCCTGCCCAGATCTGCTACTTGAAGCCCATAGAACCCCACTTCTGTTCAGTTCTCAAAATAGATTTGGGAACTTTCCAGTTGAACAACAAACTGGCCACTGGGCAACAATTGTTAAGCAACGCTAACATTTATGTTGTGGCTTTTGTCTATATAAACCCCGAGATGGATATGCTCGGGGCTGCCTGATTTAGGTACATGTCCCCTGGCAGTCCCCGGGTTAATTATGCTCCACAAATAAATTCCATTTAAATGATTAATGGTCTCACTCGCTGTCATTCATGTTACAACAAGACTAGATGGCCACTGAGGGTCCTTCCAATTCTCCAATTCTGTGATCTGTGTGTCTCATTGGAGGAATTATTTCCTCCTTCCCTCTACTCAATCTTTCAAAGTTTCCCCTACTGAAACCTTCCCCACATCACATACCAACTCACTCCGACCATTCTATACACATTCAAGAGCTCTCAAGCACTGGACCCAAAAGTAAACCATGGTCCTTCCTTCACCATACCTAGATCACTATCCAACCCCTCCACAAAAGGTACCCAAAGGCCATACTTCCTGATGCCTTAAACAGACCCAGAGATTAGCTGGAAGCTGTGTTTCTAGCCTCAGACATCACACTTTATTCTTTCTTTCCTGTGTCCAGGGTCAATGACACCTCCCCTCCTGCCCTTCATCCCCAAAACCTAGGAAAGAACCTTCAGGATCTCTGAATCCACTGTGGCTGTCCCCCTCACTCTCCTGAACTGTGATGGGTTCTGTAGTCTGGTTTGGGGGGAGGAAAAGAGAAACATCTGTCAGTTCAACATTTTTTCCAAACCTTCCAGAGGAGGGATCAGAGGGTCAGAGACTTAGACCTAGAAGGGACCCAAGTACCATGTTTTATGAGGGAAGATTGTGTGATGTGCCCAAGGTTGCAGAAGTAGGAAGCAGCCAAAGTGAGATTCAGAATTTGGTTCATAGACTCCAAACCAAGTGCTCTTTCTGCTCCACCAGACTGAGGTCACTATCACATGCTACTACAGCCCTAGTGTCTTTCTAACCCTTAGTAAAAGAGAATAGGAGAGCCCTTCCCCAGAGGAACATAGGCAAGCTCCCTAGAGCTCCAGTCTTACTCCCAGAAAGCTTGGTTTTCTCTCTGCCACCTACCTGCATATCCCAGATTCATGGCCTCCCCAAAATCAACATGCACTTTCCCAAACCATATGTCTCCTCTAGCTTTCTCCTCTGTCAAGAGCCAATCCTTCCAAGTTCAAGTTCAGAGTCATCCTTAATTCTTCCCCCATCCTTCGCCACCATTTCCAATCAGTTGCCAAGTCTTTTTCAGTTGTACCTCTACTAACATCTGTTCCTTTATCTCTGCTCCCAGGCCTTCATCCTGTCTCACCTGGGATAATTGCAAGAATCTCATATTTGGTTTTCTTGTTTCCATTCTCTTCTCTCTCTAATTTGTCCTCTACCCAACTGACAAAATAATTTCCTTAAATCCCAAATCTCACCATGTTACTCCACTGCTCAAGAATCTTTAGTGGCTCCCTATTGTCTCTGGAATAAAATACAAACTTCTTGGTCTGGTACTTGAAGTGTCTTGCAGTTTGCAAGTTTTACACACACACACACACACACACACACACACACACACACACACACACACAGACACCCCTTTATGTTCCAGCCAAACTGGCTTCTCTGCTGGTTCCCACCTCTGTCTGTACCTTTGCATTGGTTGTCCCCATGTATGGAATGCCTTCCCTTTTTCACATCTGCTTCTCATAATCTTTAGCTTCCTTTAGGGCTCAGTTCAGGTGTCATCTCCTTTCTTGATTCTCCTTAATGTTGTCGTTTGTTCCCTCCTCAAATGAACTTGGATTTCCTTATCTACTGACCTGTCATCCTTGAGGACAGGGACTGGTTTTCATTTCCATATTTATTTTCTTCATCCTTTGTACATTGATTTGGTCAAAAATACCACCTGGTGTCCAACCTTCTGGTGATAAAATTCCTTGTACTTAGCTAGGTTGATCCATGGTCAATGGACACATCGCCCAACGGTAGGCCTATAAGTGTGTATGTGTGGGAGCCAGCTTGTACCAGCTCAGGAGAGTCAACTGTTAAATTTTCAGTGTGAGCATTTACAACTGAGAAATTGGCAAACACTATAAATTAGGGTTTGATTTACTGTTTTGTTGATTTCTAGACTTACAAAAGTAATAAACACTTTCAAGACAAAATCAAGATACTCCCTGCCCTCAAGGAGCTTACTCCTACTACAATAATATTACTATTTAATACTCAGAACTCCAATTTATACAGCACTTGAAAGTTTACAACTTCTTCCTTCCCCATTGCCCCACAGAGTAGGAAGATTAAGCACTGTTTTACCACCCCCATTCTATAGAGGGTAGAGCTGACGCTCTGAGATGTTAAATTTCTTGCCACAGTTAAATGTCTGTCAAGAGTAACTAAGTGGTAAAGTAGGTAGAACTCCAGGTCTAGAGTTAGGAAGAGCTGAATTCAAATCCCAACTCAGATATTTATTAGCTGTGTGACACTGGGCAAGTCACTTAAGTCTGCCTCAGTTTCCACACCTGTAAAATAGGGATAAGGGCGCCTATGGTTGTTAACAGTCTCCCATGGTTGTTGTGAAGACCAAATGAGATATTTTAGTAGGTAACACATGAATATTAGCTATCATTCTTATTATTACACAGCTAGAAAGTGCCAGAGCCAGGACTGAAACCCAGGACTCGTGACTCCAGGCTTTCCTACCAGGCTACACCACTTTTCTAGATCGTGGGTAGAACTCCACAGATTCTGCTTTGAAGCTGGGCTACATTTCATTCAGGGCTGGCGTATGGGGTGAGCTGCAGTAGCCACCCAAGTGTCAGCTGGTCCTGATTCAGGAAATCTTTGCCTTATATACCTCAGACTTATACTTTCTTTCAAGTTAAGGTCCTCAAAGGAGCCTATGAAATTTGTAGTGGTATGCTTCTATTTGTCTGGGACTCTTGGGAGTGAACTGAGCAACTCCTTTCAAGTTAGCAAGCATTAAAAACAGGCCTACTATGTGCAAAACACTGCATGAGATGCTTAGGATAACAAATACATAAAAGAAAAATGGTCCCCATCCTCAAGATGTTGGGATCCTAGATCTCAAGCGTAGATGATCTTAGAGGTCATCCATCCCACCCCTCCCCTTATTTTACAGATGAGGAAACTGAGGCCCCAGGAGGTGAGGTGACTTGTCCAAGGACTTAGAGGCAGTAAGTAGCAGAGCCAGAACTCAAACCCAAATTCTCTACCTCCAAATCCCTGCCTTTTCCACTGTTTGGGAAGCTCAGAATCTATTTACATCTGTCATCTCCTCTTTCTGCCAGACAGCCTTAAAAGTGCTGGGATTTTCTGTGGGGAATCCAGGCCCAACGTTATTTTAAAGCTTCTGGTACTATCTGCATTCTCAACAATACAAAGAAATCTGGGGGGAAAATCCACTTGGCATCAGAAAACCGAGCTGTGAATCTTCCAGCCATGTTCTCTTGGCCAAATTACTTCGTCACTCTTATCTTTGATTTCTTCTTCTGGAAAATGGGAATCCTAAGATTTGTGAACAAAGCCCTCTGCAAGTGTGAAAACACCTTAGAGAAGGGAAAGGAATAAGATGGGGGGAGGTAGCTTGTCCCAGCCCCCCATCATGCTCTGCTCCATTACTGAAGCTTGAAGGGAAGGACAATTCTTGTTTTGACACTGAGGGAAAGTCCAAGGAATGCTGGTCCTTAGCTTGTTGGCATCCTGGGCTCCTCTGGAAATGCATGTGCCCTGCTTTTTTTCCACTAGTGGTCAGTGTTACACTTTGTGGTTTTCCTTGAAGGAGTAAGCTGAGAGTCTGGACTGCCAACCTGGCAGAGACTTCACAAATTCGGGTAGCAAAATGACCATGAAGATACAATAGATGAACGAAACTAGAAGAATCCTGAGAGACAGCTCTGCTGAGAAGGAAACTGAGGCCCAGGGGAGGGTCGGCCTGCACCTTAGCCACCCTTCTTCCCCCAAACCAGCTCCACTTTGAAGTCATTTACTGGCCACCCAGCTCCCAAAGAGTGATGCTAATTGGGTTCAGGGGAACAAGCCAAACGTAGAACCGGTCAGATCACATGTGCTTATGGAAGACAACTTTTGATCAGGAGACTGGCTTGTTTTCTGAGTGAAATTATTCCCTTGTTAAAGCCTTATTTTGTTTACTGAAGAAATCATGTTGGATCATTGAGCTAGACCCAGAAGGGATGTCAGGGGTCATCTCAGAGACTCAAGGGTCATAGAGGTCACTGAGTTCAATCCCCTCATTTTAAAGCTTCCAGATCCATTTAAACAATTCACCCAGAGTCACACACCTAGGAAGAATCTGAGGCACGGTTTGAACTCAGGTCTTCAGGCCTCCAGGTCCAGAGTTGTATTCACAGTAGCACCACCCAGCTTCCTGACAGCATTTCTACCGAGGAGAAAAAAGACCAGAAACTAAGGGACTAGCCTCAGCTTTTCTCCAGTGTCTATTACATCTTCAAACCTTGTTAAACTCTCTGGTAAGATCCAATCAGTTCAAATGATAAATACAAGTGGTACCTCATTGAAGAAAGAGTATATGGGCCTGGTTCAAGTCATGAGCATAGACCAAAGGGGATCTCTGCCAACGAGGCAGCCTGGAACAATAGTAAGACTTGGGGATTTGGGCTGAGAAGACTTGGTTCTACTCCCACTACCTATGTGGCCTTAAGCAAGTCCTTTCCCCTCCCTGGGCCTCAGTTTCCCCATCTTCAAAATGAGAACTAGGGGGCCTCCGAGGTCTCTCCCAGTTCTGGATCTCTAAGCTGAGGACCTAGGAGCTCAAAACATAAGAGGGCAAACAGTGTGCTAGAGTGGAAAAAGATGCAAACTTGGGAGTGGAAGGCCTGGGCTGGATTTCTGACTGCCGCTTCCTATTTCTCGAATGACAAACAAGGCATTTAAAATCTTTGGGTCTCATTTGCCTCACTGCAAAGCTGCAATCATACCTGCAGTTGCCCCCTGCTTCCAGCTGCCCGGAGGAATAAATGAGATACTGGGCGAGAAAGTTCTCTGCTCATCTGGGAAAGCAGGGTGTTGGGCCAGAGGCCCTCCAAGGCTCTCAATCTAGCTCCCCCCAGGATGCTGCATGTGTAATGAGACAATGAAAATTACGAGACAATAGTGCTGCTGTCCAGCGCCTCTGTCCCCCTCCTCCAACTTTCTAACAAGACAGCCATGTCAAGGGAAAAGAAAGCTATTTCCAAAAAGACAGTTTTAAGTGTTTTTCCACCTGCACATCTATGAGTAAATTGACCTTTACCAAAAGGACCTGAAAGCCTCACTGAGCCTAATCCCCACTTATACCCTTATTTGCCTTTATATGGTGTCTTGTAAATCTGACCATAGCCCCTGAAACCAATAATGGCCTCGAAGAGCTATTCTCTATTTTAAAGTAAATGGGGGCCTCCCTCACTCTTTGCATATTGATGGAAGGTAACACATTAGCCTCTTATCCCCATGGCAGGAGGCGGTTTTCTCATCATCTGTTGTGAAAACAGGGACTGGACCTGAATCCTGAAGCCTGGAACTGGATTCAGGCAACCTGAGTCCTGGCTAGCTGGGCTGCCCAGGCAAGTCACTTTCCCCTATGAGCCTCAGCTTTCTCATCTGAAAAATGGGGGCTGTGATGCTTTTTTGTCACTCCCCCACTCCCTCCCAGGACTTTCTGAGAGCACTGGGCCAATTATGCACTTTAAAGAGTTACAGGAAGGACAGCTGTTCAAGAAAGTGTTGGAGAGTTGAGCTGTGGGGACTTGGGGGTTGAGGGAGGGCAGAGTCTGAGTCAGGGGAGGATTAGCCCGCTCCCAAGGCCAAGAGAAGACTCCCGGCACCCACGAGGTGGCCCAGGCTCTTTGTGATCCTTCACTTTGAGCATCTTTAAGCCCAGACTTTCCTACAGAAGGGAAAACCAGAGGAAGGGTCTTAGGCATCATTTGGAAGGGCATGGCAATCGAGAATTCCCAATGCACTTTTTGGTTATGTTATTGCACAACAACTTTGTAAGGGAGTTAGGGCAGGTCATGCCAATCACTTCCCTGTCTCTAGCACTTTAGGGTTCACCAATAGCTTTCCTCAAAACAACCCTGAGGGCCAACAATGACTAACCTCCATTTCTGAGAGGAGAAAACTGAGGCTTAAAGAAAAGGGCCATGCCCAGTCACCCAGGGAGTAAATGGCAGTAGAATCTGACTTTGAACCTGGGTCTTTGGAGGCCCCTGGACTGGGCTCTCTGTTCCACTATCCCTTCCTGCTTCTCCAGAGAATTTTTATGGGAGCCTTGCTTTTGCTGGGTAATACTGGAAAACAAACAAACCTTGCATATACAGCAGGCATGGCTTGTAGGAGCTCAGTCTTTCCTCTCCTCCCCTGCCCCCTCCCACCCACTCCCTCCCAGGTTTCCATGCTTACAGCTCTTCTCTGACCTAGTAGCACTTGATGAGGACATCATTCACTGGGGATTTAAGTGTAACCCTGGGGGTGGGGGTGGGGTAGGGGAGAAGCTCCCTCCAGACACAAAGACCTGGCCTCCTGAATCTCCAATGCACAGGAAGTCAGTATGGCCCAGGAAAAAGAGCGCCTTTGTCAGTCACTCCTCTCTGGGTGCCCTCTCAGCCTCACCTCTTCAACTACAAAATAAGAGGGCTGGTCAAGATGATCTCTAAGATCCCTTTCAGCCTCCCATTTCATCAGCACCCACCCCTCTGGGTCTTTGGGAAGCCCATCACTCTCACCTTCCTTGGAAGCAGTTGGGTCAGTTTATACCTCTTTAGGCTGCTTCTTAAAGAAGATGGGGGAGCTATTTCTAGCACCTGTGGCTCACAGTGTGGGGAGGTACAGCCTTGGTCCATGTCAAACCTTCACATCCTCCCCACTCTTGCTTTCCTCTCTTCTTTACCTGATTCGGGCAGCTCTTTCCACACAATAGTGGGGGGGGGGCAGGGGGATGGTCAGTTAAGCAGGGTATTTTGGAGGCCTTTAATATGTCTCTTTGCTTTCTTTCTCCTCACAATATCAGATTTTGATTCAATTAGGCAGCTGCAGCTCTGGCCTGGGCTAGCTTTTTTCACCTGGACATGCTGGGAGGGGAAGCCTTGGACAAGCCTGTTCACTGTTTACAGCTGGCCCTGCTTCTGGCCCTCCTGGGTCTCACCCTCACAGGGCCTGAGCCCTTTTCAGAGTCTAGAAAGAACCCTGAGAGCCTGGGGCAGATACAGAGTGGGGGCCCAGGAAACAGAGAGAGGCAGGCCTAGCTGTGGACAGCTGCTTGGCACTCCTTCTAAGACCCCCTGTGTTTAGCTGGACCCCTGTCTTTCCCTCTGGTTACATTCCAACCCCAGTAACTGAGCAGAGAACACAATCATAGCAAACAATCTGCAGGTGAAAAACCAGGAAAGCTCAAGGCCTGTAAAGCTGTCTTTATAGCAGATGTGTGTACATTCTCCCTTCCTCCCAGATGTTGTCTAACTGGTCACACAAAGACCAGGAATCTCAGCTCGTGGATTCGAATCCTGGCTTTGGCTTTCTCTGGGCTCAGTCAAGAGGATCAAATGTGACAGGCCATGGTTTATAATTGTAACATTCACGGGTAAGTCACTGGAATATAGTGGCCAGTATGCTGACCTTGGAATTAGGAAGAGCTGGGTCTGAATTTGACCTCAGATACTTAGGCAGTTAGGTGGCACAGTGGGCCTGAAATCAGGAAGACTTCAGGAAGAGGTCAGCTACTTTCTAGCCATGTGACCCTGGGCAAGTCACTTTACCTCTCTATGCCTTAGTTACTTCTATTGGAAAATAGGAATTCTAATAATGATAACTCCTACCCTGCAGGGTTAGGGCCTATGGGGATGAGGCCTATGGGCTATGAGGATCAAGTGAGAATATTTGTAGAGGGCTTGGCACCATGCCTAGTACATCACACAGTAAGTGGTGCTCATATAAATGTTAACTGGCATCCCCAAGGGCCCTGAGGTCAGGAAACCCCAAATTTGAATTTGACCTCAGACACTTACTAGTTGTGTCACCCTGGGCAAGTCACTTAACCTCTCTCGGCCTCAGTTTCCTCAATTGTAAAATGGGGATATTAACAGCACCTACTTTCCAGGGTGAGGGTCAAATGAGATAATATTTGTAAAGTATTGTAAAGTACTCAGAGAACCTTAAAGCATTATATAAGTGCTAGCTATTATTTTTATCTGCTCCTGGACAAGTGATTTTACTCTCACAGAGCCTTGGTTCTTCCATCTCACTTCCTTCCAGATCCTTCCTGAACCAAGCAGTCTTCTCATTTCACATCTGTCTGATGCAAAGTCATCAACTGGCTTTCTGGTTCATGGTTTAGTACATAAAAATCATTCCCTAAAAGTTTCTGAATCTCCCAATACTGGTGACCTTGAGAACAAGCAGTTATGAAGATAAAACTATTTATATGGTGCTTATTATATACTAGGCACTGTAACTAAGTGCCTTACAATGAGCTCATTTGATCCTCACAAAAACCTTGGGAGGTAGGTGCTACCATCTTCCCCATTTTACAGATAAGGAAGCTGAGACAGGTAGAGGTGAAATGACTTACCAAGGATCACATAGCTAGTAAGTACATGAGGCTGAATTTGAATTCAGGACTTCCTGACTCCAGGCCCAGTTCTCTGTCCACCATACCACCAGTATTCCCTAATGTCTTTCTCCCAATAACATTTCAAAGTATTATTATCCTTACCTCACAGTTGAGAAAACTTAGAATCAGAAGTGACAAGAGCTTCCCATGAATACATACATAATAAATGGCAGAGGCAGAATTCAAACTCTTGTACTCTGACTTGAAATCTTTGCTTATTCTACTATATCACAGGCCTCCTACACGTCTAAAAACTTTAGCCCCTTTGTTGCTACACATAAAATAGATGCAATAAAACTTCCCCAATACAGACTGACTGTGGGAAATATCCATCTGAAATACAGACCTTTTTTAATGTGGCCTCATCACTTTGAAATATATGCAACAAATCAAACTAGACATAGTCTTGCTTAGTAAAGGTCTTTAGGGGGCCTGCTTTAATGACCAGATTAAAATGCTTTATAATTATTTGCATGCAAATGGAGAGTCTAAAGTACTTGAGGGTGTTTGAAAATTGTTCTCTTGCTAGTTTAAGCATCATCCTAGCAATCTGGTTTACACAAGCTTAACATACCCTTTCTTTAAAGAAACTGGAAGAGATTTCTAGGCAGTGACAAGTGAATTAAAGAGGTGTACGAAATTATCCATGCCTCTAACCGAAAGTTAGGTCAACATTGGACAGGGAGGGTCTAGCTCAGGGGTGAGGAACTTGCAGCCTTGTGGCCTCCTAGATCCTTAAGGGTGGCCTTCTGACTGAACCTAAATTTTACCTTACTTGTTCTAGAGAAATAGGGCCTGTTAAGATTGGATCCTGCATAACAACAGGAAGCAAAGCAGAAACTTTATTTTGTTTTTGTTTTTGTTTGCTTTTTGGAGGACAACTGGGGTTAAGTGACTTGCCCAAGGTCATATGGTTAGTTTTTGTGTTAAGTGTCTGAGGCCAGATTTGAACTCAGGTCCTCTTGACTTCAGGGTTAGTGCTCTATTCACTGCGCCACCTAGCCACACCAAAGCAGAAACTTTGAATGGGAAATGAAGAGTAGCTTCTATATGTGCCTGGCACATAGTAGGTCATTTTTCTGTTGTTTCCGACTCTTCCTGACCCCATTTGGGGTTTTCTTGGCAAAGATACTAGTGTTTTGCCATTTCCTTCTCCAGCTCATTTTACAGATGGGGAAACTGAGGCAAAGAGGATAAAGTGACTTGCCCAGGGTCACACAGCTAGTAAGTGTCTGAGACTGGATATGGACCCTGGTGCTCCTAACTTTAGGTCTGGTGCTTGACCCACTGTGCCACCTAGCTGCCCCAATTCATACCCATGAAGACTAGGATTTATATGTGCCTGGAACATAGTAGGAGCTTAATAAAAGTTTGAGTGAAGGATTGATGTGAGTTCACCCTCTGAAAGGCAGAAACTTTAGGAGTGAAAAAAATACAAAGTACGCAAAGCCCAGTGGGGGATTGTAGGAAGGGGGGTGGAGAATGTGGGGGAACTGTGAGCCTTCAACTGCTTTTATTTTCATGTGGAATCATTGCTGATGAAGCTCTTTTTAAAAGGTCAGGGTGCCAGGGAGGATATTTTAACTAGTTTCATGTTATTGTAGCTGCTCCCTAAAACTGGTTTGAAGGTCTTCAAAAATAAATATCCCAAGTCTGACTCAAATGATGGCTCAAAACATATTTCCTCTAGATGGCCTGGCCCAACGTATCTTCTTCTCTCTGTACAAGATCCTGAATGCATAGCTTCTTTTTCCTCTTTCTCTGCTTCTTCATCCTCACCCCCACCCTGAGCTGTCCCACAACCAAGTTGAGAATTGGGAAGGTTGTCTACTATCCCTTGGCCTCCCTTTTTTGAGTCCCTTTTCTATCTCAGTGATACTCCTTCATTCCTTCTAACATCCAGGACCCTCTTTCCCCACTATGAAAATATGCTTTCAGTAACTGATCTGATAATCTCTTTTACACTATTCTTGAACAAAATTGCAAGCATTACTGGTGGAGGGGGGCGAGGTGTGTCCAATTTACCATCTGCGTAACCTTGGGCTAGTCTCTTCCCTCCTTCCTGGGCTTTAGATTTCTGCTCTGTAAAATGAGGGACTTGGACTAAGTGGCCTTTGAGTTGTCTTCCAACATTCTTTTTTTGTTATTGTTTTGGAGGGGGAAGGCAGGGCAATTAGGGTTCAGTGACTTGCCCAAGGTCACACAACTAGTAAGTGTTAAGTGTCTGAGGTCAATTTGAACTCAGTTCCTCCTGACTCCAGGGCCAGTGTTCTATTCAGTGCACCACCTAGCCACCCCCTAACATTCTTCTACTGTATAGCCTCCCTAAATTTGTGTGAGAAATCTTAAGTCAAATGAACTAATTTCTTATTTCTTAATTCAAAGATCATCAGATAGGGTAGTATTTCTTTTAAATTAGGAGCTTTACAGGCAACCCTAAAATCCCACTACTTGGGCAGCCAACCCTAAGGTTGGCCCTGTCCTCCATCCATCTCAGTTGCATGTGGTCCTATGGGTCCTTGTCTAATAACTTCTGCACTCCTAA
Source organism: Gymnobelideus leadbeateri (assembly GCA_011680675.1). Lineage (NCBI taxonomy): Eukaryota > Metazoa > Chordata > Mammalia > Diprotodontia > Petauridae > Gymnobelideus > Gymnobelideus leadbeateri. The sequence goes on from WOXC01001814.1 coordinate 156,252, forward strand.
GCTGGAGTGGGTTGTTTCCAATGATAAAACTCCCCTTTCCAAAAGTCATTTCTGGATTTAGGAATAACCAGGGTCTGGCTATGGACTGAGGAATTAGAAGTACAGCAAATATGCAATTTTCTATACTAATACCATCTTATATAGCCTGGGTGAGGGCAAGAGGGTAATGCTGGGAGTTTAAGAGGACCCCAGGAACTATAGCTTGGGACTGGAAGGGCTGGAGTGATCAACCTTCAAGGAAAGCACTAAAAGTAGGAGCAGATGGCTTTGAGGAGGCTGTGATGAAGGACTGGAAGTTGGTTCTGTGCCCAGGACATTAGCAAAGATTGTTCAAGGGACTTCTGTGAGTAGAAGCAAATGGTACCCTGCAGGAGTTGGAAATGGTTTTGGAAAAAGCTGGGTCTACAAGTCCTGTATACTAGTCACTGTGACACAATGCCTCCCACCAAGAGACACCTAGGTTGTATCACCACAGACAGTCCCAAAGAGTCACCAGAGAGATTCAAAGATATAGTGATCAAGGATACTAAAGGAGATGGGTAGATGAGGATGGATGTAAGCCAGATGGCATAATTTGATATTTTGACCCTCTTGAGATCTCAACAGCATGGGCAGGCCCTCCAGAGGTATAAACTGAAATCTTGTCAATGCATTCTCTCACACTGGCACCATTCTTGTCCCAGTCTTTCCATAAATCTTGCACTGGGGATATGGCCAACATCAATAGGCTAGAGTCCCTTCTTTGGGTCTTTTCATCTTTTGTGGATACTAGTATAAGGCTCAGGCTGCCAAAATGTTGTGCCTTCTTCTGGCTATAGAACTGGCCCATCAGTAGACCATCTAAGAAATACTAGAGCAAACTTGGGGTTTGAAGTAGGAGACCATGGGGTTCTCAGTGATGAATTACCCAAATCCAAAAAGACCCTATCAAAATCTAGGGAGAATAAGTTTTCTAGGCTGAAGTCTGCAAATTCAAATGGGGGACACTAAAGACAACTACCCTGACTAGTCAGTTCCTGGCTGCCCTTTGATGAGGTGAAGCAGTATGCCGTGATCATAAATAACACTTCTATAGTGCTGTAAAGTTTGCAAAGTGCTTTACTTATATTATCTCACAATAACCCTGTCATAGAGCTAGTAAAGATCTCAATGAGTAGGGCTAAACTTATAACATCCATACTCCAAGTCCAGTGACCTATTCACTCACTACAACTAGTTCATTTGGTGAGGGATATTCTTTTCTCCAAGTGACTGATTGTATTTGGATGGGAATCAGAGTCAAGAGAATCAGACTGAAGGGCTTCCAGCATCTTTCTCCACAAGACATACCATTCTTATAACTATTAGTAGATGTTCCCTTACAAGTTGACAGGGGACAGAGAGATAGGGGTAGGCTGTGATGTCAAGGCAGGGGGGAATTTGAGAATGGACCCTGGGTTACCAGGTCAGGTTTTCAGAACTTCTGGTGCTGACAGGGATTGATAGCAACTCCCTGGATTAGAGAGAATTAGACCTTTTGTGGGCAGGGGGGGGGAGTTGTTGCTTCTGTTTGTTTGTTTGTTGTTTTTGGAGACAGAGAACTGATCAGGGGTTTAACTGAAACTTTTACTGCAGTCAGTGGCTATGCCAGTCTAGGGGAGGTTAAAGGGCCAGCTCCCCTCACCCTATCTCCTGAATAGTTGAATCTTGGAAGGCAGCCCTGAAACCTTAGAGAGAAAAGAAAATTAAATTCTATGTCTGGCTAAGTTTTCTTCAAGTTAATGCCCTTTCTGGGTTTGGAGTGGCAGTTCTGAAGAGTGCAGCTGATGCTAAAAGCCAGCTCAGTTAGTGGAGAGCAGTCAGGACAGGAGGAGGGGGAGGGGGAAGGGACCAGGAAGAGAGGATGATTCCCAAGCCGTTTTGTCAATGACATTTCTCTGGAATGAAAGAGAACAGTGTCTTCTGCCTCCCAAGTGGCTGAGTGAAGAAGTCCCTGGACAATTGTCTCCACACCTCAGTTGAATGGTTGGCATTCCAATGGGCTCAAGGTCCTTGTGGGAAACCTTAAGAAGCAGCTGACCCTCCCCCACTACTGGGGGAAAGGTGGGGGCAGGAGCCACTGCAATCATGGGAGAACAAAGGAAGGCATAGCCAATAATCCCTGTGGAGGGGGTTGGGAGACTCCCAGGAGATGGGGAGCTGAACAAAGTAGGAAGAAGTGGTGATGGGCCAGGAGCAAGGCCAAAGGGCAGATAAGGATGACCCAGGCAGCCAGCCTGAGTGAGAGGGGACTGCCAAAAGGCATTTATCAAAGATGGGTGCAACTTGGCAACCTCTTAGATTCTATGACTAAATGATTCTAATGCATTTAGAGATGTGATGGACAGAGTGATGGACTTGGAGTCAGGAAAACCTAGGTTCAAATCCAACCTCCAACCTCTGACATATATTAAAAAATGTGCGACCAAGGGCAGTCATGTAATAATCTCTCAGAGCTTCAGTTTTCAAATCTATAAAATGGTGATAATAATAGAACCTACCTCACAGGGTTGTGAGGCTCAAATGTAAATGAAGGGTTTTGCAAACCTCAATGTGCTATATGAATGTGAGCTATAATTATTATTACAGAAACTTAATTTCAATTGATTCTCTTTTAGGACTTCAAAGCTTTCCATTTAAATATTTTTATTGCTTCTTTTGAATTCTATGTCCATCTAAGAAGAATTTATTTCTACAAACATTTAACTTTCTCCTATGGACAAAGAATCAGGCTAGACACTGGGGAAGAAACAAAGTTTAGATATGACATAGTGCCTGTCCTCCTGAAGCTTGCAATTCAGTAACCTCTATGTTTTATAGACAAGAAAAGTAAGACAAAAGCTTGTTAAGTGAACTGCTGCACCCGCAATTAATTCTTGTTCAGCAATTTGAGATTCCTTTCTACTCTGGGGTTCTATAATTCTTTTTAAAGCAATGGAGCTCAAGAATCACATGAAAGCACCTCAGAAAGAACCTCTGGGAAGATATAAAACCCAGGGACTAAGTGAGAAAAAGATTTTAAGCCCAGAACAAATGCTCCTTTGCCTTCCAAACAAAAGTACTCGTGCCTGGCTCATTCTTTAATTTCCAGGGTTCCAGTCTTGTGCCAGTTTTTAAGAAAATGGTTTCAATATCTTGAAGGGAGGAGGCACAGGCAGTCTCACAGTTACTTACTCATTTGGGCTGTAAACATTCATTTACTCAAAAAACATTTGTTCCTCTTTCCTGTCCACTGGCCCATCTGCTAGAGATCCTGGAGGATGTACTAAAATATTCTATTAAAATGGACTCACTGTCAAATAATACAGAATCTAAGAAAGTAAGAGCTAATATTTCAGCACTAAGCCTTTATCACTGCTACATCAAGCCATGCCCCCCCACACTTCATTTCTTTCCAATTCTGGTACCTGCAGCCAATAGCAATATACACTGAAACCTTTCAAGCAGAACCGTATTGATAAGCATACTAACAGCACAAATACCTGAGTGGGTAAATGAGAGGGATAGCACAAATAGGTAGCTGTGGAAATTAAAAGTGAATGACAAGAAAACAGCTACAAACACAGTCTATGAGTGAGCTGGAGAACTAATTTTATTTGTTTTTCTATGTTCTGTTAGCGATTAATGAATAGTTCATTAGGTGTCATCTCCCCTAGCTAATGAGCAGAATGGAAATCAGAGAAAAAGAAGTTGTTTTTGAGGGAAATTCAAGTGTTATAAGCTCTTGCCCAATAAATTCTATCCTGCATTTAACTGCTCATCCATTTAGAAATTGATCTGTAGAAAAGTGCACCTAAAGTAGCATCCACTATAAACAAGGGCTCCTAAAAGGCAAAGGATCATCTGTTGCAGAGGAAATCCTCCCTGCTCCTTTTCCAATCAACCAATTAGAGTAATTAGGTAGATGAGGATTTCTACTTTTTCTCTCTTCTACTTGAAAAAGAGTCTGCCAAGATCTCGACTCAGGGAATTAAATCTATGTATTAAATCTATGTAAGGTCCGTCACTTTCATAGTCTGCAGTTTTATTAACATTTTTCAGAACTTCAGCACTGTCACATTTTTTACAACTGGTTTTATCTCACACAGTCTAGAAAAGCAGAAGCCACCCAGTGATGATAATCATAGGAACTTTGATCTACTCTGTTTCCAACCTGACTGCATTGGCCCCTTTTTATGCAGGCTCACTCTTGAAGACTCATTTTATTGCCACCAGGACTTAGTGAAGACACCAGCTTGTCTTTGGCCCTACTCTGGCTCAGGATTCTGGAGCTCAAGAGAGCCACCAGTCTCAGTCTTGCCAGTAGCAGGGTTTAAGCCATGAAATGTCATATCCAGCTGTACATTTTGTCATTTCTGGGGAAGGGCAGAAAAGAAAGGCTCTATATTTTCCTCAGCTTCAATGGCTCCAAGTTTCTTTCATATCAAATGAACATGTGGGCTCAGAAAATTGCCTTCTAAATGTTTATAGTCAATGTTTGTTAATAGTCAAAATAAATTATCCATTTTATTAAGGGAAGCATTTTCTTCTGCTAAGCAGTACAAAGCATATACAATTTCAAATTGTTCTGTTTTTCTATGAATCAGAAAGAGGAAAACGGAGCTAATTTTACAGGGTTGGGGTGACAGGGAGGACAATTCAGCTTTTAAATATGTATTATGGATCTCTGTTGGACATTGTACGTTAGATTGCAATGTAACTCCTGCTGTCAGCCAAAGCAGGTCTGAACAAGGGCTAAAGAGCAACACAGCTGCCCACTGAGCAGAATTTTTTTTCTCAACCAAAAGGAAATGATTATGACAAATTATTACATATCTACAAACAACTTAGTCAAATTTAAGTTATTTCTGCATGTCATATTTTCTAGTCCTTCAATTGAGGAAATCAATGATTTTAATGAATCTATGTATTCAGGTATATGTGTGGGTGGGTTTTATGCATGTATGTAGACACACAAAATAACACTTCACTTTAGCTGGAGGTCAATTTATCTGCAATATAACTCAGAACTAGGAAGGAAAAAATGGTCTTAGTAAATTTACTCCTCTTTCATCTGCAATTTTAACAACACAAGTATTTGGGTTTTTTTCCAGTCCTTGGAAATTTGAATAAGTGGTAGATTTAAAATCAGTGCCTAGGTTGAAATCTGGACTGCTAACTACCTGTGTGACCTTGGGCAAGTTGCGTTCCTTCTCTGGGTCTCAATTTCCTCAATCGATAAAAAGGGAGTATTGACACTAATTGATTTCTAAAGTTTTTTTTTTTCCAATTCTAAATCCTATAGCTAGATATTCTATAAGTTCCTCTCCATTTGTACGATCCTATGTAAACTTAGACCCCAAAGACCTGAATTTTATTGTTAAGGTGTGAAAATGGCAATCCAGAACTTTCATTTCATTAGAGACCCCGAGGAAGCAGTTAATTCGGGAACTTGAGACTATGTCCATATGTTGCCAAAGTAACCATCTAAGGAATGGGAAATTGAATCAAAGCAGATGTGGAGCCTTGTGTGGCTGAAATCAGCTATTTGGTTGGTGGCTTTTTTGTTTTCTTTTTTCTCCCAACAATGAACTCAGTCAGACTGCTGAATATGTTGACACAGCCTGAAAGTCCTGAGAGTATGTGGACAAAAGCTAGAACCAAATGTCTCTTGTGCATTCTGCACTCCCTAGCATCCTTGGATGTTCCTATTTCCTAAAAGGTAGCAAAGGGTAAGGCTAACTGCAAGTTGGGCTTGAAGTTAGGGAGATTACCTTTGACACTGACTGCCTATGTGACTGGGCAAGTGATGTAATTTCTTTTTTTTTCTTTTTGGAGGGGGGAAGGCAGGGCAATTGGGGTTAAGTGACTTGCCCAAGGTCACACAGCTAATAAGTGTTAAGTGTCTGAGGTCAGATTTGAACTCAGGTCCTCCTGACTCCAAGGCCGATGCTTTATTCACTGTGCCACCTAGCTGCCCTGACTTAATTTCTTTAAAACTCAAATGCCTCACCTGCAAAACAGGAATAATTATAATTATAATAATTCTAGTACTCATATCACAGAGTCATTTTGAGGATCAAATAAGGTAGCATATGTAAAGTGAATGCTCCATCACTATCGGTTATCACTCTTCCCCATCCCTCCAAGTAAAGCACTCCAGGGCAAGGGCTATTTTGTTTTTGTCTGTGAATCCCCAGCACCTGGCACATAGTAGGTGTTTAATATATGCCTCCTGAATTTTGTGGGTTTGAGGGGACCTTACCTGTCATTTTATTGGTACAAGGAATTCCCAATGAGGAAGCTTCTACTACCAATGTAGATGGGTACCACCTCTATACTTTGTAGCCTTAGAAAATTTACTAATCACTAAGAAGTCTTAGTGATTTGTCCAGGGTCACCCAATCAGTACATGTCATCCTAACTCTGAGACCAGTTCTGTATCTACTATGTAACCCTAAGTGGTTTTCTCAAGAAATGGTAAAATCCTATAGGAGTGAGTTCCATGGGGGTAAGCTAAGAAAACAGAAAAAAATATTTCATTTGGTGTCATTTGTACTTTGCCCTTGCCCTTGTTTCTTCCTAGGGGAAGTGCTTATCACATTCTCCCTTATCTATCTATCTATCTATCTATCTATCTATCTATCTATCTATCTATCTATTTATATCTATCTGTCTGTCTATCTATCCTGTCTGTCTATCCATCTATCTATCTATATCTATATATCTATATCTAGTGTCCCTCCTCCACCCAAGTAGAATCTAAGCTCCATGATGGCAGTCACTGTTTTTCATTTTCCATCTTTGTATTCTCAGTGCCAACATGTAATAAATGTGAGCTGTATTTATTGAGTTAAAGTCCTATTCACTATAGGATAGGGAAAAGAAGGGTATGAGCAAAATCATATGTCTTGCTCTCAATCTGGCACCATCAAATTCTAAAGGTGAAGGAATGTTAAAGCATATATTACTTTTGCCCTGTTTTAAGGAGATCATTATTCCTCTAAAGATATCCTTTGATGCTACAATGTAGTATGAAGGTTACCATGAATATTCATAGGCTTCAATAGCAGAGAGCAAGGCTGAATGTTTAAGGCTTCTCAGGTAGAAAAGGGATTTCTACTTGGCCTCAGAAGGCAGAATTTGGACCAGCAAATGGAAGTTACAGGAACACAGGAAGAACTTCCTAATGCTTGAAGCTACCCAAAAATGGAACTTCTGGCTGATGAGTGTGAAGGGAAAGAGGGAGAATTCAGAAAAGCTTCATGGACGAGTTAACAATGGATCTGGGTCTGCAAGGATGGGGAGGAATAACAGAAATAGATAATGATCTAATTATAATCATTAAAACTATCCAGGCATGGCAATTAAAAACCATTCCAACTGGCAAAAGACTCAATATAAGTGTACATGTATATATGTAGATAGACATGGGTTTGTATGTATATGTGTATATACATTTATTTACAATTTCCATATCTTTGTTAGAAAAGGAAACATATGGGGCGGCTAGGTGGCGCAGTGAGTAGAGCGCCGGCCCTGGAGTCAGAAGGACCTGAGTTCGGATCCGGCCTCAGACACTTAACCCACACAAACAAAAACCGGCCTTGGGCAAGTTACTTAACCCCAATTGCCCTAAAAGGGGCGGCTAGATGGCGCAGTGAGTAAGAGCACCAGCCTCGGAGTTGGGATGACCCGAGATCAAATCCAGCCTCAGAAAATGAGCACCCACACATAAATAATGACTAGCCGTGTAACCTTGAGCAAGTTACTTAACCCCAATTGCTTTAAAAAAAATAAAAGGAAACATAACTGAAGAATTCCTGGAACTAAGGACTTTTTGACTGACATTTTTTTAATGATCCAGATATGAGAACCCCAATAGAAGACTCTGCCTCCCCAGTGGTTACATACTCCATCTAAAACTCTTAGTACCACATTACTGCTAGACCTTTTGGGACACAGTATTTTCTTCTTAGAAGTCCATTAAGAGAATCAGAACCTTATCCTGGCATTAATTGGTCTGAGTAGGGGTTCTACGTATGTCCCACTGACAAGACTGCTGAGGATAGGCAATAGCAATATAGTATCATGCAACCACAGAATCCAAACCTGTTTGAGAGATCATCTTACCCAACCTCTTCAATTTATAAGTGAGGAAATGAGAGCCAATTGAATGGAAGGGGATCTCAAAAGATGTTTGCTTGCTTGTTGGGCTTTTTTAGTTGGTTGGTTTTAGTCTAGGTGTGAATCCATCAGATTAGACTCCCAGTGTTTACATTCCCTTCACTGCTACAGATCAGCAATTCAAAGAGGTTAAATGACTTGTCCAAGTTCACAAAGCAAACCTGTGTCAGAGACAGTACTTAATCTCAGACCTTCATAATTCCAAAATTGGTTCCCCAACCCTTGGACATCACCTCTCTTCTCCATGTTACATGGCTATGATATGGTAGATCACCTTCCCTCCATAGCATAGTAAAAGGAGTAATGGATTTGGAGCCAGAGGACCTAGGTTTGAATCTTGAATTTGCTATTTAAGTAGCTGAATGACTGCAGGTGAGCCATGTGAGCCTCTAGGGCCATTTTCTTATTTGTAAACTAAGAAGGTTGGGCTAGAGTAGGGAGTCTTCACCTTTTTGTGCCATGCAGAGTCTGCTAATGTCACTGAACCCTTTCTCAAGATAATGTTTTTAAATGCATACAATAAAATATATCAAGTGACAAAGGAAACCAAAGGTTAGTGAAAATAAAGATGAATTTTTCCTTTCCAAGTTCACAGATCTCCTAAAACCTATTTATAGTCCATGGATCCCAGATTAAGGACCCCTGGGTTAGATGAATTCAAGTTCCTTTCTAGCACTATAACTATGACTCTATGACTTCAAGTCAAGTCATGCCCCATTAGAGTTCACTGGGAATTGTTAACTGAAATATATTCTCTCTCTGTCTCTGTCTCTCTCCCCACCCCCCATACATATACACATATACACACACATATACATATATATGCTACATGCATATACAGTATATATATACATATATATATATAAAATACACACACACATATAACACTCTAGATATATAGATTATCCAAAATATCTATATAGATATAGACCTATCCCTCCTCTGTACATTCTTACAAAGTAACAGCATTGGTGTTCCTAAACCTAGCATATAACTCTGGCTTTTGGCAGCGCAAGGGAACTCCTAGTGTGGAAGCTATTACAGCAGGGTTGCACTACAACTGTGTAAAAAGAATAAGGCTTTGGGGAATGGGGTCACATGAGACCATCACCTTGCCACCACTTGCACAAATTGGCTTCTAACACTGTACTGCCCTGGCCCAGCCTTTGATCTATATTCACTCAAATTGCAATTCAAGCTCTGCCTCTTTTTGCTAAAGATTATGAAGTTTGGGGCAGGAATGCAGGTAGTATTTTCATTACTCCTATTGATGGAGGAACAAACCCAGGAGTCAAAGGGAGATATGGCAAGCCAACAACTAGTTAAGGAAATGGTGCCCAAGAATCAAATTTGGATTTCTGTAACACAGCTTAAGATAATGGAACAACAGGCTCTTGGCCAGGGATAGAGTACAAATTACAAAGGCTGGTAAGAATGTAATTAATTGTCTAGAGTCTCACAAATCTAATTTTTTTAAAAGCCTTTAAACTCTTAAGGGGAAGGCGAGGGAAAAAACCATCCATGTTTATCCACCAAACTCACTACTACAAAGTACAGTCAAATAGGAAGAAAAATAGAAATAAATACACACAAAAATTCACAGGAAAGATAATTCAAAGGAGTCAGCAATAAAAACCCATAGTCCTGGCTGTCTATATGCCACTCCATCAAGTTTGGACAACAAGCAAGATGTCCCAGAAATCTTAACCCTGAGAGAGAAATTTGACCTCATGGGCATCAACAAGACTCAGGGACGTGACCCAAGACTAGGAGGTGGCTATGGAAGGGTACCTTATTCAGAAAGAATGGCATAGGTAAATCAGGGAGGGGAAGTCAAGGAGGACTATGCTTTAAGAACACATACTCAAGGAAAATTAAAGTATACTTTTTCACTTTATTTTTCTTGGTTTTTTTTGCAACATGGCTAATATGGAAATATGTTTTGTATGATTTCACATATATAATGGATATCATATTACTTGCTTTCTCAGTGGGTGGGGGAAGGAAAGAATTTTGAACTCAATTTTTTTAAAAAAATGTTAATAATAAATAATATTTTTAAAAAGAAAATTAGAAAAAAGAATGTATATTAATGTGAAGAAATCTAGGAATGAAAGGGGTTCATCATCAATCAACCTATATCATTTGACAAAGAATCATTAAGCATCTACTATGTGCTAGGCAAATACAATAAATTAAACAATCCTTCTTTGCAAAGAGCTTGAAGTCTAACTGTAGGGAATATGTGGGTGACAATCAGCAGAGACAGAAATAGAACTGATATCTTTAGAAGGGCATATTGCCTACCATCAGAGCTATAATTTCTGCCTTTGGCTATATCAAATTCTGAACATAGAAAAAATTGATAAGAAGTTCTGGAAACAAATTAAAGTCTGGAATGCTGCTTCCTGTCTGTGGACAAAGAGGCAATGGACGGTAGGTGGGGAATGAAATATACATCTTTTAGAAATGGTTGAAGTGTTCATATGATTTGCTCAAATGACCGTATTTGTTACAAAGGAGTGTTCTCTGGGTAAGAGAATCATTGGGAAGTGACAGTGAGGTTTGTCTTTTTTTTAAGAGCATCAGCAAAACATTGCTTTGTTTTGATTTGATTTTAAATAAAAAAAAACTGTCAGGCTTAGAAATTCATGGAGTCTGTTTACCTGACTTCAAGAACAGGAGCATATCTGGAAAGGCAATGTTTTTCTCTGTAGGCACACTGGATTAATTTATTGAATTCCTTTTTTTAAGTAAGTAAAAATTTATAATGTCTCTTGCAACTATTTTTTCATCACTTGCAAATTAGTAGCCATGAGGTCCAATAAATAAGGCACTTGGTCCTATTGCTAGCTTTGGAACGTGCCTTTAAGTAAAAAAAATTATATAAATGGAAATAAAAATCCTGACATGAGGGTTTCCATCTCCTGCTCCCTGCATCTCTCAGTCTATCCCTCTCTACCACCCCGCCCCAGAGCAGAGTAGCTATGCCTTAATGAAAAGTTGGAAAGGTGCCAAGGGGAATTGCTTTTGTGGCTCTTACTCTCACTAACAAAAGAAAGTGTTTGCTGGAGTGGAAATGATGGAAACCTTTGAGGCAGTGACCATACCACCTTACAATGTATGATAGAGACGGAGAGGGTAAGGCGACACAATCTTAGTGCACTTTGGACTTTGGGAGAGGAGATTTCAAAAGGGTTCAGAGAAAGGGTAGGTAGGATCCCATTTGACTTTAGACTCCACAGGGAAGTCAATCCTGAAGGACTGGAAAGCTTAAGAATAATAACAGCCAACAATTATACAGTGCTTTGAGATTTGCAAAGCACTTTCCTTGTATTATCTTATTTGAATGAAATTCTAAAGACACAATGAAGATGAGTGGGGAAAAAAGTTCTCCAAAGAGACTAATGTGGTCACCCAGGATACACATGGAACAAGGTAAATTCTTTAAAGACATTTAGGGAATGTGGAAGGTGATGGATAATGTTAGCTAAATAGGACAATGTGGCAAAGTCTTAAAAGAATAGGGTCAGAATGAACTGAGCCTGGCAAGGAATTCTAAGGACAAACCAGTGGGCGGGTTTTTTTAAAGCTATGTTGGAGAAAAGAGAAAGGAATAAGGGATAGGGCCACTTCTTGGGAGGGGACAGTATAATGTAAACGAATGTTAAAAAGAAGACAGAGCTAATCAGAGGATATTTTGTTTTGATTTTCTCAGCCAAGGATAATTATTGGTCTACTATAAAGGAAAGAACAAAAACAACTGAAAGGAAATTGATTTTTGTCATTTTTAGTTGTGTCCAACTCTTGGTGACCCCATTTGGGGTTTTCTTGGCAAAGATACTAGAGCAGTTTGCAATTTCCTTCTCTAGTTCATTTGACAGATGAGGAAACTGAGGCAAACAGGGCCAAGTGTCTGAGGTCAGATTTGAATTCAGGAAAATGAATCTTCCTGACTCCAGGTGGGGCTCTTTATCCATTACACCACCCAATATTCAAAGATAGAGATAATAAGAGGTCCATGCCTTTGGTAAGTTCGGGTTACTATCCCTTATGAACTATATCCTCAGTTACTGGGTGAACCGCTCCCCCAACCTGCCAAAAAACCCAAACCCCTACTGGATATGATTACTGACCCACCATCACAGAGCCTTGAAAGATCCCTGGCCCTGGAGATCATTCTAATCCCTATCATAAACAAGTATATTTTGCAGGGAATATGAGAGCCAAACCAAAGGGACTAGCCAAGTTATTTACTGGGACCTAAATGCTGTTTGATGGCATATGATTGACATAATTAGTGAAATGATGGTCCTGGACTTCATACTTTTGTTTCTATACCAAATTTTTTGTTTGGCACCGTATTTTTTGTAATTAGTGGTTATCTGTATTTCTTTAAATCAATAGAGATGATAGGAATGAAGTACAAGAAAGAGAATTTGACCCCCAAAATGTTGTCAATACCTTAAGATTAGCTAGATAATCACAAAAATGAGCTAATATGGACAAGCTTCTTAGTACTACACAGAGGAATAACATATATTCAGGAGCATATTAGAACAAGTTCCTACTGGCTCCTGAAAGCTGGTTGAAACATACTGGCTGTGTGACCTTGGACAAGTCACTTAACCTCGCAGTGCCCTAGGCAACTCTCTAAGACTTTAAGTTACAAATGACTTATTAATTTGCATCAGTGGTATTGTATTCTAAGTGTTACCTATACCGAAGAAATCCTAAATTCAAACCAAAGCAAACTAAGAGAATCTCAACTGGGGAGGGGGTATCTGAAAATGCCTCATATAGGAGAGGGAACATGAGTTTTGCTCTGAAGGAAGCTAGAGATTCCCCAAGTCCGAAGTGAGGAAAGAGAACCTTCCACCCAGACCTGAACAATGGCCCCTGCAAAGACAAGACATGGGCAGCTGACGTTAGGGTATAATGGAAAATCTGTCACTCAGGAACTTGTCGCTTTGGACAAGTTGCTTAACCTCTCTGTGCCTCCATTTTCTCATCAATAAAATGAGGAGATTGGACTCAGTGTGGCCTCCTATAAATCAACAGTACTACGATCCTTTCCCTTCCACACCCCTTGGTTTCCTCCTTTATAAAATAAGAGAGTCAGGCCAGGGGACCTCAAAGCTCTGAGTACTCTCTTCCTGCAATAACGTTCTGGGATCTATTGTCTCATCTGAAGCTCAACGTTGAGCCTGGTTCATTAGTGTTTGAATACTGGGGTTTAGAGAACCCCAGGCTCTGGGAGTGGACTTGAGTATTTTGATAGTGAAAAAAGCATTCAGTGATTGAATGGTCTATTACATGCATTAGACTGTTCTGAATCAGGGGATGCACAGCAGATGGAAAAACCATCAGGACCATATTTTTTTTTTCTAAAATTCTATACCTCCACAGTACATAATGGTCAATGAGCCCAAGTAATTAAAAACAACAAAACCCCACTTGGCTAAAATGGCATCATTTAAATCCATACAGCGGGCAGGTCAGAGAAAACTCGAGTGAGGCACACTTTGTACGGACCCACACTTAGCACTGATTTCAAGGATTTAGCCGTCTAATGAAACAGATGCTTCTATACAAAGGGGTTGTCAAATTGCTCCTCCCCCCCCCCCCACAGCCCCCTGCTAAAGTGTCCATCTCTCTTGTAAGCAGCTCTTCTTCAAAACAATCTATGAGCTCCAGTTTCCCCTATTTTGAAGAGTGTATAAGGTCAGATGCACGGGAGGGGGTGAAACAAAAGTCTTATTTCCTAGACCAGAGCAGGGCTTTGTGCGTGTGTTTCCACACCTCTGTCTCCACCATCCCACAATGCTGAATGACTATATCTATTAAAAAGGGAGAACCAGGCCCTGTTTACAGCACATGGTATCACAATATAAGAACCTCAAGCAAAATGACCCCTGTATGGATAGTGCTTTCCAGTTATCAAAGCCATCATTATCATGGTTTCACTGGATTCTCACAACACAGTGAGGTAGGCAGCTTGAGCAAGATTTTCCTATTTTGATAGATGACCCAATTAAGGTTCTGAGGGGTTCAGAAGAGTACCACATAATGGTAAGAGGGCTGTGTGGGACCTTGGTTGGGTTGCTCTTTGGTTCGCCCTTTCCTCATTTGCAAGATAAGACGGCTGGGCTAAAGGAACTCTAAGGTCCCTTTGCAGCTCTGGACCTAATCCAGGACTAATCCAGAGTAGTATCATTAGTAAGTAGAAACAAGGGACTTCAAGTCCACTGCTCTTTCTGAGTCTGGGAAAGGAAGGGATATGAAGTAGCATTGGAAAAGGAGGTTGGATCCAGATGGTGGAAGGCTTCAGATGCCAGGCTGGGGAGTTTGTATTCTACCCTGGAGGCAATAGGGAGCCACTGAAGCTTCTGAGCAATGGAATAACAGGGGCTGAGGGGGCCTTGAGAACAATGTTTTGGCAGCTGTGTGTACCATGAATTGGCAATGGGAGACACTGGAAGCAGGGATGCCATTTAGGAAGATCTTACAATAGGCTGAGAGGTGATGGAGGCCTGAACCAGGGTTGTTGTTGTGGGGGCAAAGAGAACAGATGTGAGAGGCAGTGGCAGGGTAGAATTGATTGGACATGGGGGAAAGGGACAGGGAAGAGTCAAGGACATCTCCAGGATAGAGAATGGGGGTGACTAGAAGATGGTAATGGTCTCAGCAGAAATAGAGAAATCTGGAGGAGCAGCAGATTTCAAGGGGAAGGAGGGAGCAGACAAAAATCAGTTCTGGTTTGGATCTGATGTTCAGATCAGAAATAAATGTTCCCATTAGAATTTTTCCTTGCCTTATCTGGATAGGGAAGAGGGGAAATGAAGTAGAATTGTGAGATTCTTTCCATCTTGGGTGCTGATGATCAGCTGACAAATTAAAAGGAAGTCTTCACCGTCCCAAAGCAAAGATTAGAAAAGGAATGTCTGAAGTTTTGTTTTCCATGTAGGCTTACTAAAATCAAAGGAGCAAAAGATTATACTTTTAACTAGCTTGTTTCTTAAGCAGTTCTGGTTTACAGAAAATACTAAATAGCTTTCCTGACAAATTGTTTTGTTGGTTTCAGAGTGTGTCTGGATTCAGGTGCGATCATTTCCATTTGAATCTGAGGTCATTGGAGTGGCATTTGTGGGATACAAAAAACAGAAATTAGTGTTCTGGGGGGAACTGTTATAGACCAATGCACTGATTCTTCCCCATCTCTCATGAAGCACAAAGGGTCACACCAATCTTTACTTCTACTAATTCATGTGGTATAAGCATCTTTCCCTTCTGGCATAGGAGAAAGGGCAAAATCCTCAACTTCAACTCCCACCAGCAAGGAGGGAGGCAATGGGGCAATGGTTATATGGTTGGGCTTGGAGGTGGCAAGTTCAAACCCTATGTTTAGTACCAGTGGTACCCTGGGAAAGTCACTGCCACCACAACATGCCTCTAAGCAACTCCCAGGGATTGATCTACTCACAGTCACATATGGTTTGGAATCTGTATTGGTAAAGGAAATGCCTACACCTGCAAAATCCCAGAGCCTTTCCTTCTTCATGTATCATAGTCTCCCAGCTCTAGAGCTGGAAGCGAATTTAGAGGCAAACTAGTGCAACCCCTCATTTAACAAAGAGGCAAACTGAGGCCCAGGGTAGCATATTAAGAACAAAAGAATAATAGATTAACAGTTAGAAGGAGACTCAGAGCCCATCTAGTACAACCCTTTCATTTAACAGACAAGGAAACAAAGACTTCAAATGTAAAGTGACCAGCCTAAGGTCACATAGGAAGTAAGCAGAACAGGCAGTATTTGGGCCCTCGTCCTTTGACAATGTCCATTAGAAGGACATGCCTTGGGGGCTGAGCCAAGATAGCAGCATAGAAACAGGAAAACTCCATATGCTGCCTCCATAACCACCTCAAATCCCTATTAAAATTACTCTAGGGAGGCTAGGTGGCACAGTGAGTAGAGCGTTGGCCCTGGAGTCAGAAGGACCTGAGTTCAGATCCAGCCTCAGACACTTAACGCACACAAACAAAAACCTAGCCTGTGACCTTGGGCAAGTTACTTAAACACAATTGCCCTCCAAAAGGCCAAAAAAAATTACTCTAAACAAACTTAAGGCTATAGAACCCACAAAGTGATAGAGAGAAACAAACCTCCCACTGAAGGCAGTCCAGCAGTCAGACAGGAAGGGTCAATTGGAGCATGCTGGGAGCAGCTGTGCTGGTTTCCAGAATTATCAACCTATAAATGCCAAAGGGGACGAGAGGGGGGATGATGGAGGGGAAGGCAGGTTGGGAAGGAGGGACATTGAAAGCACACACTTTTGAAACAGGACAGGGTCAAAGTAGAGAATAGAACAAGTGGGGGGTGGGATAGGATGGAGGGAAATATAGTCAGTCTTTCACAGTATATCCACTATGCAAATATTTTGTGTAGCTACACATGTACAACTTATATTGAACTGCTTATCTTTTCAGTAAGGGTGGGTGACAAGGGAGGAAGGGAAAGTATATTAGAGCAACTGGAAGCTAATGACTTTATGATAAATCAAGATACTATAAAACAGATCCAAACAAATGAAAGAATAGAAGGCAATGTGAAATATCTCATTGGAAATACCACTGACCTGGAAAACAGATTCAGGAGAGATAATTTAAGAAGAGATAGATTAAGGCAAATTATCTCATATAAAAGAGGTAAGAGAAAACTGTTACAATGGAGGGAAAGAGCAGGAAGGTCAAAGGGAATGGGTCAACGTTATTCTCATTGAATTTGGTTTAAGGAGGGAATAACATATACACTCAATTAGATATCTTACCCTACAGGAAAGTAAAGGGGAAGGGGATAAGAGGGGGGTTGAGAGAAGGTAGGGCAGACTGGGAGAGAGGGTAGTTAGAAGCACACTTTTGCAAAGGGACAGGGTCAAAGGAGGAAACAGAATAAGTTGGGCGGGCGGGATACAATGGAAGGAATTATAGTTAGTCTTTCACAATATAACTACTATAGAAATGTTTTGCATAACTACACATGTACAACCTATATTGAATTGCTTATATTCCCAGTGGGGGTGGGTGAGGAGGGAAGAAGTGAAAAAATCTGGAACTCAAAGTTTTAAAAACAAATGTTTAAAATAAAGTTGTGGGAAGATAAGGGAGGATATAAGAGAGAACAGATTGGGGGAAGGGATATATAGTAGGCTTGCTATTTTGGGGTGAGGGGTAGGGGAAAGAGAAAAATTTGTAACTCAAAATCTTGTGGAAATGGATGTTGAAGACTAAAAAAATAATAAATTGGAAACAAAAAGGACAGGGACTGGTGAGGAAACTCCTCTATTGGCACAAGGTGGCACCTTCTCACCTATGTCAACTTTTTAAGTCAGTGGTGCATGAGTGAGTGGCGAGTGATTTGAAGATGGATGTACCGGTTACAACTACGAACCCCAAAGGTTTGTGCATGGAAGTCCAGGATTGGTAAATATATTGGCTACGGTAGCACATGCTGTTGAGTGACACTGATGGGATGGTGGTATTCTTGCTGTCTCTGCTTGCCTTACAGAACAAGGCAAGTGGCTGGTTTCGGCATCAAAGAATCCTTGAAACATTCCAACATTGGCAAGCTCTGGTGAAGTGCTCAGGCTGGACCACCAAATGGGATCTATCTAGCACTGGCCACACAAGACAAAAACCCTGGGAACTTTCATCACTGAACACAGAAAAGTGTGATCAATTCTTAAGCCTTTTTGCCTTCTTAGAAAAGTTGCAGGTTTGCACGTTCTTTCATGATGGGCTGTCTCCTCATATCAGAGGTGATGGTGCCCTGCCCTACCCAACCTATTATTTCCTTAAGGCTTTGCAGCTTTTTCTGGTGACTCGGGAATGTGACTTATCAATCAATCAATCAATAATAATAATAACATATTTATATAGCACTTTAGGATTTATGAAGCATTTTGCATGTTATCTCATTTGATACTCACAAGAACCCTACTAGAGGTAGGTGCTATTATCATCCCCATGCAGAAAGTCAGGGAAGAGAGACTACAGAAAACAGATGAGGTCCAAGCAGCAATAATTGGCATAGAAGTTGTTGGAGCACCAAGAAAGACCATAAGAAGAATAGAGCCAGTCTCACTAAAGAACTGATAGAAAAAGAATGCTGTGGCACAAGGTGTAGTGGGGAGAATACTGGCCTAGGAGCAAAGCTCTCCATTCAAACCCTAGCTAATACAACTCTCAACTGTGTGACTCTGGGCAAGTCACTGTATTTCTAGGAATCTCTGTTTCCTCATCTCTCAAACATTTAAAGTCCTTCACAGTTTAGCATGAACCTAGTGTCTTAGTGGTCCCACTATACATGACATTTCAGCCAAACTGGTCTACTTTTTTTCAGCACATGAAATTCCATCTCTCCCCATGCCTTTGCACAGGCAGTGCCCCACTCACTGGGAGGGAGGACACTCCCTCGTCAGTTCTGCCTGGTAGAAACTCTAACTCACTTCAAGGGCTATATCAAGAGCCACCTCCTACAGTGAGTCATTCCTAATCACCCAAGCTGTTCGTGCCCTATGTACTTCCCAAATACTTTGTATAGATTTTAAACTGACTGATCTGTAAACGTTAGTCTGCCACAGTAGAATGTAAGCTCTTATGATTTTATGGTTGTATCCCTAGTATGTGACACATAGTAGGTGCTTAATAAATGCTTGCTGAATGACTCAATGAATGAATGAAATGAAGGGATTGGACTAGATTATTTCTAAGGTCCTTCTCAAGGATAACATTCTGTGATTCAGGAGGTCAAGATTACAGGTAAGTCTGACAGTAAGAATAGGGAAGAGGGTAGAGGATTCATGGTTAAAAGAACATTGTTAATTGAGATTTGTAAGCAAGAATGGACAATGTTGGAAGAAAAGTAAGTAGAACTTTATGGTTAGAGTCAAACGTCATCATGAAGAAGGAGTGGGAGATTGAACTGGAAAATGAAGTAGGAAGCAGTTTAAGGAGGGCTTGAAATATCATATTGAAGCATTTGGAAATAGAGGGAGGGGTGGGGCATGGTGGTTCCCACCTGTAATCCCAGCTACTAGGGACACTTTGAAAACTACCCTGGGCTGTGCCCATCAGGTGTCAGAACTAAGTCTAGCCTGAACATGGCAAATGCCCAGGAGCAAAGGGCCAGCAGAGAAGATTGGGGGACGAGGAGAACAGAGTGGAAAGGGCAACAGATGAGAGCAGGGGCCAGCAGATCACAGTGGGGCCAGTAGGTCACCTAAGGAGGGAAGAACTCATATGAGTCAGAAACAGAGTAGGTCAAAGCTCTCCTAATAGCATGTTTGAACCCATAAGGAGCCCCTGTACTTCTAGCCTAGGCGGGGCAGGGAGACCGAGTCTTAAAAAAAAAAAGGAAATGGTGAGGGACGGGAAGTTTTTGTTTTTGTTTTAAAACAAGTGACTGATATAATGAAAGCCACATGTTTGGAAGGCTAAACTTGCAACAGCAGGCATTAAGGGGTGGGGGGGAGGGTGAAGAGACTGTTAGGAAAGTAGGACAAGAACTTGGGAATGAGTGAGTACTTGAACTACAGTAGCAGTGGGAGAAATGAATTGAGGAATGAATCAGTCAGTATGCATTTATTTAGGGCACACACACACACACAATACATGAAAAGTATATTTACTTTTTAGTTTAGAAGAAAAGGAGGTATAAACTTAAGAGATGTTACAAAAGAAGAATCAACAGAATTTGGTGAGTGATTGCACACAGAGGGGTGGAAGTGAAGGAAGGAGTTCAATGTTATTCTAAAGCCTGCGTGATTAGGAAGACATTAGATATGGAGAAGTAGCAAGGTACAGTGGGAAAAGCACTGGCTTTGCACTTTGGGGATCTAGCTATAAATTCTGCATCTGCCACTTGCTGCCTATGTGACCTTAGGCAGCAAGTCAATTTACCACCCTGGGCCTCAGTTTCCTCCTGGTTGGATTAGATGGCCTCCAAGGTCCCTTCCAGTCCTGGATCAATGATACTATGATCCTATTTTGAGTCTAAGGTAGGACATTGAAAGAGGAAATGCCTAGTAGACAGCTAGAGATGTGAGACTTGAATTTTAACTATGCCAGGACTGGAGATTGAGGTTTGAGAACCACATATACAGAAATGAAGGCTGAATTCATGAGAATGAAGGGGGGGGGGAGAAAGAGAGGGAGGAAGAAATGAAGACAAGAAAAGGAAAGAAAGAGGGGGAGCGCCAGGCAGAAAAACTGAGACAGAGATGTGGGGATGCAGAAGGGGATAGAGAGGGAGAAAAACAGAGAGAGAGAGAGAGAGAGAGAGAGAGAGAGAGAGAGAGAGAGAGACAGAGACAGACAGAGACAGAGACAGAGACAGAGAGAGACAGAGAGAGACAGAGAGACAGAGACAGAGACAGAGACAGAGAGTGTGGAGGTGGGCAGAAAGCCAAGGGCTAGAACTTGGAGAATGCTCAATTAGAAGATAGGAGGAAGGAGAGTAGTCAGTATAAGAAATGGAGAAGAAACCATTTGTAGATGGAGGAAGAGAAACAGGATCATTTAGCATCCTGGATGCTGAGAAAAGAATTTCTAGAAGGATGATGGGGTCAAGAGATCAGTGGCACTCAATGGCATAGTGAAGAGGAGAAAAGAAGAGTGAGAAAACATCACTAGATTTGGCAATTAGGAAGTCACCAAAAGCCTTTAAGATTATAGTTTCTGCAGAGTGGTGGCAAGCCAGATTCCTGAGAGCTAAGGAAGTAGAACATGTGGAAATGGAGACTACAGGTTTTGGCCACTCAGGGGCCACAGGTCTGGCAACGAATGAAAAATCATACCCTGCCTAGATGGCAGAGTCAAGCAAACACTTGCTCATGTTTGAAGGCAGGGGAAAGAATAAATGGCAATGGAGAGGTTGAAGATCAAAAAGAAAGAGGGGATAGTTAGTAGAGATAAGTCCCAGGGGAAGAGGAGAGGATGGTATTGAGAGGCTTTAAACCTTGGAGATGAACAGATAGGAAGAGAAGTTGAGAATATACATAGAGATAAACTGAGACAAAGGGGTGAGTAGAAGAGAAAACTCATTCTAAGTGAGTTTTTGCTCTTCTCCTGAAAGTAGGAGAGGGAAGGACTTTGCAAGTGAGGGCTTTAGGGAGAGTTGAAAAGGTTTAAGATGACCAACGTGAGGGGTCCACTAGGGAATGAGTGACAGATGAAAAGGAGTCTTGATGAACCTCAGCAGGGGTCCAGTGGAAGTTCTCTGGTTAGGTATTTGGTGGGGGACAAGCCTGCACAGTACCATGACCTTTGCCAACAACACTCTGAGACCTGGAACAGCACCAAGTTCAAGGTCCCAAAGGAAAGTCCCAAGGTAGATCATATGGTAGGAACATAGGCCCTCAGCCAGCACCATCGTAAAGTACTTTTTTTCCTTCTAGCTGTTCTCATTTGAATCCACAAGATGCTGCTGCTGCTTTAGTGCTGCTAAATGCTGCTCTTGCAAAAGGCTCGTTCATTTTCAAACCAACAAGCTGAAGGTTATGGAACTAAGTGTTTTGGGGAAGAAAAAAAAGGAAGTTGTATGGAGACAAAATGGTAAAGAAAAAAATGGACAAGGTAACAGAGTAGAAGGATGATGGACTTCTGCGGCTTTAATTCAGTCAGTCAGGCAATCAACAAGCACCACATGAACACCTACTATGTGCCAAGTCCTATGGTACTAGAAGCCAGGTAGCAAATCACAGTGAAGTTTGTGGATGCTAGAATCCGCTATGCTTCTCTTTGGAAGACACAGTTAAAGGACTTTGGGTTGCTTTCCACTATGCTGAATGTCATAAAAAAGATCATGGCAAGACGTTGACAGGGTCACCTTAGATCTAGGGGTTGATCCTCAGCTTCACAAGCTCAGAGATTGAATGGTGCCAAGCACCGGGAGATTCTCAGGTTCTGAGGGACTGACTCCTGCTATCTAAACTCACAAGAGACTTTGGAAAAACTCTTTCAGGTAAGTGTTATTAAGCTTCCATGGTCTGATGTCCTCTTTACCATGACAGAGAAAGACCAGCCAAGTAATCAGGGCACCTTTCCCCTAGGAAATGCTGCCAACACATCAGAGTCTTACTCCAGGGCTCTTCTTATATCAAGGGGCAGTAGAAAGAACACTAGACTTGGAGTTAGAAGACATGCATTTAAATACCAGCTCCATCCCTTACTACCTATATGACTTTGGGTAGGTTATTTAACCCTATGGACTTCAATTTCCCCATGTGTTAAATGAGGCACTTAGATTATGTGACATCCGTAGTCTCTTTCATTTTGAAATTTATGCTCCTTGTTTTAAACACACACATTTGTATGTTAATGAATTAATATTTTGGTCCAAATGAGGGGCAAGATAGGTCAGTCTTGGAATCAGAAACACCTGAATTCAAGTACTGCCACTGCCACACACTTGTTGTGTGAGCATGGGCAAGTCAGTTCATACCTCAATGTCCCTGCCAACAATCTAAAATGGTAAATTACAGGTTGGGCTGTGCTAGAGCTGGCTTTAATGTGAGCGTTTACATCATGGAAATCAGCAAAAGCCACAAAAAGCTTGGTTTATTGTTTAATTTATTGTCTAGACTTAATAAAGTGATGGAAAATATTAAACTTATGTCATGCATAGTTGTTTTTTAAAGAGTTGGTTGTTAAACATTTACCAACACACTCCTGGCTATAGAGTGGGAGAATTTCTGAGTTAAACAATTCCCTACACTGCAAAACACAATATAAGTGATGTTTTGCCTGATCATACATAATAGACAAAATATTGGTTCAAATATAG
Organism: Gymnobelideus leadbeateri; assembly: GCA_011680675.1. Classification (NCBI taxonomy): domain Eukaryota; kingdom Metazoa; phylum Chordata; class Mammalia; order Diprotodontia; family Petauridae; genus Gymnobelideus; species Gymnobelideus leadbeateri. Next base: position 179,278 of record WOXC01001814.1, read on the forward strand.
TGTGCCTCCACTCCTAAAATGAGATATTTTTGAAAATGGGGGAAAAAAATCAAGGAACTTGTCTTTAACTTGACCATGGAGTTGATTAATATGAGTTTCCACTCCTGTTTCTTCCCCAAAGCATCATGTTTTACATGAGGCCTTTCTGGCTTTCTCTCCCCACTAGTTTCTCCCTGCTTTTAAGGTTACCTCGTCTCTATTCATAATATGCATTATGAATATACTTATACATGGTTATCCCCATCATGGAATGTAAACTGTTTTAAGATAGGAACTATTTCACCTTAATTTTGGATCCTCAGTGCTTGGCACATAGTAGGTCTGCATAGTAGAATTCTACCTTGGCCATACACGAGAATTTTCAGTCTTAAACATGCTCTCACAAGTATTCCATTTCCATGATCAAAAACGTTCTATGACCTTTATATGATCACTGCCTCCTAACATTCTGTCTCTCCCTATCCCTTACTTCTTTTAAATCTATTTTTTTACTTTATATGATCCATTATCCCTACTCTGGTTATACTTTCCTACTTTCCCAATCTTGACCTTTTAGTTACCCAGTTGAATGCTATACTTTCCTCAACTATTGAAATCCTTGTTCCTTTGCCCTGTTGTCATCATGCCTTTGAACTGACTGTCCCCCCATGCCTGGAATGTCCTCCTTTCCTCCCTTAGAATCCTGAGTTTCCTTCACTAATCAGCTCAAGCACTAGCTTCTGAGCCCCCTAGTTGCTAGAAGCCTCTACCCCCAAATCACCTTTGATTTACTCAGTATCTCTTTCATGTATGCTTACATGTGTGCATGTTTTCTCCCTTGACAGAATATAAGCTCCTTGAGGGTAGGAACTGTTTCACATTTGTCTTTGCACTTACTGTTGTGCCTGGCACATGTAGGTTCTTAAAAAAAGGTGAGTTAATTAATTGAATATTCTTGACATATCTCAACTCTGTACAGATTCTTGATAACTTCTGGATTAAAGGGAACATTGGTGACATTGACAAGACCCATCATTTCTCTAGATCTGTTTTCAAGTGGTTGAGATTTGTCCTTCCACCACTGAACCACTTACTATCATCGTTACCCAGGTGCCTACTTCTAAGATCAGTTTCAAACTTCTCCCTTTAAGCCTCTAAACTCTCTTTCCTTGTCATTGGGGTCCACTTTTTAAGGTTGCTTACTCCTTGAGATCTTTGGTTTCCCTTTCAGACCAAATAGCTGCTCACGTGTACATATTTCTTTCATTAGACATAAGATTTCCTTTAGTTCACATTGTCTGAACTCCCGTGGCCCTGTCAAGTCTCTTCCCTACCAATTCCTTATTCTGGTATTTCCTGTAAGGATGCACTTTCAACCAAATATCTGTTTTCCATTTCTACCTGCAAATAGCAAAACAATATTAACTGGCAAAGTTAATTACCTACTTGTGAAAGAAAGTGTTATTTCTTTTTTCATTTTTTTACTCCCTTCTGCAGCACAGCACAAGAGACATGTCACCCAGAGTCAGGTTATATTAAGTAGTTTCGTGTCACATGACACAGTGTGAACTAACACACGCTGTGCAGCCATATGAGATCTGGGGTCACAAAGCAAGAGAAACACTTGTAGACAGAAGCAAGCGCTACTAGGAACTGTAAGTAACAAACCCGCGATTCATATTTTTCTGTCTGTTTTGTTCCCCCTGCCCGCTGCACCCCCACCTCCACCCGGGTAGCAAAGGCAAAGAGAGAGTTTAAATGAATAGTGTCATGGAAGCTGATTCTCTTGTTTTTAATGTAATCCATGTTTTGACTGGGTTGGAAGGGGCTCATATGACGACTTGACATGATAGCATGACAGAGGGGGGAAATGCACTAGCCAGGAAGCCAAGGGCTCTGGGTCCTAGCCCAGGTTGTGCTCAAAACCAGTCATGGGCCTTTCAAGCACCAGTGTTCTATGAATGTGTGAAAAGCTTCCATCAGCCTTCTATAGCATCCATTCAAAGAATGCCTTGCTGAAATATATCAGGACCAAATGTGGTCCATTTTCTCAAAGGTCCAATAAGGGGCTTAGATGAATACTCGCTCAGATTCCTTCATCTTTTAAAAAGGAAACCTGGAAATAGGCATGCTACTTTTGCACTCTGAATAGAGTCAGCTCCGGTTCACTGGTTTTAAAGCAATTTACTAAAATCTGAATTCTGCCTCAGTTTCCAATCATGCTTTACAGATGGCATCAACATTAAAGTACTGAATATGGTTTAATGATTGTAATTATCAGATGAGGAGGAGGAATAATTAGCAGTAGATTCATTGACAAGGTGAGCAATATTCATATCCAGTAAAGGACTTATGAGGGATAATGAATGGTGGGAAAACCAGAGATGACATACAAGTAATTGACACAGGTCTTCTGTTCAGTGATATCTAGTCCCCTCCCTATGCCAGATCTGTAACTTTATCAATGTAGGGGACTCCTGGTATGGAAATGCCTTTCACCAGTACAGATCACCAAGTGGTCTGCAACTTACAATCTTAGAAAGTTGCCTAGGGGCACTAAGAATTTGAGTGACTTGCCCAGGACCACACATCTGATATGTGTTAGAAGCAGGGCTTGAACGCGGGTCTTTCTAACGCAGGTCTGGGTCTCTATCTACGCTACCATGTCTAGTATGTGTCATGTAATTGTCCCATTTTTTTTCTATAGGCAAAAGTAATTATATGGATGTTGTTTGGAAATTAAATATTATATCCTGTCATGAGCCAAAAGTAGGCTGGTAGGAGAGAAAGGAATGGGGAAACAGACCTTTAGGTAGTAGAGAAAGGACTCTTGGGCAGAAAGAGTGACTCAGGACAGAGGGAGGAGGATATGAGAGAGGGACACTAAAAAAAGGACCTTAGGTGCAGGAAAGATCCAAAGAGATCATTTCAAATGAGCAAAGATGATAAAACACAGAAAGTTGATGTTGGAAGCACTGTAGGAAAACAGGGGCCATAAATTGGCCCAAATATTCTAGAAAGATCACTGAACTATTCATGTCCCCTGATCCAGAGATCCCAGTACTCATCAAGTTTCCCAAACAAGTCAAAGGCAGGAGGGAAAAAGTCCCATACATATCAAAATATTTTAATAGCACCTTTTGGGATAGACAAAAACTAGAAACTATTATCTGGGGAAGGAATGAACAAACTGTGATAGAGGGGTGTAACATTACTAATGCGCCAGAAATAGTGACAAATATGAAGAATTTAAAGTATTTGTCACAAATGACAATCCATCTCCCTACTTACTCAGTGTCTTTGCACTGGCTACATTTTCACCTTGATCTTTGACCTCAAGCTTCCCTCAAGACTCAGCTCAAAACCTAAGTTCCTCTCTGCAGAGTCTTCCTTCTATTTATTGCAATACACCTTTAATGTACTCAGTTATTTACAGCTTGTCTCCCCAATTTGAAAGTGAGCTCACAAGGTTAGTTTTTCAACTCTTTCTTCTATCTCTAGCACTAAGCACAAGGCCTGGCTCATACAATAAGTGTTTGATAAATGCATTTTGACTAACAGAAGTAAATAAAACCAGGCAATAAATATACATAATGACTTCAGTAATGTAAGAGTAAGGGTGGAGTTAAAATGACCCTACCCCACTTACCCTTAATATATTCATCAGGTTAGAACATATCTCCATTGTTCAAAAGGTATGAAGACAAACTTTGGAAGGGATATTTTATACTAACATGTCTTACTATGCCCCCTTAGTAAATATCTTATTTGTAAAAGCTAATTGATGTTAATGGGTAAAGAGATACTGGGGTACTAATCAATAATACTTAGGACATAGAGGAGTTATTAACCTACACTGGTTAGATGACACGGAAGACATAAATGGTGCCTGATCTGAAAGGACCACTAGAGTTACAATTATCATTTTTCCATGTAGGAATATAAATAGTTCAACTTTAATAAGCTCCTTATGATTTCTTTTTCCTGTTTACCTTTTTATGCTTCTCTTGTTTCTTGTATTTGAAAGTCAAATTTTCTGTTCACCTCTGGTTTTTTCATCCAGAATGCTTGGAAGTCCCTAATTTCATTGAATGACCATATTTTCCCCTGAAGCATTATACTCAGTTTTGCTGGGTAGGTGATTCTTGGTTTTAATCCTAGCTGCTTTGACCTCTGGAATATCATATTCTAAGCTCTTCAATTCCTTAATGTAGAAGCTGCTAGATCATGTGTTATCCTGAATGTGTTTCCACAATACTCAAATTGTTTCTTCCTGACTGCTTGTAATATTTTCTCCTTGACCTGGGAACTCTGGAATTATTTATGATATTCCTAGGAGTTTTCTTTTTGGGATCTTTTTCAAGAGGCGATCAATGAATTCCTTCAATTTCTATTTTGCTCTCTGGTTCTAAAATATCAGGGCAATTTTTCTTGAGAATTTCTTGAAGGATGATTTCTAGGCTCTTTTATTGGGTCATGGCTTTCAAGTAGTCCAATAATTTTTAAATTATCTCTCCTGGATCTATTTTTCAGGTCAGTGGTATTTCCAATGAGGTATTTCACATTGCCTTCCATTTTTTTTTCATTTTTTTGGATCTCTTTTATAGTATCTTGATTTTTCATAAAGTCATCAGCTTCCATTTGCTCCAATCTAATTTTGAAGGAATTATTCTCTTCAGTGAGTTTTTGAAATTCCTGTTCCATCTGGGCAATACTGTTTTTTAAGGCATTCTTTTCCCCATTGACTTTTGGGGCCTCTTTTGCCATTTGAGTTAGTCTATTTTTAAGGTGTTATTTCCTTCTATATTTTTAGAGTCTCCTTTAGCAGTCTGTTGACTCACTTTTCATGATTTTCTTGCATCATTCTCATTTCTCTTCCCAATTTTACTTCCACTTCTCTTACTTGATTTTCAAAATCCTTCTTGAGCTCCTCCATGGCCTGTAAGCAGTTAATATTTTTCTTGGAAGCTTTTGATGCAGGGGTTTTGCCTTTGTTGACTTCTTCTGGTTCCAAGTTTTGATACTTTTTGTCCCCAAAAAAGGATTCTATGGTCTGATTGTGCTTCCTCTGCTTATTCATCTTGTCAGCCTATTACTTCACTTTTGAGCTCTTTGTCATGGTAGAGTTCTGCTTGCAGAGTGGAAAGCTGTGTCCCAAATTGTGGGGGGGTTGCAAATGTTGTCAGAGGTCTGAGGAGGGTGCCCTCTCTATAGACACATCAAGCTCTGATATACTGCCACACACCCCAGGACCACCACCCAAGATTGTGATCCAGATCCAAGCAGTTCAAAGCAAGAGCTATTACCCTCTGAATGGTCTCTTGTTTGTCCCCCCCCCCTATGATTTGCAAACAAGGAGCTCCAGAGGCAGCCATGTGGCAACAGCTGCAGCCATGGCTCCTCAGCCACTTCTTGCCCTGGGAGCAGGGGCTGGACCATGTTCTTCTGTCACCCAGTTCCAACAGAGTTCCCCACTGACCTTTTACTTTCTCTTTGGCATTTATGGGTTGAGAAGTCTGGAAACCACCACAGCTGCTAGTGATTAATTCTTCTGAAGTTTGCGCTGGCCAGTATGTGCCACTGGCTGGGGCTTCCTGGGGCTCAGCGCAGCTCAAGTGGGAGTGTGATAGGCTCCCAGTCTGGTACAATTGTTCCTTCCTGTTTGCCTTCCAGGCTGCTGTCAGTGGGAGATTTGTTTCTCTCTGTCACTTTGTGGGTTCTGTTGCTCTAAAATTCATTTAGAGTCATATTTTACAGGTATTGGAGGTGGTTGTGGCAGGAGCTCTTGGAATTTCCTGATTCTACTCGCTGGAAGGATCACTAGAATAGGGGTTAAAAGGCACCCCTCAAATTCCTTAGGCCTACCCCTAGAACCCTAAGGGTTGCCGCACCCTAGGGACCCAACTCTTCATTGTGAGTGAGAGTTGGGGTTAGTTGCCCCCAGAGTATGTGCCCCATAAACAAAACCACACTCTCAGGAAGCCAAATTTAGATAGATCACAAAGATCAATCTTGGACTTGTGGAAAAAATAGATGATATAACACACTTTCTTCTTCTTAGGTCTAAAGTCGGGGAGTATGGCAGCAAAATGTTGTGTATGCTAGCAGAGGAGGGTGCTTTTTTTTCTTTTTGGTTAGTTTTGTTTAACTGTTCTTCTTTGTTCCAAGGAAGGGTTCCATATGGGGGAGGAAATGGGAAGAGATTATACTAGCTAAAGTTTAGAAAGGAATACTTGGAACAGACATACTAATGGAACTTGAGCCACACTAGAGACTGGAGGAGAGAGGGAAATTCAGGAAGTCCAGGGCATGATCCAAGGGATCAGGTGGCTGTGCAGAGTAATCATGGTCTAAATACAGGCACTGCACTTAAGATTCCAGCCAGAAGGAACCAGGGACTCCTGGAAGCAGGCTAGCTGGCCTGAAGGAGAAATCCTGTGGAATCACCAAAGCAGAGCTCTTGACAATGCTATGGCCCCATCAGATTTTTCAATTGTACTGTCTGTAATTTGCCTCACACCTATTCTCTGCTGTCTATATAGATAAGCTACCTCAAACTATAGTGAAAGAGATTTTAAATTTCTAAATGACAAGGTGAACGTGTGAGCTTTTGATGACTCTCTATGGTGGAGGGCTAGAGAGGCCAATAGGGCCAAGGTATGAGTTCCAGGGATATTGTCTAAAAAGTAATATTTAAGTTCCTTGAGCAGTGAGTAGAGTGTCAGCCCTGGAGTCAGAAGGACCTGAGTTCAGATCCGGCCTCAGACACTTAACGCACACACAAACAAAAACCTAGTGTGTGACCTTGGGCAAGTTACTTAACCCCAATTGCCCTCCAAAAGGCAAAAAAAAGCAAGAAATATTTCACATTGCCTTCTATTTTTTTCATTTGTTTGGATCTGTTTAATAGTATCTTGATTTCTCATAAAGTCAGTAGTTTCCATTTGCTCCAATCTATTTCTGAAGTAATGATTCTCTTCAGTGAGCTTTTGAGATTCTTTTCCATCTGGTAAATTCGACTTTTTAAAGCATTCTTCTCCTCATTGCCTTTTTGAGCCTCTTTTTACATCTGGGTTAGTCCATTTTAAGGTGTTATTTTCTTCAGTCAGGTTGTTGATTCTCTTTTCATGATTTTCTTGCATCATTCTCATTTCTTTTCCCAATTTTTCCTCCACTCCGCTTACTTATTTTTCAAAATCTTTTTTAAGCTCCTCTATGGCGTGTAACCAGCTCATATTTCTCTTCGAAGCTTTTGGTGCCAGAGTTCTGACTTCATTGTCTTCCTCCTTTTCCATTCTTTGATCCTTTTTGTCCCCAAAATAGGAGTGTAAAGTTGGATTGCTCTGTTTGCTTTGCTTCCTTTGCTTGCTCATGTTGTCACTCAATTACTTGACTTTTGAGCCTTTTGACACAGTAGAGGAGGGGCAGCTTTATCCCAATTGCTGGGGTTTTCTCAGCTGTTGGAGCTGTTAGTTGGGTGCCCTCTCTGAAGCCTTCACTGGCTTTGGCACCTGGTCATGCACCCCAGGACCTCCACCCTAGACATCAATCCAGATCCAAGGAGGTTAAAGCAAGAGTGATTATCCCTCAGACTGGTTGCTTGGTCCCCCTACAATCTGCAGGCCTGGGGCTCTGAAGCAGTTGTAGTCAGCTCCACATAGGTGGAGCCTCAACTGCTTCTTGCCCTGGGGGCAAAAGCCATACCACACTCCCAAATTCCCTATTCCCACAAAGTCTACACTGATCTCTCACTTTGTCTTTGGTATCTATGGGTTAATAATTCTGGAAACCGCCACAGCTACTGGTGATCAGAAGTCCTTCCTGCCAGCAGCTAGTCAGGCCGCCATGAGGCTAAAACCTGGTGCAGGGCTGGGCTTGGCTCCCAGAGTGCTGTGCTGGCCCCTTCCTGCTAGCCTGCTGGGATAGCTTCAGCAGAAGGTTAGTTTCTCTGTGTCATTTTTTAAAGCAATTGGGGTTAAGTAACTTGCTCAAGGTTACATGGCTAGTTATTTATGTGTGGGTGCTAATATTCTGAGGCCAGAACTGATCCTGGGTCCTCCCAACTCTGGGGCTGGCACTCTTACTCACTGTGCCACCTAGCCGCCCCTCTCTGTGTCATTTTGTGGGTTCTGTAACTCCAAAGTTTGTCTAGCGTAATTTTTTACATGAATCGGAGGAGGTGGAAGCTAGAGCCAAGCAGAAGTCCTGTTTCTATTCTGCCATCTTGACTCCGCCTCTGAGGAGGTAACATTCTAATGGGGGAGGCAACATGTGCAGAAGAGAAGGGAAGGCACAGGAGAGTGCGGGTGGGAAGCAGAAAAAGGCCTCCTGCAGGAAGGGCTGCTTGATCTGGATCTTGAAAGGAGCCAGGTAAACTAAGAAACAAAGGTGAGAGGAAAGGTGGGGTACAGCCAGTGCAAAGGTACTGAGGTGGGAAATGGAGAGTCATCTGCAGGCAACAGCACTACAATGAGTTGTTGAATGCCATGGGAATGAAGTTGGAGGGGGCAGGTTGCTATCAGAGGTCTGACTTCCTCCAAGAGGAGGCACCTGAGTTTGGCTTTAAATGATGAGTAAGACTACAATTGTAAGTGAAAAAGTCACTTAAAGGAAGCTGAACTGTGAGCAACTGAAGAATAATAAAAAATAATAATAGCTTTAATATAGTCTTTTAAGGTTTGCAAAGAGCTTTACAAATATTAGCTCATTTGGCCCTTTAAGTACTATTATAGAACGATGAACCTGGAGTCAGGAGTAGCTGGGTTCAAATCCTGCCTCAGACATTTACTAGATGTGTGAATCTGGGCAAGTCACTTAGCCTCAGTTTTCCCATCTATAAAATGGGGATAATAATGGCATCTAACTTCCGAAGTTGTTGAGAAAATCAAATGAGCTACACGTAAAGCACTTTGGAAACTTTAAAGCTCTATATATTTGTTAGCTATTATTTCAGTTCAGATGGAGATTTCTTCCACTGACAAAATTTACAACTACCTTATTATCTAGCAGGTGGCCTAGAATAGTTGATAAGGGCAAATTTTTGTCCCTTGCCTTCAATCTGGAGGTGAGTCTCTCTGACCTGAGCTAAGCTGGTCCTTGGGTGACAGAATAAAATGTCTGATGCTGAGCTTTAACACGGGTCTTCCTGACTCCAGGTCCTACCAAGTTGTCCCAGTGATGATTATTTCAGCTCCTCCATAAAGTGAGGAGGTTGGACTAGATAGTCTCTAAAATCCCTTCCAACTCTAGATCTAGGATCCTAAGGGTGACCTTGGCTAAATAACTTTACCTCTCTGTGCCTCAGTTTCCTTTTATATAAAATGAAGGGCTTGAACTCCATGTCCCTTAGTTTCTTTCTAGTTCTCCATCTCTGAGCCTGTGATTGTAAATCATTTCACCTCTGAATTTTGTGAACTTAGTAAGCTTCTACTAAGGGCAAGATTCTGCCACAGTCATATTCTAAAGTGGCCTACCCTCTCAGAGAATCACAGAAACTCAGAGACACAAGTCCCTTAACCTCTGTGGGCCTCAGTTTCCTCCTCTGCCATGTGAAAGGGTTGGAAGAGATGACTTTTGAGGTCCCTTCCATAAATGTGATCCTATGTGTGATCCTGATGTGATCAGTTAGCTTTTTTTTTTTTTTTAAAGCAATTGGGGTTAAGTAACTTGCTCAAGGTTACACGGCTAGTCATTATTTATGCGTGGGTGCTCATTTTCTGAGGCCGGATCTGATCTCGGGTCATCCCAACTCCGAGGCCGGTGCTCTTACTCACTGCGCCACCTAGCCGCCCCTTTAGGGCAATTGGGGTTAAGTAACTTGCCCAAGGTTACACGGCTAGGTTTTTGTTTGTGTGGATTAAGTGTCTGAGGCCGGATCCGAACTCAGGTCCTTCTGATTCCAGGGCCGGCGCTCTATTCACTGCGCCACCTAGCCGCCCCTGGTCAGTTAGCTTTTGCAGCCCTCAGTTTCCTCATTTGTAAAATGAAGGGATTAGACTGGATGGACTTTAAAGGTCCTCCCAGCTCTATGAGTCTATGAGGCTGTGATATTAAATGTGTCTCTGGGCTCCTGAGTCAAGAACCATACCGGGTAAGACAGACATGTTTCTTATTATGACTTTTAAAAGGGGTCACTAGATGCTAGATTTAGAACTAGAAGGAACATCAAAGGTCATTTAGATCAATACCTTCATTTTACAGAAGAGGAAACCGAGAGGCTCAGGGAGGTTATGTAACTTAGGAGCATAGGAACATAGGGCTAGAGAAAGAAGGGATGTAGGCGGCCATGTATTCAACCTCAGCATTTTCCAAAAAGGGGAACTGATGATGAGAAAGGCTGAATGACTGACATCGATAATAAATAACAAAGTCAGCATTTTAAACCCATATCTTCTGCCTCCAAATTCTATGTTTTCATGAAAACATATGTCTCGATGTGATTGTGCTGGTATATGAATATTGCAGACCATAGGGGAGAATGTTATTGCATCAGTAGTTATTAAGGTAGGAAGGAAGTGATGCCAACGTTCTTATAATCTGATAAACACTTTTATCAAAAGGATGAAATGTTTGAATCATCAAGGAGAAAGGGGATTTTATGTTTTCCACGATTTTTCCCCAGATATTTTTTTAATAATTTGTTTATTTTTAGTTTACAAGATTCAATTCCATAGTTCCTTGAGTTTCAAATTTCCCTTCCCTCCCTCCCCCTACCCCCCACAATGGCATATAGTCCAATATAGGATCTGCAAATACTTTCACATTAGACATTAGTCAAGTTACAAAGGCGAATTGTACTAGGTGGGATGAAAAATGGTAAAGAAGAAATAAAACCAAACAATGAAAATAATAATATCAATTAGTTTGCTTCCATCAGGATTCAAGCTCAGTTCTTTCTATTTATTTCTCTGGATGTAGGCATCTCTCTCCTTCATGAGTCTTTCGGGATTGACTTATATCACTGCATTGCTGAGAAGAGTCCAGTCTGTCATAGTTGGTCATCACACATATGTTGTGTCTGTGATTCTATACAAATTTCTCCTGGTTCTACTCTTCTCACTCAGCATCAGTTTGTATAAGCCTCTCCAGGTAAATATGAAAACTGTCTCCTCCTCGTTTCTTATAGCACAATAGTATTCCATTACATGCATATACCACAACTTGTTTAGCCATTCCCCAATTGATGGGCACCCCCTTTAATTTCCGATTCTTTGCAACCACAAAAAGAGCTGCTATAAATATTTTTGTACATTTGGGTCTTCCTCCCACTTCTATGATCTCTTTGCGATATAACCTTAGAATTTCCATGATTTTTTAAAGGAAAAGAAATGAGGCTGTTTAATTTGAAGAGAAGATGGCAAATATCTGGTGTTTATATAGCCCCTAAAGTTTTACAAAACACTTTACAATTGTTGTCTCATTTAATCCTTATACCAACCCTGGAAGACAGATCCTATCATTACCCCCATTTTATAGATGAGGAAACTGAAGCAGAGAGGTGAAGTGACTTGCTCAGGGTCACCCCACTAGTTAGTGTCGGAGGCTAGGTTTGAACTGAGATCTTATTACCTCTGGGTCTGGTGCTCTATCCACTGTGCCACCCAGCTGTCTTCAAGTATTCAAAGGGCTGTCGTGTAGAGTACAGCACACTGTAATGGCTACTTCCAGACATGGAATGGGTACCCCATGGAGGTCGTGGGATCCTTGTCACTAGGGGACCTCAACCAAAGAACAGATGATGCCTTGCCCAGTATGTTACAGAGGGGAGAATTTTTCAGGTATGAATTAGGTACATTGGTCCCCACATGGACCCTTCCGACTCTCAGATCACAAGGTTGTCAAAAAAAAATCTTGTCTTGGGCCTCACCCTGGTCAATGGGACAAAGTCAGAAAAAAAGGCAAAGTATCCTATTAGCACACAAAAGGCAGCAAGCAGCTGGAGTGTGACTGTCCCGATTTCAAACCATGCATGGTTTTTATAGACAGGAGTAAACAATTTCCATATAAAGGCAAAAGTACACTGATTGGTAATCACATCGTAAGGAGACAGGCTGCATGTTACCTCTACTTTTCCCCCATGTCTGAGCCCACATGTACAAGGGTATTTCTGGACTGCCACTGGTTGGCCATGCACATGGCTAAAGTGGTGGGGTCACTCAGGCTGACTTTGCAGAGGGTCACAGTATAAAGAGGGAAGGAGGAAATGGTTTGGTCCCCTTCCCCCACTCAGTTAATACAATGACAGATGATTATGTTTTTTCAAAAATTAGCTGGCACACAAACAGATCTAAAAGATGTAGATTTAGAGATAGAAGGGCATTCAGAGGACATATGGCCCAATGTCCTCATTGTACAGAGGAAGAAAACAAGGCACAGAGAGGCAAACTGATTTGCCCAAGGTCACCTTTAGGATCCTAGCTCTAGAGTTCTAGTCCAATGTAGATCTAATTAATCTAGTCCAACCAATCTATTCCAACCCCCTCATTTTATAGAGAAAGAAACTGAGGCCCAGGGAGGGGAAGGGACTTGTTCAAGGTCACACTGGTGGCAAGCAATAGAGGCAAGAAGACTTTCTATGATTTTTTTAAAAGGTTAGACTACTTCAGAAAGTAGCTGTTCTTAGTAGGTGTTTACTAAATGCTTGAGTTTGAATTTTATGTTTAATGCACCAGAAGAATGAGCCAGTCATTAAAAATGCCTCAGTGGGATCAGAAATTTCTATGATTTCAGAAATGTGTTCATTAAAGTGTATTAGGCATTATTATAGTCCTCCCCTTCCAAAGCCCACATCCATCTCCTGAAGAAACCCCATCAGTCACAAAGAAGAAAACTCTAATTCTAAAACTTTAGGAGAATTATGGAAATCTTCCAGAACTCCAGTCCCAAAGCATTTTGACATTCTCTGGTTGTTTGGTCAGTTTTTGTCATCTGTTCCACTTTTCTTGCTATTATTAAATATTATTACCATGTCTGCTGAGTGGGAGCCTGGCTTTTAAAGGCTGGAAAGTCTCTATCCCCGACTGTTTACTTGTCTCAGGCCAGCATATTCTAATGGCTCTCTCTCCTTCACACTGCTAGTCCAATTTCCATTATAAGCCATTATATGAAGATGGGTAACTTGGCCATCGGAAATTGCTCCATAGGAAGTCTGAACAGCAAGTATTCCTGGGAGGAGGGAAAACTTTGTCACTAAAATGACTAAAAACCATGATCAGAAATGGCCCGAGTTACAATTCTGAAGCTCTGAAAACTTGAAAATGAGTCGTCAAGGTTTGGCAGTTGTTTTGTAACTTGTGAGTAGTTACATTCGTCCTCCATTCTGGGCAGCCATTTTTCCTAACTACTTTGCTCCTCCAAATCCAAATGAGAAGAGGAATGGCTCCCCAGACTCTGAGGCTGCTGGGCCTTTCCATTCTAAGGGCCAGGACTAGTGCCAGTTCCTCTGACTTAATAATAACCACTGCATTTCTAATAATTGATGCTGCTCCTGCTGAGGGATGCCCTTCCAGAACAGCAGCATACAGAGATAGAACACTGGAAACTTGGAGTCTACCCCATCCCTCATCGTAGGGAATTAATCTGTACTTCCATTGACTCATCTTCCTAGCAGAAGCATGAGTCTTCCCTGTGAGGAAGGGAAGGGGAAGTCAAGAACACCGTCTTTAGGGCAGGGGTTATTACCTTGGGATCCTTGCACTGATGGATTTTGGGAAAGGGGGAGGTGAATTTGGATGGCAAAATTACATCTTTATTTTAACTAATGTGTAACTAAAATTTAGCATCTCCTTCAAATATTATAAAACATTCCTAAGTGGTCCAGGATACAAAAAGCATATTAAGAACCCTGGTTTTGGAGTTATTCTAGGCTGGGCCTAACTCCAGCTAGTCCCCTTGAAGTCTAGAACTGATGCTAACAAGAAAAAATTTACTTAGTCAGGGAAGAAAGATATTTGACAAGGCTAAGAGCTGAAGCTACCCCAAGGTAATTCAGCTGAGGCTGAGATTGAACTCCCTAACCTGCCTTATTCATGTGAGCTATCCCTAAGATCCACCAGCTAAACCTTATACCCCGGGGGCCTAGTGACTGCTTTGTACTCTGGCAATGAGCAAGTCAGTTATGTCAACAGTCTGAGCTTTTAGTCTCTGTTGCCAACCAAATATCCAGTGATGTCTCAACATATTTTAAGGAAAAGAAAACTAGCCTAACCTGAATGAGAAGAGGGGTTAAGCTATTGCTCCTACCACAGCAATCATAGACCAGAGATCTGAATCCCAGATTTGCCACCTCATGTCTTGGGCACATCTCTTTCCCTCTTTGGGCATCAATTTCTTTAACTGTAAAATTAGGAAGTATGCTTAAATGACTTCTAAGGAGTTGCACAGACCCCACAGAAGGCAGAATTCTGGACTTGGGATCCAGAATCCTACCTCTGGTATTTCCTAGTTGTGTGACCCTAGACCAGTCAACCTCTCTGGGTCTCAGTTTCCTCATTTGACTCCGTAGTCACTGAGGTCCTCTCAGGCTTTAAATCTATGATACTTTTAGCTTGAAATTCTATGATCCCATGAACAGCTGAATAGTTTATGTTCTCTTTGGCAGAGGTCAGGTTTTGAGCTCTTCTGTTTTTTACCCCTTCCCAACTGCACATGGCACAAAGCTCCAATGGGGTAGCCCAACTGGATCTCCTTTCTGTACTCACTGCTCTGATTCCATGGCTTCCTGCTGTCATATTTTACCCTCCCTCTCCTGTCTCTGCTCCCAGCTCTCATCCTCTCCCTGCCAGGCTCTCCCAGCCCCCCTCCCCCAAGGTTAATAGTTACTCTGATCAACTTGTTTTATCATAGATTATTATTGGAGCCTCCTTGGTCATCTAATTCAACAGCCTCATTTTACTGAGAAAACCAAGGTCCAAAGAGAAGAAATGCCTTGCCCAGGATCACATGAGCCAGAGTGACAAAGGGCCTTCCAAAATTTGCCCATTGAGAGTGCTGCCTTCTCTAGCAGCCCTTGGTACCTTCCAGAGACAATGAAGAAATGTTTTTTGGTTTTCCACCTCTACTGCAGTTCTGCAGATCTAGGCCACGGGAGACCTCATAGCTAAGTCTCAAGCAGTGGTCTGAGGTGTAGAAAAGCTAAGTGACTGGGGTGGCTAGGTGGCACAGTGAATAGAGCACTGGCCCTGGAGTCAGGAGGACCTAAGTTCAAATCCAGTCTCAGACACTTAACACAAAAACTAGCCCTGTGACCTTGGGCAAGTCACTTAACCCCAATTTCCCTGCAAAAAAAAAAAAAAGCTAAGTGATTTACCTGGGTCACATAGCTAGTAAGTGTTAGAACCTAGGTCTTCTTGCCTCTGCTAGGTTGCTTCTCAATTATATTAACTTGCATATCTTATTTGCAGAGAGGGAGGGGAGATGGCACTGACTCTAATTTAGAGTTAAAGAATATACTGTGGCTCATTCTCCTAGGGCTGGGCTGGCTCCGCCTACCCCTCAGGATTCTGTGTTACCACGAGGGCTTGGTGTGGCTCTTCTCCACTGCCCAAAACCTGAGCCCCCAGTTCCCTACACTGTTTGTTATGTGCCAGTGACTAGCACACAAGTCCCATTTAACTGCTTAACATTGACTAGCTTTTTTACAAAGGGATATTTAATTTTAAAATACAGCAAGAAATACACAAATATCTGCCACAAAAATACACAAATACATATATGTGTATATGTATGTGTATGTGTGTGTATTTTTTTCTTTTTGGAGGGGGGAAGGTAGGGCAGTTGGGGCTGTGACTTGCCCAAGGTCACACGGACAGTTTTTGTGCTAAGTGTTTGAGGCCGGATTTGAACTCAGGTCCTCCTGATTCCAGGGCCGATGCTCCATTCACTGTGCCACCTAGCCGCCCCCAAATACACAATATTTGCCACCACCATCTCAGGGACCCACTCTCTCTTATTTAGCCTTGATCTTTTGGGAGAGTAGACTCAATCTTGGCACAATTTCTAAATAACTTGGCATCACTGGGTACCTATGTATCTATGGCATGATTTGGAGATCAGTCCTCCTCACAACCTGGCTAGAACAAGGCTGGGTCCTAAAGGTCACTTCCTAAGTTTACTTTTTTCAGGGCATCAAAGCTGATCTGGCAGTATAACATGGCTGCTGAAATACCAGGCCTCTGCTCTACCTAACAAAAGATCAAAAACAAGAGATTGGACCTATATTTCCACCACCACAATGCCTCAGATGTAGACAAAGCCCAAAGCCTCCCCTCTTAAAACACTGTCTTCCACATAGAGAACGGCAGAGAAGTGTAAGAGGTTGAAGTAAAGGGAACATGTCTAAGGCTGACTAAGGTCCCCTTAGTTCTGTCTACACAGTCAATCAGAAAAAGGCTTCTCCTAATCATGTAGTTAGCAATTATACATGCTCTACAGACTCCCAGTTCCATTGGAGACTCCCACAGATAGCCATTCCCCATCACCATCATTCTCCTGGAATTAGTTTCCTCAGTCTTTCCACATGGAATAATGCCAGTGTGATCCACATACAGTCCTGTTACACACTGCACTAAGCTTCCTCTATTCCTATACTCTTAGTGCTGAAAGGATTCTGTTAGTCACAGAATCTAATTCAACCCCTTTCTTTTATGAGTCAAAGAACTGACTGACCTAAAGCCACACAGGGAGTGAGCAGCAGGACTGGTATTCAAACCAAATTCTTTTTACTCCAAACCTTTCTGCTTCTGCTTCCTTGCGACTTCTAAGAAGATGTGTTAATAGCAGACACAGACTAATTCCCTACAATGAGAGCAATGGGGGTTTCTGAGTTTCTAGAAGCTGACCATTGCGTGCTGTCATTTTTGATGTGGTATGAACTTTGGTAGCTGTGATGATTCTTCCTGGCCCCAGAGAGCAGAGAAACTGGTGGAAACTGTGGATGTGGTAGATTTCGGTTCAATTTAAGGCACTACTTACAAAGAATGAAAGCTGCCCAAAGTGGAATGGGTTGCTCCAGGAAAGAATGAGTTCCCTGTGAGCAGAGATCTTCATTCAGAGGCTGGATGGCCACTTGTTGAAGACATTGTAGAGAAAATACTTGCTAAATGGACTGATGTTGGGACCTCCCAGCTCTGACATGTTGTGATTCCATGATTCTGGCACTCAGTGAATGAGTTAAGAAAAACCCAGGTCTCCTCATTAACAATTCATTGGGGTTTATTGCAATCCAGCAAGTTGACATTTGTCCTACTGCTCCTTGCCCCATCACAATACATGTCAAATCTTGCCCTCTGTTAAGTATAGCCACTACACACAGATCATAAAAAGTCCTCTCACCCTCTGACCCTTCTTGAACCCTATGCAAAAAGTCTGAGTCTACTTGTTGGCCATGCTTCAAATTGTGGTCCCCAGAGAAGTACTCAGACCACTCTAGGATGTCTTGTTGGCTTGAGATTCATTTAAAAGAGAAGTCTCCCAAGAAGAAGCAAATTCAAATACTATGAGCCAGAGGAATATGGCTTTGAAACTTTTATGTGAACTTCTATCATGTGAAAGAAGACTTCCCTGACTTGCTGTAGGGAGGTAGTCTGATGTAATGAAAAGGGCCCTGGATTAGGAGATTGGAAACCCAAGTCCAAGTTTTACCTTTGCCCATTAATGCATTGTGTGCCCTTGTCCCAGTGCCCTCCATTTTCTGGGTCTCAGTTTTCCAACCATAAAATGAAGTTTGATTTAGATGATCTCCATTGTCCCTTCATGGTCCAATATTCTATGATTCTAAGTATGGCGATGGGTGGTCATGGAGACTGTAAAAGATCTTGGGCTTGGGGCAGTTAGGTGGCGCAGTGAGTAAGAGCGCCGGCCCCAGCGTTGGGATGACCCAGGATCAGTCCTGGCCTCAGAAAATGAGCGCCCACACATAAATAATGACTGACTGTGTAACCTTGAGCAAGTTACTTAACCCCAATTGCTTAAAAAAAAAGATCTTGGGCTACATGAAGAATAGGAACAAGTAAATTCCAGTCCTGCTGTACTCATCTCTGGCATGATCACATCTGGAGAATTGTGTTCAGTTCTGGGAGGATGTTTACAAAGGACAGTGACAAGGTAGAGATTACCCAGAGCAGGGCAACCATTATGATGAAGAGCCCTGGGTATATGCCATATGAGATCCAAGTAAAGAAGCCTGAGATGTTTAGCCTGTAGAAAAGACTTAGTAGGTACATGACAGAAGTCTTCGAGTACCTGAAAGGCCATCACGTAGAAGAGGAACAACAGGCAGAAGTTTCAGAGAGGCAGATTTAAGTTTGATATAAAGAGAATTTTCCCAATAATTTAAATGGATAGGCTTGCTCTCAGTCACTGGTGGAGCTCAAACAGGGACTGGATTAGCACTCATCAGGTATGTCATAGAGGGAATTCTTGTTCACATATAGTTGAACTAGATGGCTTCTGCCAGCTCTAAGTCAGCTAGGATCTATGATTTTATCAGCTCACTAGCAAACCAGGACCTCTTCTAAGTCATCCCTACATGACCTTCATGGGTTGTTATGGGCAAAAATCATCATCTTGTGGCCATCCTTCTCACGATGAGTCAGTCTCTGTCTCTATGTTTCTCTTTGTCTCTCTCTGTCTCTCTCTCTCCCTCCCTCCCCACCTCCATTAAGCTAGCCATGTCTTTTGATGGCAGGGCATGGGCAGAGTCATCAAGCCCTTGCTGGCCTGGTAAGGCATGCTAGGATATACATTCTATTGGTTTAACCTTTGAGAACTCACATTACCCCCATGCCACCATGAGGCATTGAGTGAAGTCTCCAAATGGAGGCAAATAGTCATAGGTTCAAAGCTTTAGAATTGTAAGGAAACTTAAGAGTCCATCACGTCCAAACCTGTCATTTTAGCAATGAGGCATAGAGAAGTTACAGGACTTGCCCAGGGTCACACATTCAGTATGTATCAGAACTTGAACCCAAGTCTCCCAGACTCCAAGTCCAGCACCCTATCCACTAGGCCATGCCACCTCTGTTATTTGAAAATACCCTGGTACAATAAGGGGCAAGCTAATTACAGGATTAGCTGAACAGAACATTTCCAAGTTAAGCTGAATTCCTGACGTCATCCCATGGATGTGTTTATACAACCTAATGTGCAACCCATGTCTGCACTGAGCACAATCCAATTCACCTTGCCAGCCACACACGAAAATATAATGGCTTCTTGACAGCTACTCCAGTTGGGTGTTGCATTGGCAAGCCAAACACCCGCTACTTCCTCAATATTGGCTGTTTTATTGGCTGCCCTTCCAGCTGACAACACAACAGAGAACTTCATAAAGAAAGTCTCATGATAGCTGTTATTTATTATGCAAATACCTCCTGCCATGGCAACATTGCCGAGCAGCCTTCTCCAAGTGGGCTTGCTTCGCTGGCTCACACTGCTACACGGCCTGCATGTGCAAGTGAAGCTGGGGCCCCCATTGTGCCTCCACCTTACAAAGATTTTGTTTTCCTTGACACTTCCAGGAGAACAAACTGCAATTAATATAGCCCGCCAGAGCAGACAGTACCCAATTAGTTATCATCCATTTTCAGATTGGGATGCTAGACAAAAAAACATGGAGGAAGGGCTTCTTATTCAAAAGGAAAATACATCCAAACTACAGGTTTTCAAAGACACATTTAACTCACAATGGCAAGGATACTCACTTGGCCTTTAATGTGAAATGGAGTGTTAATTTTTCTCTGTCACCTCTTAATTGCTTCCTTATTACACTGTTCAAGCAGTTAATTGCTAGACTGAGTGAAAGAGTGTTTGCAGGGCAAAGGAAATGCCACAGCATGAAAGAATGAAAAAATAGAAGCAGCCCACTGAAGTAATTGGGTCTGATATAACACTCACTATGGTATTGCTTTTAATGGTAGCTGCAAAAATTCATAGGCAAAGCCAAATTTGGTTTGATTGTAGCTGGAGGGAGAGAGTCTGTCTGCCAGTGGGCATTTGCTGCACATTTGCTGCACATCTGCTGCACATCTGCCGCGCTTCACTGAACAAGTCAGTGGACTCTTCCCAAGTTGCCCCTGATTGGCCCAAACACATGCTGGCTTTCCTCATGTGGGTTTTTTTTTTTACCATTAAGACATCCCCTTTTGCTCAGGTTCAGGGGTTTGAAGTGCAGAAGCTGGCTCACAGGGTGGCGTGTGAAAAGTACCCTGGCACCTGGTATACACCAGCTGTCTATGAGTAGGCAAAAGAAAATAACACCAATGTGCCCTCTCCTTCCTCTATGCTTATAGTGTGAAAAGTACAAGACAAGCTCTGAGTCAGAGGAACCAAGTTCTAATTCCAACTCTGACTCTTCCTACCTATGGAACCTTTTCCTTTCCTTCTCTGGACCTTGGATTCCTCACTTATAAAAGAAAGGGTTGGACTAGATGGACTATGAGGTCCCTTCTGACTACAGATCTATGATTTCCCTAGTCCCCAAATCCCCGAGTTACCAAATCTAAGGAATGGCCCATGAGACCCTATAGACCTGGCCAAGAGCCTTCACTTTGGCTCCTCGGAGAAATGAACACTTCCTGTTGGTCCCATTCAAGATGTGAGTCAACTAAGACAAGGTCTAATGAGAGTTCATAGGAAAATAAAGTAACAGTCTACATAGAAAAGCAGGAAATACACACATTTACCCCCAAGACCAAAACTAGCTTACTGCTGTGACAGAGGATGTTTGCAAACTAGTGTTACTGAATCTGTAATAAGTATTATTTACTCTGCCTTCTAATTTTATTAGAGCATAGCAATTATTAATGAAGGTAAGGAAAACAGTGGCATTCAGAAGGATACTGGAAGATACATTTTTTCTATGTGTTGCATCTCATTTATATTTTTAAAAAGAAATAATTTTGTTGGATTCCTGAAATCCAACTTCTCATTGAAAAAGAAGAAATGTTTGCTCCCATTACTGAGTTGTACTCATTAGCATTGGCTCCAGCTGATTAACTCATTTGCATCACTATATCTTGGGTTCCTTGGCTTATTGCTTAAGTCTTCCCTTATTCTTTTTCCTTTATGAAGATTAAGGGGGGAGAAGAGGAGAGGAGAGGAGAGAAGGGGAGGGGAGAGGAGAGGAGAGGAGAGGAGAGGAGAGGAGAGGTGAGAAGAGAAGAGAAAAGAGGAAGTACACAAAATCAGAGATATAAGGCTGGGAGGTACCATACAGGCTATCTAATCCAACATCTTCACTTTACAGATGAAGAAACTGGAACCCAGAGATGTTAAGTTTATATATAAGATTATATATGATTATACAAGCAAAGCCAAGATTTAAATCTAGGTTCTCTGTGGATTCTTCCAGTGGGCAGCAGAAGACTAAGAGTCTATTTCAGAGACCCACTTTCAAAACTGGAGAAGCAGAATCATCGATTTGAAACTTGAAAATGATTAATTATGACAGCAAGTACAAATGTTCACAATGAAACATCACAGAAAAAGTAAAAGTTTCTACATTAATACTCTGGGTGGGTTCACTCTCCTAGAGTTCAATCTCCTAGAGATAAATCTCTCTATCAGGGTTACAAGGTACCCCTGAAGGGCTGGAGTGTCCTTCTTTTGTGATATTGGCTCAAGCCCCCATCCTCATGTGTTCCTCTGTCCTGTTAAATGCCAGTGATTAACATCCAGTTTTATTTAGACAATTAACATCAGTTAACAATCAGTTAAAATGAATCAATTTATCTTAATGATTAAAACTAATAAATTTACAAAGGGATATTTACTGCAAAGATAAAGCAATAATAGAAGTTACAAACATTTCTCCCCAACAACTAAGGGGCATACTGTTCCTTAGACCACCTCATTCTCTGAGGAAAATGGGCTCAAAATTAATATAATTTCTACATAGCATGCATTACACATTATTCACTTCTAAATATGGTGTGGCCAACAGATTAATGAGTCTGTGCTTCTGCTACTACTAAGCTGGGTCAAAAAAGTCCCTTGGGACTTCACTTTTTACCATTATAGGCTCTAGTTACTGGACTTCTGGTGGTTCATTCTCCCAACATTTTGAAACTCACAAGCCTAGAGACATTTTTTATATCCTTCACTTAAAGGTAGGAAAAGCTAGACAAAACAGAGACCTAAATAAGATCAGGGCCATACTCAGCTTTATGCTGCCTCCTGGGAAAGACAGTCCGAGACTTTTTCCCTACCTAGAGGGCCTTAGCAGCTCATTCTCCTTGCTTGAAGGCCAGTCAATGAGGAAAGAGCCAGAGCTAAGGTCACCCCAGCTTTTTAAATGTAAACTGGTTCCTGGCTCCCCAGCTAATCAGAAAGATTCCTCTTGACCACATGGCTAGCAAACTGGAGCCAGTTCAAAATCATAGCTATAAAGCTAGGAGGGACCACACAGGCTATCTAATCCAACATCTTCACTTTACAGATGAATAAATTGGAGCCCAGAGATGTTAAGTGGCTGCACAAGATTATACAGGCAAAGCCAAGACAGGACTTACCTACAGCCTCTTCTCCCCCATTGCACTTCCAACATCACCTCTATGGACTGAGTCACATGCCTCTGGTCAAAACACAATACTGTGCCCAGAGATCTGGAGAATGAACTGAGACTATATTCACCATGAGGGAAGAAATCATGGCTTATATATTTTCCCCATATATCCTCCTACCACTTTGCCTAGAGGTAAACAGAGTAGGTGATCTTTGATGGATTCCATCTCTTTGACAAATATTATTGAAAACTCACAATATGATGGATCTCTATCTAGAGACGCCACTGCTAAAATATGGTTCTATTACAGGGCCAGAACTAAGATAAGGCAAACAGGACTTTTCCCCTGGTACTTACATTGGAGTGCACACTTCTGTCAGCACAACCCGCTCATTTATGCCTCAGCCCTCCCCCTGGGGATGAGAAACTGGCATGACTACACACACACTTAACCTGTCTCTGACAACTACCTATCCCAATTCAACTACCCCACACCAGGTGAAGTTATTATTAGCTGTGGCCCTATTCTACTCTGCTTGACAGATAACTACAGTCTCCTTCTACCTGAAGTAATGACAGGAAACTAAGAATACAATCATCCCTTCCACATTGTGGGGATTAGAGGCACGGCACCCCACGATCTGAAAAATCCACATAAAAATTTTTGGCCCTCCCTTTGTATCAGAGAAGATATCTGAATTATTATCATATTAAAAGATAAATATGTTGCTATCATATAATACTATACATATATTTTAAGAATGTCTCAGTTTATAAACTTTTTCTGTGTCATCCACAGGCTTTCATGTGTTGTCTGCAGTTTAGGCAAAACTCTCCCCAAAATTATCATTTAATTTCTTATTCTGACCCCCAATATATCAAAACTATGGTGAGGAAGGGATAACTGTATATGTTCATTCTATGTATGCTTTGTGGATGTAAATATTCAACAACAGGTCACAACCGAAACAGGACCAAGAATGGACCATTCAGGAAGTGTATCATGAATTAGGCCTCCCCAAAATAGCCAGAACTTCTTACCTGAGTCTGCAGATTTCTAGCCAGAGGCCGGTACATGTTAAAGAGAGGTTTCTTCCTCTTCCCAATCTGGGGCCTAAGTTCTCAGGCTAGCCGCTAGTTTATCAGACAGGTGGGTCTCCTTAGGAGACCTCTTGGAAAAGAGGGGCCTTGTAGTGGGTGTGCAAAAGAATGCTAGGCAGGGGGCAAGATGACTTTCCTGGGTTTGTCACTTTTGAGCATAAAACAAAAAAGGTGTCTACCTAAAGTATGCTAAGCTAAGCCACTCACTTTATACTGTATACTTCCTAGTTAACTGCAACTGCCTCCACTGTTGCAAAGGACAGCCTTACCACCACTTCCCATCCTGCAAAATTCCTATCGGTGAACTTCTATGAACACTCTTGAGATGATTTCTCCAGTAAGTACAAGGTCTTCCTCATTTTCTTTCTGGGTCATAAGTTGGGGGAGGGAAGGAGGAAGGGGACCAGTGTAGCATTTGGACTCCCCACCAATTTCCTCTCATTCCCATGATATCTCGATTGAGCTTCTTCCTATTCCTGGCATGGATGTCCTTAATGATGGGCTCCAGTTTAGGAGGCAGTGTGGGACAGTGGCAAAGAGTCCTGGCTCTGGCGTCAGACAATCTGGGTTTCAATGTTATCTCTGGTGACCTTGGGAGAATTACTTCACTTCTCAGTTATCCCCTTCTCAGTAAAAGGAGGGGGGGCTTGACTACAGAGCCTCAAAGGTCCCCTCTGGCTATAGACCTAGGATCTTACATGTGAGCCTGGCCACTTTGGCCTTCTCTAGGCATCAGTTACTTTATCTGGTTAACAAGAGATTTCAACTAAATGGTCTCTGAGCTCTCTTCCAGATCAAAATCTGTAAGAGTATAGGAGCACAGAAGTTTATTCCTCTGTGAAATTAGATGCTGGCTCCCATCTCCTCTAGTACTCAATGGTGTTGGCCTTCTCATGAGTTATTTATCAACATGCCACACTCTCCTTGTCCAGATTTATGTTGCCATCTTGATCCCCCCAACATGATTCTTCTTGACTTTGTGGTCCACATATTTGAAGCCACAGAGCAGTGTCAAATACACAGCCCTCAGGCCCAGAGCACTCCTGAGTATGGCCCCAAACCAGATTGAAATGTAGTTCCTATCTGATTTTAAAGTGTTGATGTATTAATAAAAAAAAGAAAAATAGAACCTTTTGGGTTTCTAAGTGAATATGTGGCCCAAGGGATCCTTACATATGGTTTAATGGCTCCGGTTTCTATTTCAGTTTTGACTCTCCTGCCATAGACCGTTACCAAAACACGGGTGCTAAAGAGGAACAGTCTAGTCTATAGATTGCCTAAAATTTATCTTTTTCAGAAATGAGCCAGAAGAACTTGGGTATTGTGAAAAGCAGGGGTTAACTGCCCCCAAACTCACTGACAAATAATAGAAATCCAGCACAAAAGTCGAGCAAAAACCCCAAAGAGATTGACTGTGATCCCTTTGAAATCTATTATTCCCTCTCCGTTTTTCAAGATTGAAGTTAGGATGCACATGGGCTGAACAGAAGAGTTACAATGAAAGCTAATGGGTGTCTTGTTTGAGCAACCAGAGACAGGCCTATCACCCCAAAGCGGGTTGTCATTTCTGACCCCTAATCAGGGCCCTTTAAATTGACAACCTTTTTAACTACTTCATTTCTGTCACAGCGCAACCAACCAGCTAATGCATTTGTCAGGCCAACTCGCACTATTACCGTCTGACACCTCACTCATTAGGAAAGATGGTCTCGAGGCGTCGGGTGCTGGAAAGTTCCGATAATGTCACCCGTTCTCACACTGATCCTTTCAGTTAGTCACTTGATTGAGCTGTTAATACTGCCCCTAAAAACGGGCATCATCAACCATATTTATGGTCCATTAGCTAATGCAGTGGATGCTTGCAGCACGTTTTGCAGGTTCCTGAGACAGGAATTGTTGAGTATTCTATTAAACTTGTTCCTGCAGGAGTGGGTGGGTTGATACACCAGTAAATACCACTAGGATCCCTGTCCCTGGATCCCACTGCTGGCCATCACATGGACAAGAGCCAGGCCACGTGGAAAACTAGGTCCCAAGTCTTCAACTATGAACAGGTCAAGCAATTCCAATTTGGGCAATTACAGAAATTTGGAAAGGAGGAGAGGTAAAGTCAAAGAAGAAAACTCTGTTGCTGATAACCATTCTTCCAAAGCAAAGGCTAACAGGATGATAAATCTAGAGTGAGAAAGAACCTGTCCAATCAATTTACAGAGGAGGAAACTGAGGCCCATGTAACTTAAGTAACTTCCCAAGGTCATGCAAGCTGTCAGCATCAAAAGAGGGATTTGAACCAGCTCCTTTTGCTTTAGAGACACCGCTCTTTTCAAGAAAAAGACTCATTAATTTGACCATTCAGCAATGCTTGTTGCATTAGATTACACCATGGAGAGCCATATGGAATAAGTACAAGGAACAATTAATTTTTAAAAACTCATCCTTAGCCAGGTGATTCTTGGTATGTATCCATTTTCCACAAACTAAATTTGAAGCAGGAATTTTCATGTAAAAGCAGTATCTTACAATTGGAGAAAATGCTTTAAATTATCTTTCTCAAAAGAGACAGCTGTTAGCACAGGGGATAGAGTGCTGAGAGTAGAGCCATGAAGATTTGAGTTCAAATGTGACCTTCAACACTTACTAGATGCGTGACCTTGGGCAAGTCATCTAACCTCTGTTTACCTCAGTTTCCTCACCTGCAAAATGAGGATAATAACAGTATCTACCCCCTACAGAGTTTTGTGTTATGCCTGGCACATAGTAGGTGCCATATAAAGACTTATCTTCTTTTCCTTCCCCAATAATCCTGTGAGATAAACAGTATATGTAAAATTAACCCATTTTAAAGGCCAGTAAACTGGGGCCCAGAGAAGTAAATTGATTTACCTATGGTCATTTAACAAGTTCATTTCAAAGGTAAGATTAGGCCAAGTATCACCCCTCCCAAAAATACAGCAACAGATTTTTGTCTGTCTATATGGTCTGTATCACCTCTAGACAAAAAGAGAATTGTGCCTGCCTTTGGCACCCCCAAACATATTGCTTCTGTCCCTCAATAAAAATCCCGACAGACTGCATATTCTATACTGTTCGTGTCACCCCCAAACAATGACAGATTGTGTCTGTCTATACTGCCCAAATGAGCTGTCTATTAGCACTTCTTAAAACTGAATAACATCAACAGTACCGTCCCAGGTTCAAATCCTTCCCCATCTCCTCTCAACAGGCAGAATTTGTGGGCTGGGGTCTCTTATAGATTTGTGTCACTTTCAAGTGCCTTTTTATGGTTTTAGTTAACTAATCCACAACAATAACAGTGCTCTAGCCCTTTCAAGTTTGTATTATGTCATTGGGTCCTCATGATAACCCTATGAGGTAACTGTTTTTGAGGTACTCGTTTTATGGATGAAGAAACTGAGGCTACGAGGAATGAAGTGACTAGCCCAGGGTCACAGAGCCAAGGAAATGTCCACAGTGGGATTTGAACTTAGGTCTTCCTGATTACAAGTAGGTCCAATCACTATGAACAATCACTATGAACTATGATCAAGAGAAAAGCTATCTCCCTGTGACCTCTGTGGCCTGTGAATCATAAGCAGAGAGGACTTCAGAATCTGTTCATAAAGATACATCGCAGTGATCTATTGAATGAGTAGCAAAAACAATCAAAGCAGCAGCTAGGAGGTTGGAACCAAGAGAGTGAGGAAAACCGAATGATGGGACGAGAGGCAGGCAGGGCAAGGCCCTGAGAATGGGCTGTCTGTACTCATGAGACACACCAAAAAATCAAGGGCCAAATCAGTGGAGGGTGGGGTGAGCTCTCCCTCTCTCTATTGCCACTCATGTCACTGGGATGAAGCAGGTAGGATGACTCGGGAAGGTCAGTTCCATCAATTCTCATTTGTAATCTCAAATGAAAAAGTCCCCAAGGAAAACAATTTGCTTTGAGGACACCTCCAGAAGACCATCCATCCCACTGGAAAAGTTTAAACTCCTTGAAGCTGTTTCTATTCCTTTTCCTTGAAGGCTTCCTTGGGGGCCTTCACAATGAGCTCTCCTTTGAATCTGCTTGGTGTCTTATAGACCACAAAATACCAGAATGGGAGAGACCTTTGAGGCCATCTAGACTAACCCTCTCCTTTTATTGGGAGGGCTCTCTTACCTTCTCTGGGGATTTGTTTCTTCATTTGTAAAATTCAAGGGGTAGTAGAACTAATGTTCTTTCTAACTCCAAATCTGAGATCACATAATCCCGGCTCTCTACTCGGATGGTCACCGCCTTGTTCAGAAGGTCCTTGTCATCTTGACTATTATAGTGGCCACACATTTGGTCTTCTGACATCTAGTCTAATTTACCTTCCATACAGTCACTATACTGAATTCTTAAAGCATTCTTCTAACTATGTCACTCCCTGACTCCAAAAGCTCCAGGAGCTTCCTACTGCTCTTAGAATAAAATACAAACTCCTCCTTTTAGCACTGGAAGTCCTTCACAATCTGCATCTGACCCTGAGTCTCCTGTCAATCATGGGAGAAAGCCCCAAAGGACCTTGGTTTGAATTCTGGCTCTGCCACTTAATACCTGTGGGACCTAGGGCCAGTCACCTCCCTTCTTGAGTCCTCTGTTTCTTTCTCTGTAAAGAGAAGGGGAACTAGGTGATCTCTGAGGTCCCTTCCAGCTCTAGGTCAATGTTCCCAGGATCCCATTCCAGTGATCATCCCCATGATATCAGCTACCTTTTCTCCCCTTAGATATATTAGGGCTGAAAAGTTCTCCAATATTCTTTACTATTTTCCCAATTCTAGGAGTGGAGATTCAATTTGCATAGCTCAAACTCTCAAATCATGTTAAGAAACAGGCTGAGTATGGTGTTTGCTCTATGATGTCTACATCCTTCTTGCCTCCAGCTTACATGTATATCTTTCATTCTGCCCTACATTTGTAGTGAGAAAGCTACTTGACATAGTTGGTGTGATTCAAGAGAATCAGAATGGCATGGAATTAAACTGAAGAGTCTCACACCCGACTTCTGTCCAAATTCATTTTAATTAAGCTATGCATCGATCCCCACTCCCCTACATTAAATTCTTTACCTAAATCTCTCCTTTTTTCTCCTCCACGTCCAATTCCCTTTTGTCTCAACCTACTGACAATGTCCCATGCAGCCTTGAAATCAATTTAGCAGGCAGGCCCTTTGTACAACAATTTTACAATCTGCAGCATTTGCATTTCTATACCTTCCTTTAATTCACAAAGAATAGAATATCTCCGAAGGAAACTAAAAAAAAATGAAGCCGGAGGAATATTAAAGGCACCCACAACTTGGTCAAATGATTTAAAACATCCGTTCTTAAAAATACAAACGATCCTCTAGGGTTGCTGGCTTATAAAGGCTTCATTTTTTAAAAAATACATAGATGGTCCTCATTATACCATAAAAGAGTCAGGGGAGACAATTTTCCTTGCCAGCCCATGAATTTATGCACTTTCCTATAGAGTTGGAAATTACTGTTAACATCGTCTTTCTCTGTGATTTCATCTCCGTACACTGTATTTATTGTCTGCTGTCACCAATTCAAATTCAGACTGGTGCATGAGCCAAGCATGAGCAAGCATGGCATGGAGCAAGAAGAGCACCCTAAAGTCAGAAGAAACAGAAATAAAAAGTTGCCCAGTCATTTTGGCTGCACAATGGTCTCTTCCCATAATTGGGCTGCTCCCATATAGCTAACTAGACTCTATGCCTATAATAAATGATTGGAGGAAAATTAGTATGATAATAACTCCCACTTCTATAGCACTTGAAGATTTACATAGCCCTCTCCCCAGCACCTCCATCCCCACCCTACCCTCATACTCCCTCTCGGCACACACACACACACACACACACACACACACACACACACACACTACCACCACCAATCCTGGACGAAAAGAGTGGAACTGTTGTTACCCCCATTTTGTAATGAGGAAACTGAGGCTGAGTGAATAAGAAGCAGTCATATATAGTGAAAAGAATGCTGGTCTGGCCTGGGCCCTGGTAGAGCTGTGGCACATGGAATTATGGCTCTGTCTTTTACTACCTGTGTTACCCCAGGCAAGTTATTAAACAACTCTGAGCCTCAGTTTCCTTATCTGTAAAACTGAGATAATAATAATCCTAACTTTACTAGGTTACTTAGTGAATCACATTCAGAAGAGGAAAGACCTTCAAGTTTATCTGACTTAGTTCTTAATGTGAGGTCTGGGAACTAGTTTGACAAGAGCTTATTAGCACAGCGCCTGGTACGTTGTAGGTGTTTTGTGTAACTCAAGTCCCATACATTTAATGACAATCAGCTTCCTCTGTAATCTTATGTATTTCATTTCATGCATTTTGGAACTAATAACACCTAGCATTTATACAGTACCTTAAGGGTTACAAAATTCCCTCCAATTATTATCTCACTTTATCTTCACAACCCTGGAAGATTGGTGATACTATTATCCCCCATCAGGGAACCGAGGCAGACAAACGTTAAATGACTTGCCCAGGGTCACAGGGCTAGTGTCTGATGCCAGGTTTGAACTTAGGACTTCCTGACTGCAGACCCAGAGCTCTCTCTATTTACTGGGGCTTCACCAGACAACCAAAGGAATCCATGATACAAACAGGATTCCAAACCCCTGATCTAGTCCAATGCCCCCACTTTACATTAAGTTAACAGTCCAAAAGGTTGGGATTTTGTGAAGAATCAGCACCTTAAAACACTGTATAGAAGCAACATAGTTATAAAGCCAGAAGGGACTTCAGAGGCCATCTATCCCAATTTGCTCATTTTACAGAGGTGAAACGAAGGCCCATCAGTAAAGAACTTGCCAAAGGTCAAACAGGCAGAAAGTGGGAAAACTGAGATTTGAACTTGGATTCTGTGTCTCCAAGTCTGGCAGCATTTCCACTGTCCCAGACTGTCCCACAGTTACTGTCTAAGCCAGGATACACTTAAAGATAGGTGGTGTTGCAGTGGATAGACCACAGGGTGTGTAGTCAAGAAGACTCCTTTTCCTGAGTTCAAATCTGGTCTCAGACACTCACTAGCTATGTCACCCTGGGCAAGTCACTTCACTCCGTTTGACTCAGTTTCCTCATCTGTAAAATGAGCTGCAGAAGGAAATGCCAAACCACTACAGTATCTCTGCCAAGAAAAGCCCAGATGGGGTCACTAAGAATTAGACATGACTGAAAAACGATTGAACAAATTTAAATATAGGATCCATTTGTGGATTTTTACTTAATATTACTTAATATTTCTATAACTCATGTAGTAGAATTGCCCAGTAAAATGGACAAACCAAATGACCCCAGATCAGCTAAGTCATGAGGGCCAGCTCAGGAAAAGGTGTTGCCTGGATCCAAGACTTAGATGGAGTTAAACTATCACTCCCCAATGCCTAGTGCTTCTTACCTCATCCTGTTTTCCTGGCCTCATTCAGTTTCCATGTCTAGTTCTTCCCACTCCAGTACCACACCCCCAAACACTCCCTTTAGACCTGCTGCTATGAACTCCTTCCCTAGGCCTCTGGCTTTGACCTTGATATCAGGGCACTGCATTCTGTTTACTCTTTCTTTCCTAAAAGGGGTTGAGCCACAGCCCATTTTCCTATAGGCAGGTCCCTCCCTCCAGGCCTGTTAATTGCCCCTAATCACTGGCAGACATTAGGCCTACTCCCTTATCCCAGTGGGGGGTGGGGACCTGACATCCCTGCTTATAGTGATAAATTGCCACAAACCCTCCTGAGGCTGTTCCAATGAGAAAGAAATTGGCATATGGACTTCAGCAAGCACAACCAGAAGGTAATGAATAATCATACAAACAATACTTAGAAGACCAAGGCTCCAACCCCAGTCATGGCCCAGGGAAGTGGGTCTAGTACTTAGGGGATGCTGTTCCTAGCAGAATCACAGAATCTCAATTTATCAGAATCAGAAGAGAATTCAGAGCAGGGGTCAAGAGACCCAGCACTGGGATCACCTCTGCAATATCCCTGGCAAAAGTACAGCCTCCCTTTGCTGTCACACTTGACTAACAGGAAACCCACGACCCTCCTAGGAAGTGTTTCCTGACATCAAGCTGAAATCTGGAACTGAGTAACACCTTCCACCGGCTGCTCCTGGTTCTGCCCACTAGGACCAAGCAGAACTAGTCTTACCCTTTAAATCCTTGAAGACAGTCTGCTCCACTCCCCACCCCTCAGCCTTCTTTTCTTCGACCATTCCTCATACAGCATGGACCCAAGCCCCTCACTGTCTGCACTGTCTTCCTCTGGATACCTGCCAGTCTCTTAAACTATGGTGCCCAGAAATTCACACACTTCTCCCAAGATGACCTGACCAGGGAAGGCCATCACAATATTCCTCCCTCAAGACAGCCCAACCCCGCTTTATCATTTTGGCTCCCACACCACACTGCTGACTCAAACTGAGTTCAAATTCCACTAAAACTTTCAGACCTTTTTCAAATGAAGGGCTATCAATCATACTTCCCTATAATGTACTTATGAAATTGATTTTTTGGATCTAAGTGTGAGACTTGACAATTTTCTCCATTATGTCCTTATTATTCTTCAACATTCTAGTCAGCTGAAATATTTTGGGATTCTGACTGTCCTCCAGTACTTTAGCTACCACTCATGGCTTTGTGTAACTTCCAGGTTTAATAAGCTTTCCATGTATACCTTTATCTGAGTCTCAGGGCTGTCAAATTGAAATAGAAATGGATCCCTGCCTAGGCTTATTGGTTTAGAAAATCACAAATTAATATTATCTATGTTGTAGTGTATTTTGATTTATTTTGTTGAACATTTCCCAGTTACATTTTAACCAGGTTTTGGCCCCACTTGGGAGTGCCCTCCCCCCATACTCCTTATGAGTTTGACACCTTTGATCTAAGTCATTAAAAAAACACAACAACACTAAGGACAGATCCCTGAGGCATTCCATGGGAGACAGCCTTCAAAGCAGATATTGAACAATTAATGACCACTCTCTGGAGTGAGTCATTCAATTACTTACCCACATCTTATCCACAAGGATAGAACAACAGACTTTCTTAAATGCTTAGCTAAAATCTGAGTAAACGTATCTACATTACTCTCTGGATCTACTTGTCTAGTAGCCTTGTCAAAAGAAAAGTGACTAGACCTATATTCTTCATCATAATGACTGTATCTTTAGGACTAGTCTCTTGGAAGCCCGGACGACAACAGCAAGCAGTGTGCAGAGACCTGGACGAGGCCTGATCAAAGTGGCGGCAAGTTGATACACCAACCACAAGGGCCACTGCCAGGCTTATCACTGCAAGGCTGGGATCAGACACAGTTGGGTAAGAGTCAAATGCAGGGCCCCTGGCAGTGACAGCAGCTATTCCTGGGACTACCAACCCACAGCCTGGAAATTTAAAAAGCCCCTATCTGAACTTCCAGGGACCAGGATGGCAGAGTGAACCCCGGCTGGTCCAGTCCCCACCCTCTGACCCTGAAAACACAGTAATTATTTCTCCAGAGCAAAACTTTAAACAGTAAAGGCTTGGGAACCCAGGAGGTAGGGCATGGCTAAAGCCCTGACTCAAAGTAGGTAAAAAACAGACTGCTAAGACAAAGACTCTAGAACCATCATATTGTGAGAGGGATGAACCAAATTCAGAAGGAGACAGTATTGACTCCATACCCACAGCTGAAGCCTCAACAGGGAATATGAACTGGTCTCAGGCATAGAAAGCTTTTTTAGATGAGCTAAAAAAGAAAACTCTGAAAACCAAATTAAAGAGGTAGAAGATAAAATCAATAATTCTTTTAAAATCAAAATTGCAAAATTAGAAGAATATTACAATTAAGAAAACAGCTCCTTAAAAAGAAAAATGTGTCAACTAAAAATGAAATCTGAACACATGGAAAAGGAGCTTCAAAAACTAACCAAGGGAAATAATTTGCTAAAAATTAGAATCAACCAAATTGAAGAAAATAACTATGAGGAAACAAGAATCAAACAAAACATCGAGAATGAAAAATTAGAAAAAAGAGGTAAAATATTTTAATGGAAAAAATAACTGATCTGGAAAATAGATCCAGGAGAGATAATCTGAGAATTATTGGTCTACCAGAAAATCATGATGAAAAAATGAGCCTGGACAACATCTTCCAAGAGCTTATAAAGGTAAACTGCCCTGAGATCCTAGAACCAGAGGGTAAAATAGAAATCAAGAGAATCCACAAGACACCTCCTGAAAGAGATCCCAAATTGAAAAGTCCTCGAAATATTGTGGCCAAATTCCAGAACTATCAGGTAAAAGAAAAAAATACAAGCATCCAGAAAGAAACAAGTCAAATATCACAGAACTACAGTGAGGATCGCACAGGATCTGGCAGCTTCTACACTAAAAGATCAGATGAAATGGAATATGATTTTTCACAAGGCAAAAGAGCTTGGGTTACAACCAAGGATCACCTATCCAGAGAAACTGAACATATTCTTCCAAGCAAAGAGATGGTCATTCAATGATATAACGGACTTCCAGACCTTCCTGATGAAAAAGCCAGAGCTCAATGGAAAATTCAACCTCCAATTACAAGACTCAAGAGAGACATAGAAAGGTAAATAGGGAAAACACACACACACACACCACCTGTTATTTAATAAGAGCAAACTGTTTATGTCCCTATATGGCAAGCTGATACCTGTTAATACTGAGAATTTTATACCTATGGCTACATCTAAAAGGGACATAGATAAATAGAGGGTGTGGGTATAAATTGCACAAAATGATGATAAAAACCCTATTAAGGGCTACAAAGGGACTGCAATGGAAGAAGAGGAAAGAAAGAAGCAGAAAAGGGTAAATTATGCCACACAAAGAGGCATAAAAACAAAGTGGGAAAGAAGGAAGGGAGATGAGCATTATATGAGCTTTTCCCTTATTGGTTCTGGTACAAGGAGGGAATAACATAATCAGTTAAGTATAGGACTATCTAGAAGAGACATAAAACTTATAATAATAGAGGGAAAGAGGAGAGAGAGAGGATCAATGCATGAGATCTATTCTCATCAATCTTGGTTCAAGGAAGAAATAACATACTACATTAAGTATAAAAATCTATCATACCCTAAAGGCAATAGGAGGGAGAAGGGCTAAGAAAGAGGGCAGTAAGAAGAGAGAGAAGAAGTAGTAAGGGTGAAGGGTAGGAAAAGGGAGTGTAGCTGATAAGAAGGGAATACTTAGGGAGGAGGCTGTCAAAAGGAAAACTCTTAAGAAGGGGGGAAAATAAAAGCATAAACAGAGGAGGGAATAGGATTGAAGGAAAGATACAGATAGTAATCATAACTGTCATGTAAATGGCATGAACTCTCCCATAAAACAGAGGTGGATAGCAGAATGGATTAAAAACCATAATCCTACAATATGCTGTTTACAAGAAACACATCTGAAACAGGGGGATACACACAGGGTAAAGGTAAAAGGCTGGAGTAAAATATATCATGCCTCAGCTAAAGTAAAAAAAGCAGGGGTAGCAATCCTTATCTCAGACAAATCAAAATCAAAAATAGATCTAATTAAAAGAGATAAGGAAGGAAACTATATCCTGCTAAAAGGCACCATCGAGAATGAAGCAATATCATTACTAAACATATATGCACCAAGTGGTACAGCATCCAAATTCCTAAAGGAGAAGTTAAGGATGTTAGAGGAAGAAATAGATAGCAAAATTATACTAGTGGGGGACTTCAATCTCCCCCTCTCTGAGCTTGATAAATCTATCCTCAAAATAAACAAGAAAGAAGTTAAGGAGGTAAATAGAATCTTAGAGAAGATAGATATGGTAGACCTCTGGAGAAAATTGAATAGGGATAAAAAGGAATATACCTTCTTCTCAGTGGTACATGACACATATACAAAAATCGACCATGTACTAGGGCATAAAAACCTCACAAATCAATGCAGAAAGGCAGAAATATTAAATGCATCCTTCTCAGATCATGATGCAATAAAAATTATATGTAATAAATGGCCATGGAAGGATAGACTAAAAACTAATTGGAAACTAAATAACTTAATCCTAAAGAAAGAATGGGTCAAACAAGAAATTATAGAAACAATAAGTAACTTCATTCAAGAGAATGACAATAGTGAGACAACATACCAAAACTTGTGGGATACAGCAAAAGCAGTTCTTAGGGGAAGTTTTCTATCCCCGAGTGCATACATGAATAAATTAGAGAAAAGGGAAGTCAATGAATTGGGCATGCAACTGAAAAAGCTAGAAAAAGAACAAATTTAAAATTCCCAATTAAATACTAAATTAGAAATACTGAAAACCAAACGAGAGATTAATAAAATTGAATTTAAGAAAACTATTGAATTAAGAAATAAAACTAAGAGCTAGTATTATGAAAAACAATAAAATTGATAGATCTTTAGTCAATATGATAAAAAAGAAAGAAGAAAACCAAATTATGAGTATCAAAAATAAAAAGGGTGAATATACCTACAATGAAGAGAAAATTAAAACAATAATTAGGAATTATTTTGCTCAATTGTATGCACATAAATTTGACAATCTTAGTGAAATGGATGAATATTTACAAAAATATAATTTGCCCAGACTAACTGAAGAGGAAGTAAACAACTTGAATAACCCCATCTCAGCAAAAGAAATTGGACAAGCCATCAATGAACTCCCTAGGAAAAAATCTCCAGGGCCAGATGGCTTTACTAGTGAATTCTACCAAACATTTAAAGAAAAATTGACTCTAATACTTTACAAACTATTTGGGAAAATTGGAGAAGGAGTCCTACCAAATTATTTTTATGACACAAATATGGTACTGATACCTAAATTGGGAAGAGACAAAACAGAGAAAGAAAATTACAGACCAATTTCCCTTATGAATATACATGAGAAAATTCTAAATGAAATATTAGCAAAAAGACTACAGCAACTCACCATGAGAATAATAGACTCTGATCAGGTAGGATTTATTCCAGGAATGCAAAGGTGGTTCAATATCAGGAAAACTATCAGTATAATCGATCACATCAACAACAAAACTAGCAGAAACCATATGATTATCTCAATAGATGCATTATCTCCAGTCAGATTGGCTAAGATGACAAAACAAGAAAGTGACAAATGCTGGAGAGGATGTGGACAAATTGGAACACTAATACATTGCTGGTGGAGTTGTGAACTTATCCAACTATTCTGGAGAGCAATCTGGAATTATGCCCAAAGCATTATAAATAATTTCATACCCTTTGACCCAACAATACCACTTCTAGGGTTATATCCCAAAGAGATCATACAAGTGGGAGGAAGACCCATATGTACAAAAATATTTTTAGCAGCCCTTTATGTGGTTGCAAAGAATTGTAAACTAAAGGGGTGCCCATCAATTGGGGAATGGCTAAACAAGTTGTGGTATATGAATGTAATGGAATATTATTGTGCTATAAGAAACGAGGAGGTGACAGAGTTCATAATTACCTGGAGAGACTTATAGAAACTGATGCTGAGTGAGAAGAGTAGAATCAGAAGAAATTTGTATACAATCCCAGACATACCATATCTGTGATGACCAACTATGACAGACTGGACTCTTTTCAGCAATGCAGTGATATAAGTTAATCCCAAAAGACTCAAGAAAGTGAGAAATGCACCATCCAGAGATATAACTAGAAAGAACTGAGACTGAATCCTGATGGAAGCAAACTAAATGATCTTGTTCTTTTCATTGTTTGGTTTTATTTCTTCCTTACCATCTTTCATCCCACCTAGTACAATACGCCTTTGTAATTGGAATAATATCTAATATGAATGCATTTGCAGACCCTATACTGGACTATATGCTGTCGTGGGGGGAGGAGGGAGGGAAGTAAAGGAAATTTGAAAATCAAGGAACTATGGAATTGAATCTTGTTAACTGAAACTAAACTAATAAATTAATAAAAAAAATAGATGCATTAAAGGCTTCTGACAAAATACAACACCCATTCCTATTAAAAACACTAGAAAGTATAGGAATACATGGAGTCTTCCTTAAAATAATAAGTAGCATCTATCTAAAAACCATCAGCAAGTATTATGTGTAATGGGTATAAGCTAGAAGCATTTCCAATAAGATCAAAGGTGAAACAAGGATATCCACTATCACCCCTCTTATTGAACCTGGTACTAGAAACATTAGCAGCAGCAATTAGAGAAGAAAAAGAAATCAAAGGAATCAAATTAGGCAAAGAAGAGACCAAGCTATCACTCTTTGCAGATGTAATGAAAATATACTTAGAGAATCCTAGAGAATCAAGTAAAAAACTACTTGAGATAATAAACAAATTTGGCAAAGCTGCAGGATATAAAATAAACCCACATAAGTCCTCAGCATTCCTATATATCTCTAATGAAATCCAACAGCAAGAGATAGAAAGAAAAATCCCATTTAAAGTTACTGTAGACATTATAAAATATTTGGGAATCTACCTGCCAAAACAAATCCAGGACTTATATGAACACAATTACAAAACACTTTTCACACAAATAAAGTCAGATCTAACTCATTGGAAAAAACATCAATTGCTCATGGCTGGGTTAAGCTATTATAGTAAAAATGATAATTTTACCTAAATTAAATTATATATTTAGTGCCATTCTAATCAATCTACCAAAAAATTACTTTGTAGAGCTAGAAAAAATAGTAACAAAATTCATTTGGAAGAACAAAAGGTCCAGGATATCAAGGCAATTAATGAAAAGAAATGCAAGGGAAGGTGACCTAGCCATACCAGATTTTAATTTGTATTATAAAGTAGCAGTCATCAAAATTACTTGGTACTGGCTGAGGAATAGAGTAGTGGACCAATGGAATAGATTGGGTACATAAGACTCCAAAGCCAATGACTATAGTAATCTACTGTTTGATAAACCCAAAGACCCCAGTTTTGGGGATAAGAATGTACTATTTGACAAAAACTGCTGAGAAAACTGGAACATAGTATGGCAGAAATTGGGCGTAGACCAGTATCTAACAGCGTATACCAAAATCAAGTCTAAATGGGTGCATGATCTAGGTATAAAGGCTGATACTGTAAGCAATATGGGAGAACAAGGGATAGTTTACCTGTCAGATCTATGGAGAGGGGAAGATTTGATGAAACCTGATGAAACAAGAGTTAGAGAGCATTATAAAATGCAAAATGGATAATTTTGATTACATTAAATTGGAAAGCTTCTGTACAAATAAAGCCAATGTCACCAAGATTAAGAAGGAAGTGGAAAACTGGGAAAAAAAAATTTACAGCCAATGTCTCTGATAAAGGTCTCATTTCTAAAATATACAAATAATTGAGTCAAATCTATAAGAATACAAGCCACTCACCAACTGATAAATGGTCAAAGGATATGAACAGGCAGTTCTCAGAATATGAAATCAAAGATATCTATAAGCATATTAAAAATGTTCTAAATCACTACTGATTAGAGAAATGCAAATCAAAACAACTCTGAGGTACCACATCTCACTGGCCAGATTGGCTAAGATGACAAAATAGGAAAATGATCAATGCTAGAGAGGATGTGGAAAAATTGGAACACTGATGCATTGTTGGTGGAGTTGTGAACTGATCTAGCCATTCTGGAGAGCAATCTGGAACTATGCCCAAAGGGGTATAAATAATTGCATACCCTATGGCCCAGCAATACCACTTCTAGGGTTATATCCCAACTATATCAGAGAAGTGGGAGGAGCACCCGTACGTACAAAAATATTTGTAGCAGCTCTTTTTGTGGTGGCAAAGAATTGGAAATCAAGGGGATGCCCATCCATTGGGGAATGGCTGAACCAATTGTGGTATATGAATGTAATGAAATACTACTGTGCTAAAAGAAATGAGGAGCAGATAGACTTCACAATAACCTGGAGAGACTTATATAAACTGATGCTGAGCGAGAAGAGCAGAACCAGGAGAAATCTGTACACAATCACAGACACAACATATGTGTGATGACTAACTTCAATAGACTGGGCTCCTCTCAGCAATGTAAGGTTATAAGACAACTCCAAAAGACTCATGATCAAAAGAGATACCCATATGCAGAGAAAGAGATGCAGAGTCTGAATGAAGAGTGAAACAAACTACTTGCTCTCTTTCTTTTTCTTGTTTTGTTTCTCTTTCCCATTGATTATTCCATCAGTTATAATCCTTCTTTTCAACCTGACTAACGATTAATGTGAAGATATTTGTAGATCTTATATCCAAGTGCATGCCGCCATGATGGGAGGGAAGAGAGGGGGAGAAAATTTGAAACTCAAGGGACTGTGGAAGTGAATGTTGTAAAATACAAGTAAATAAACAAACAAAAGGACTAGCCTCTTTGGGAAATTACTTGATAAATCAAGTCAGCATCAAAGCATTATATAATACTATTTGCCTAGTTTCATAAGTTAATATTTTAGAAATGGATTATTAACATAAGAGATTATATAGCAAGAAACAATACATATAAGGAATTCAGATAAAACTCAGGAATACTCATATTAAATGATGTATAGTGAAGTGAGCAGGACGCCCCCCCCCCCAAATACTATATGCAAAGCAACAGGAACAAATGAAAGGATAACCGTGAGAAAACTGAACTCTGTGTCACTGAAAAACCAGTGATGGTCCTAGAAAACAGATAATGAAATATACCTTCTTCCTTGTGGCAAAGACGTAGGGAATTATTAGGACAGAATGGGATGGATAATTAGATAGATGGATAAGTAGGTACATAGTAGGTAGGCAGGTAGATATTGCTAGATATGGTCAGATATGGCCACTTTTGTTTAATAGTGTTTTGCTACAAAGATCCAATATGAGAAGGAAAGAAAGTCTACCACTCTCCCTCCCCCCCAACAGAAATGACAAGACAAAAAGCATCAGTGAAATGTAAATAAATTACTAATGAGTAAAAAAAAAAACATTTGAAGCGCTTTCTATGTAATGAGTAAAGGCTACTAAATTAGATGATCTCTAAGGGTATTCCCAACTCTAAGTTTTAGCCTATCCTATGAATGAGACCCATCGATCTTTGATGAGAACATCTTATACAATTTTAGTGAAGTTCAGATAGTTTGTCTTTCTTGCTTTCCTGTTGTCTTGAAGGTCCGTGACACTGACGCTGATGGACATTCACCGGATGAGATCCTAACAAAGGTGAGCCAAAGTGGAATATGCTGCCTTAGACAGTGGGGAGCAGTGGTCTCCTTGGAGGTCTTTGAGAAGAGGCTAGATGGCCACTTCTCAGGTGTGCTGGGGAAGGGATCCTTGTTAAGCTCTCAGCTATTGAGCTTCCTCTCAACTCTCACATTCTGGGATTAGTGGTCCTAAAGGAAGCCAATTCTTTAGTCTCTTGTACACCGCTTGGTTCTTCATTCTATTATTTTTTTTATAAACTGAAGGCCAAGAGAAAGGCCTTTTTAAAAAACAACCAGAATTCTGTAATGAGGGGAATTTTTGCCTTGGGAAATTGTGAGATCTTTGTCTCTAGAGTTATTGCAGATGAGGCCAGAATACTATTAGACACTCTGAAGAAGTTACCATGTCCTCTCACTTCTACCTCAGAAATCTCTCTCAAATTCCTGTCCTCTACAAGGTGCCCTTCTTCTTACCCACCCCCAAACTCAGATCCCATCTGGATGCTAGAAGACACAGCAGGAGCCCTCCCCCTTATTGCCCTCTCCCCCTTCCGTTTCTCCTTCCTGGAGAGACACTGATTCCCTTTCCCTACCCCCATAGGAAGGAACTCAGAGCCTCTACTCTACTCTGACCCTCATTACCACTCATCCCTTCCTAATAGTAGTGGGCCAGGTCCCTTAACATATTCTCCATAAGACATGTATAGCCAATTTGGATGATCTAGGAATCATCAGCTACAATCCTTCCAACAAATGTCACTGTGCTCTAAGGTCCACCAAGCCTTACTATATGCTCTGCCACTATATCCTCTAGTCTAGACTCTCACACATTGCCATCTCAATTGTCAGTATACCCTAAGGAGCCCTGGGCCTTGCCATCTGCCCTGTAGCTTAAACCTCCTATATATGTTTTCTCCATTAATTAGGATGGAAACTCCATGAGAGTACAGACTGTCTCACATTTCTCTTTATATCCCCAGTGCTTAGGACCATGCTTGGCACATATTAAGCATTTAATAAATGCCCTTTTAATCATTCATTCATTCATTCATTTTTCCTCATTCACTTATTCTTTTCCATTCTCACTCCCACTCACAAGGCCACCACTGTTGTTCCAGATACCTTACCTCCTCTCTATTAATTTCTCATAGTTCTTCCTCTATCTTTCCACCTTTTACTTTCAAACATTCATAAAAATACTCCAATGGATCTGCAATCTCACTGATTTGAGACTTCTCTCCAACTATGCAGGGAACATTCCTGTCCATACTGTGTGACTCTTGCCCACCATGGTGAAAATAACTTTCTTAATCCATAAGCATGATGACATCAATCCTTTGCTTCAAAACCTTCTGTGGTTCCCCATTTCTCCTCTAAAAGACAAAATGTTGTCTCCTGGACGTAGTACTTAATCTAGAAACTTGTCCAAACCTACCTCTCAAACTTATTTCCTACTTCGGAAATTTGTCCATTTCATCATCCATACCTCAAATGGACTCTCTCTCTTCTCCTTACCCTCTACATATCTACTTAAGATCCTTCTAACTTGGGCATTCGTGGATTTTCTTCTTAAAATGTTCTAATAACTGTATTTCAACATCATTGGTTTCCTTTATAATTGTATACATTTAAAGATGTGATCCTGAGAAGTGGTTCAGAGGCTTCCCCAGACTGACAGAAGAGGGGTCCATGAGAAAGAAAAGGCACAAAACCCCTGCCTTCAAGGCCCAATTCAAGAGCTTCCTCTGTCATGAAGCCTTCTCTCACCATCCCGGATGAAGTGGAGTCCTCCCTACTGAAGTCTCTCTTCCCTCTCCAAGTCCTCTATATATCAGTTGCATCCTGACTTGAAGGTACATGGCTTCTCCCCTTTTTAGAGCTAAGTTCCCTGAGGGCAGAGCTGTTATTTCCCATTTTGGTGTCCAAAGCTCCAAGCACCCCACTGTACACATACAAGACACTAAGGAGTTGATACTTTTTTGAATCAAAGCAGAAAGGCCTACTGCCCTGGTTGGAAGGTTGACCTAGGTGACCCAAGCTCTCATGGAGCTTAAAGAGTCTCTGATCACAAAATCACAGAATGTTACAGCCACAAGTGACCTTAGAATGCATCTAGTCTCATCCTTCCATCTTTCAACTTTCCAATATCCTTGAGAAGTGGACAAATCTTACATTATCTTCATTTTAAGATAAGAAAATAGATGCCAAGAAATGAATTGATTTCCTCAACTGATACAGGTATTAAGTAGTATAGACCAGATTTGAATGCCAAAACAGGAACTGTAAAATGAGAGAGATGAATAAGATGGCCTCTAAGGTCCCTTTCAGATCTGGACTTAGGATCCTATGATCTCAAGTGACTTCACCTCTTTCAAGCTCAGTTTCCTTATCTGTAAAATGAAAGAGTCTAGATGGTCTCTGAGTTCCCTCTCAGCTCTATACTTTTGGTCCCCCCCATGACTAACTCCAAGTCCAGTGCTCTTTGTTGTTTTCTAATTTTCATTAGCATTCTGTTTTCCTCTTTAATGATGGAATCATATCACAGATCTGGAGCTGGGATGAACCTCAGAGGCCACGTAGTCCAACTTCCTTGTTGTAGAAAAGACCAATTTGCTCTTTGGTTTAATATCCGAAAAGTCTAAGTATTTTGCCCAATCAGATCGTCTGATTCCAGATTCAATGCTCTTTCCATCATATCCTACTGAACCTAAAGTCTCCTTTCCAGTTCCTTCTCAAGTCCCTTGGCAACAAATAGTGGCTCTTCTGTTTCTTTAGAACCCCAAAGAGGGAGAGGTAGGACACTGGATACAGTTAGACCTGGAGTCAAGAAGACAGATTTAAATCCTAACTCACACCTTTACTAGCTATGTGATCCTGGACAAATCATATAACTTTAATCTGTTTCAGTTTTCACATCTGTAAAATAAAGATAATAATAGAACCTGTCCCCCAGAGCTGTTGGGGCCAAAGTAAGATAATTTGCAAAGTATTTTGTAAACCTTAAAGACAGTGTGTTCTGTGTGTGTGTGT
Source organism: Gymnobelideus leadbeateri (assembly GCA_011680675.1). Lineage (NCBI taxonomy): Eukaryota > Metazoa > Chordata > Mammalia > Diprotodontia > Petauridae > Gymnobelideus > Gymnobelideus leadbeateri. The sequence goes on from WOXC01001814.1 coordinate 223,087, forward strand.
GTGTGCATATATATGTATATATATGCATACATATGTATATATATATGTGTGAATATATACATACATATGTATATATGTGAATATATATACACACATAAATTTATAATTATTATCCTTCATAGCACCTGGTAGGAGATGCTAGACCCAAGTATTTAACCAGTATTTTTGCTTGACTAGGGGTTTGATAATTTTAATTCAGTCTTGGGGTAGGGGAAGGGAGACATTCTTCTGGTTTAGTTTTGTTCATTATGATGAAGGCCAGAATCAACCTTAAACTCAGAGCTTAGCAGAGTTCCTTGCACATAGTAGGCAGCTAATAAATGCTAAGTGAGTTGAAAATAAAAGTGGGAAAAAATCCACATGGGGAACAGAAATTCCTACCAGTAATTGCTCACATTTCCATAGCACTTTATGGGCACACATGTGTTCCTCATCTGGACTTCACAATAGCTCTGTGAGGCAGATAGCACAAACATAATTCTACCTGCCATTTTACTGCCCACAGTCCCATCTGCCAACTCTTTGGCAGTAGTTCATCCTAGTCTGGTGACTCAAAGTCAAGAAGGACAGATGATAAACTCTTACTTTCTTCCTATTTACCTGGGGACCCAAGAAGAAGTCACTAATAACATCACATCAGCTTGGAAGGAGGTCTCCAGTGGCCAATGCTTGGCACTTGACATTTATAAAAACATAGGTGGCATCCTTATCAAATATTCAGATGACACTTTTAAAGCTAGTAGCAAAGACAGCTAGTATATCAGATGACAGCATCAGGATCGAAAAAGATCTCAACAAGCTCAAACACTGGGTGAAATCTAATGAGATAAAAATTAGAAGGTAAGGGGAAAAAATTTCAAGGCTTACACTTGAGTCCAAATCACCTTCCAAAGCATAAGATGAGGGAGATTGTCTAGACAGCACAGAATCATAGGTGAATAAATCTAGGTGGATGTGACCTAAGAGGCCATTTAATTCACTTCCCTTGTTTTACAGATGAGGAAACTAAGGTTCAGCAAGGTAAAGTGACTTGCTCAAAGTTACACATAGGCTCATAACCCTAGGATTAACAGGGACCTCAGAGGCCACCTAGTTCAACCCCCTCATTTTATAGAGGAAGAAACTGAACTGACTTGTCCAAGGTCATACAGATAATGAATAAGAGGCGGAATTTGAACCTGGGATCTCTGACTCCATAACCAATGCTCTTTGTCCTATACCACATTGCTTCCTCAAGATGGTAGTCTGTCTGAAAACCAACTAGGGGGATTTTAATGGATGGCAAACTCAGAAGTAATATGTCACCTGTGGTGTGGCAGCTGAGACCATTCGTGTGACCTTGAGTTTCGGTAGTAAGGGTCTAGAGTCCAGGACAAAGGAGATGAGAGATCCCTTTCACTTGCTTATGTAGTTTTGTCTTCAGTGCTGGCCATCATTGTTTAAGAAGGACATTGTTGTTCTCCTCTTGATGCTCCAGCTTATCAAAGTATCAAAGACTGAGAAGGGCTTTCAATCCATGTCATAGGGGGATCAAAGAAACTAGGGGTATTTAGCCAGAAAAGGAAAAGACTCTGGGAGGTGAGGGTACAACCATGAGAGAGTTTTCAAATATATGAAAGACTATTATGTGGAAAGAGGAAGTGACTTGTTCTGTTTGGTCCCTGAGGACAGAACAGGAAGAAATTACAAATTTAGGCTTAAGGTCAAGCTTAATTTCTATTTTCTAATCATTAGAGCTGCCCTAAAGTGGAAGAGACAACCTGGGGAAATAGTAGGTTGTCCAAGCAAAAGTTGCCCCCCCCCAAGGCCAGAAGGGGTTCCTGTTCCACCTCTCTGTCCTTCTGGTATCTTATATGGATAAAGAAACAAAGTCAGTAGACTTGAGACTTGCCCAAGGTCAATCAGACAGCCAGGGACTACAGAGTAAGACCTGACTCCAGCTCCTCTGGCTCCAAACCCCAAGCAGCACCCTGGCTCTTAAGGTTTTTACTTCCTTCAGGCAGTCTCTCCTTGTTTCAGGCTTTTTTTTTTTTTTGCTTTTTTGGAGGGCTATTGGGATTAAGTAACTTGCCCAAGGTCACATAGCTAGATTTTTTTGTTTGTGTGCGTTGTCTGAGGCCGGATCTGAACTCAGGTCCTTCCGACTCCAGGGCCAGCACTCTACTCACTGCGCCACCTAGCCGCCCTTCAGGCTTTTTTTTAAACATTTTGATCAATGTATTCCAATATAATTGGTTTCTTTTGTAATCCTCTGTATTTTATGGATTTAAAATCCACATTCTGAGAAGGGTTCCCTAGATTGCTCAAATGGGAGTAGAGGTGGATGGAATGGCCTGTGAGACCAACCCACTATGCTTGAAATATAGCCAGTTTTAGATGAAGACACATCTCCATATATACAAACATACATATTATGCACATATCTATATCTATCTAGAGAGAAAGAAAAATATACATGTATACAAATGATATAAATGTTGGAAGTCCCAAGCTAGGTAAAAGAGGCACATTTTGCCATGTTTTACTCTTTTTGGAGTGGTATGGCCTCAGAAAAACTATATCTGTCCTCTTTTCAATCTCTTTCTACTGTCTTAGAAGAAACCTGAAAGCCACTGAGGCAGTGTGACCCAACTGAAGCTCTCAGCTCCAGTGAGTTTCAGAGGCTTCTAAATAAGAGAAAACCTCCCCGGGATTTGAGAATCGGCACAATGGGATCCTTGTTAATTTCATCCTCACAAACTCGAATTTCATTTGCAGGGACTGCTGAGGAAATGAATGGAACCAAAGAGGAAAGCTGAGCAGGAAGGAGGAGGGAGAGTGGAGCTGGTGCTAACCCTTGTTTACCTGTCACTACTGATAGGAAAAAAATGGTCCAGAGAAAATGGTGCCCAAAAGAGGTGCTGGCACAGTCACTAAACTGAGGAAATCAAGGTCATATATGTTACGGCCAAATAAGCTATTTATGGGGAAGTCTTCATTTCCTTTCCCACCGAAGGCTGGAGAAGGAAAGATTTAGGCCAGACATAGTAGCTAGCACCCAATAACACAGGAACTGCCCGGTGGAAGATGGAACTAACCGTGATGTTCTTGAGTGTAGAATTCAAGTCAACTCAACAACTGCTTAAGTGCCTACTATGTACAAAGCACTTGGGATGAAAAAAAATCCCAACCTCTAAGGATCAGAGGGCCAGACTAGAAGGGACTTTGTAGGTCATTTAGTCCAACTGTCTCATTTGACACATAAGGAAACCAAGGCCTAGGGAGGCTGAATGAGTGGATCGTAGATTTTGAAGTGGAGGGGACCTTTGAGGCTGCTACCTAGTCCAAACCCCCCCATTTTAGAGATGTGTTCAGAGAGGGATACAAGATACACTGATAATACAAAGCATGGACAAAATAATATAGAATAATTCCAAGAAGGAAAGGCAGCCTAGGGCAGGGGAAAGAGCCAAGCTCTCAGCAGGCAGGGCATCTTAAACTTGGGCCCCCTGAACTTGTTTCTGGCTTTTTAAAAACATTTTTATCAATGTATTCCAATATAATTGGTTTCTTTTGTAATCCTCTGCATTTTATGGATTTAAAACCCATATTCTGAGAAGAGCTCCCTACATTGCCCAAGGTTTTGACAACACAAAAAAAGTTTAGAGTCAGAGGGGTGGCTAGGTGGCACAATGAATAGAGCACCAGCCCTGGAATCAGGAGGACCTGAGTTCAAATCTGGCCTCAGATACTTAACACAAAAACTAGCTGTGTGACTTTGTGCAAGTCACTTAACCCCAATTGCCCTACCTTCCCCCTCCAAAAAGCAAAAATAAAAGAAAATAAAAATAAAAAAGTTTAGAGTCAGAGCAACTGGGTTAGTGAGAATCTCACTTCTGTCTACTTATTGTCTTCATCATCTTGGGCAACTCCATCTAATATGTGAAATGAAGGAGTTGGGTTAGATGATCTCTGAGGACCCTGCCAGCTCTAGATCTAGGATCCTCTGAGTGCCTTGGGCAAGTCTCTTCCCCTCTCTGGGCCTCAGTTTCCTCATCTGGAAAATGAGGGATTAGGGCTAGATGGTCTCTACTGCCCTTTCTTCTCCAAATCTATGACATTATTATAATAATATCAAGTGCACATAGGCATGCCATGGAAGGAAATTAGGGATTGTATAGATGGAGGCAATGGAGGAGTGTAAACAATTTCTTTTGTGAAGGTACAGGGACAGGACAATGCAGGTCAATTTGACTATTATGTGGAGTACACAAGGGGAAGTCACATAAAATAAGACTAGAAGACTGTCGGGGGGAGGCCTTAAATGCCAAGTTAAGGATTTTGTAATTTATCCTGGAAGCAATAGGAAGTCACTGAAGAATTTTGAATTGGAGGTAACTTAGAAGGTCAGGTGTGGGTTTTACAAATATCATTTAGGCAGCTGTGTGGAAGATGGATTGAGGAGGGAGGGACTTGAGACAGGAGACCAATTAAGAGGTTATTGCAATCATGTAGGCAAGAGGTGATGAGGCCTTGGATTAGGGTAGATGCCATGGAAGCAGAGAAGAGACAGACATGATAAATAGCAGGTCCAAAAAAATGAAGAACACTACTAATCCAGTTACTTGAACATGGAATAGCTTGCCTCTGGGAGCCAATGATGTAATGAGTTCCCCATCCCTGGGGGTCCTTAAGCAGTGATTCGGTGAGCACTTAGGGATTAACAGTTCAGTTAGGATTGTGGTAGACAACCTCTAAGTTCCCTTCCAACTGCAGAATTCTGAGTCTCTGAAGTTGAATTAATTGATCTCTAATGTCCCTTCCAAATCTCTATGCTGAGGTCCTGCTATGATGGGGGGGTCCTATGCTAAGGATGTAACCACTGGAACTTCTTTCCTGGCTTAAAGGACTGCACTGATGCTGGAGAGGATGCGGACAAATTGGAACACTTAATGCATTGCTGGTGGAGTTGTGAACTGATCCAACCATTCTGGACAGCAATTTGGAATTATGCCCAAAGGGCTATAAATAATTTCATACCCTTTGACCCAGCAATACCACTTCTAGGGTAATATCCCAAAGAGATCATAAAAGTGGGAGGAAGACCCATATGTACAAAAATATTTATAGCAAACTCTTTTTGTGGTTGCAAAGAATTGGAAATTAAGGGGGTGCCCATCAATTGGGGAATGGCTAAACAAGTTGTGGTATATGCATGTAATGGAATACTATTGTGCTATAAGAAATGAGGAGCAGATGGACTTCATATTTACCTGGAGAGGCTTATACAAACTGATGCTGAGTGAGAATAGTAGAACAAGGAGAAATTTGTATACAATCACAGACACAACATATGTGTGATGACCAACTATGACAGACTGGACTCTTCTCAGCAATGCAGTGATATAAGTCAATCCCAAAAGACTCATGATGGAGAGAGATGCCACATCCAGAGAAATAACTAGAAAGAACTGAGCTTGAATCCTGATGGAAGCAAACTACTTGATCTTTTTCTTTTCATTGTTAGGTTTCATTTCCTCTTTACCATTTTTCATTCCATCTAGTACAATCGGCCTTTGTAACCTGACTAATGTCTAATGTGAAAGAATTTGCAGATCTTATACTGGACTATATGCCATCGTGGGGGGTGGAGGGAGGGAAGGAAAATTTGAACCTCAAGGAACTATGGAATTGAATCTTGTAAACTAAAAATAAACAAATTAATTTAAAAAAATTTTAAAGGAGTGCACTGCATATCTTCCCAGTATCTTCAGGTGTTCAAGACTAGTTGTAGCAGTAAGGTCTAGTGGGTTCAGAGGCAAAGGACCTAGGCTGCAGTCCTAACTTGGAAATTCACAAACTGTGAGTGATTTAATTCCCTGGGTACCACCAAAAAATGGACATAATAATTACATCTCAAGAATGGTGTTATCTCCAGGAATGGGCTAGAGGCCATGGATGATGCATATTTCACCCCATTCCCTCATCATTTTGATTTCCTCCTTTAGGTCTATATGATTTCAAAGTTTTTCTTCCCATGTAGTTTGGAGGTTCCAAGTACTTAGGGTGCAGACATTTATTAAAAATGTTGTTCTTAAATTTTGATGGATCAATGTTATGGATAACTGTTCTCTCTGTAATGATGGCCTGAGTCCTGTTTGCTATATTTGCTGAATTCTCAAGAACATTTTGGAATCTATACTGTAGTTTGGGGGTTTATCTCTTAGTTTATCAAATATAACAAGCTTTTGGTATATAATTGCAGTCATCTAATCATGTCTTTCTACGAAACTTGTAGGTGCTAAATTTTTGCAACCAACAGAATATATTGCATAATTTCCCCCATTTCCTTGCATGTAAAGATCGATGACATTGATGATGGTGGTGGTGACGGTGACTATGATGACCACTTTGGTGGATATGGGGTCAAGAGACTTGGGTTTGAATTCCTATTCTGCTACTTATTTCCTTGACAAGTCTCTTCCCCTATCTGGGCCTCAAAATCCTATTCTGAAAAAGGAGGTTGGGCAGGATGATCTTCAAGACCCTTCTACTCTAATAAGTGATTTTGTGATGTTTGTTTCTCTATGGGATGGAGTCATATAAGGAGCTACACCAGGGGTATAAAACACCTGGTCAATGGGCTATATGCCACAACATTCTTGAGTGCTGTTCAAATCAGATTAAAATGTAATTAGGAAATATTTTTTTAAAAATAAATGAAAATACAGTAGAACACAGATGATGTCAATGTGTGATTTTCTAAGTCCATATACTGGCCACAGAGATCCTTATATAGTAGCCCCCTTTTTCTATTTGAGTTAGACACCTCTATTTGAGGTGTCAAGCAGAGGTAAGAGAGAGTGCGTGCTAGAGATAAGGCCACTATGAATTCCCCTAAACCATCTCTGTGGAAGGGAAGAGTGAATTCAACCATCAGGAATCACTGTTAGCTGATCAGTCTTAGTGTTCAAAAGTCAATCCAACTGTTCAGAAGTAAACTCTGATTATACAACCCATCCCTGAAAAAAGCAGTTGTTGTGGCTTTTCACAAGCTAAGTGCATGGCTTCCCACCTTGGCTTCCCAACATCCAAAGACTTATTGTTTTCTGAATCCTTTTAGGAAGACAACACTTTCCCACTTCGAATCCTGGCATCCTAGATCTGGAGGTAAAAAGGACTCAGAGGCCCTCTTCAATCTATAGAAGAGGAAACTGAAACCCACTAGAGGGGAAGCAACTTGCCAGGGCCACCCAGATAGGAAGTTGGGCTAATTGATGGCTATTTCCAAACAAAACTCAAAGTCCCTTCCCTCATAGAGCCAACATCTTCTAATACAAAAGAGGTGCTGAAGGCACTTTCTTGAATGGAGTGAATTCTGTTGAACTCCTCTTGGAGAAGACCAGAAGAGTCACAGACCCACTCAAAAACATGCTTCTGGTCTCCCGTCACAGTGGTCAAATGGAGAATAACAACTTATCTGTCTACAACTCATAGATTTAGGAAGAGAGAGAATGAAATAAGGCCCAGAGAGGAAAAGGGACTTGCCTAGGACTACACAGCTAGTAAGCAACAAGGCTGGGATTCCAAATCCAGAGTTCTTTCCATAGCCCCTTAATTTGATTGTGTTTTGTCTTCACCACCAAAGAGGCTGGGTTTCTTTTACAAAGTACAGGACACATGCTTATTTCATCATCTGGCACGCCTGTGGCCCTGTGGTGTGTACCCTGGGGCTTTGTGGGATTCTCTTTAGGTCTGGGGGGTTGGGGGAAAGAAATCTCTGAGCCTTGGTGGTCAGATCTCATTTAATCAGCCATTCCGTGATTGAACTTAGCAGCCTGGTGCTAACAATTGCCTGTGCACTTAAACTTGGGTGGTTGTAAATATAGGTAAGGTCGCTAATCAACCAGGTGGCTGTTCATTGCCCTGCACATAAGCAATTAAGTCCGAGAGCCATTTTCTCCCAGAGGTTTGCTATTTCATAGCCAATTACGCAGGCAGCTTCACCCCACTTTGAACTGGGTGTGTAGGAAGGGCAGCATATGCCTTCGCACCCTCAATAGATTCCCTGGAGTTCCAGCCATCAACCCTATTCATTGCTTTCTAAAGGAGTTTCAGCATCCACCTGCCTTTCAGTATTTAACTCCTTCATTTAGAAAGAAGCAGCAGGAAATTTGAACCAAGAGCTATTTTTATCTTTATAATGGTAAAAGCAATTTTAACACCATAGCCATGCCGCAATCTGCATTTTAACAATCTGCTATATTTTTAAATATCAAAATCACCAATGAATACATCTTTCTCTGACATGCCACTGCTCCAGAAGGCTATTTTTCCTCCTCCTCCTCCTCCTCTTCTTCTCTAATCAGAACTATGCTCAGTTTGGAGTAAGAAATGTAATTTTCTCAGCACAGAGAGCAAATGAAATTTTATTGGGAGCCCAGTTTGTGGCTCAGAAAATATCGCCTTATGGTATGAGCTTATTTGAAGAGGCACTTATTATTAAAATGGCCCAATTAGGTGTATGGTATTAAAGGAGTCCATAGAAGAAAGGCAGACATACATATGCATACATCTATATGCACGAGGCTACATGCTTATGCCAGAGACCCAGCTCCAAGTCTGGCTCTCCTAGATTTAACCCTCCCCTTCCCCCATCACTCTCCAGCCACCTCCAACCCCATGAGATTGGGTCAAGAAAATGGAAAGGTGATGAGAAAGGGAGGGGAGAAATGAAGTTCTCCCCGGTCTTGGTCTCAATTCCTTCTCTTTTTTTGTTGTATATCCCCAATTCCTAACACAGTGCCTTCAATTAAATTCAATAACCACTTATTAAACACCTCCCCTGGGTTGGGCACAGTTCATAACTTTAGAGGTAGAAGGAACCATAGTGGATTTGGCCCTTCATCTGTATAATGAGACTGAGGAACAGAGTGGTTGCTTGACTTAGCCCAACTGTGTTGAGCACTGTGGCTACAAAGCCAAAAAGGAATGTCCCTGCCTTCATGGAGTTTATGTGCTACTATACAGGGCAGAGACTTAATGAAGCTTTTTTGAATTGGAGGGAGGCTCTGGCTCCTGTTGGAGGAGCCTAAGAACTCTCTTTCACCACTTTTTCAATGCTTCTAGCCTCTTTTCATAAATTATTAATTGATAATAACAACTAGTGTATGGTTTTAAGGTCTGCAAAGTGCTTCAGAAATCACTGCATTGTCTCAGCCCAGAAAAGAGTACTGGCAAAAGGCCTGGGAGCTGGTCCACCCTGTAAGGCCAGTCCCACTATGCATGAACTGGATCTTTACAATAGCCCTGCACAGTGGGGAGAACAAGTATAAGGACCTGCATTTTACAGATGAGAAAACTGAGCCTCAGGCATTCGATACAGGAGTATAGACTGAGAACAGGAAGAGACCTCCATAGCCATTTAGTCCAACTCCCTCATTTTCTTTTCTTTTTTCCCCTCTCTTTTTCCAGATGAGGACACTGAGGTCTGAAGAAGGGGCACAAAGAGCAACAGATTCAAAGTTCAAAGATCTGATCCTAACTAGTAGCTTTGCCATTTACTAGTGGTATGACCTTGGGAAAGTACTTTCCCCTCTATGTACCTCAGTTTCCTCATTTGTAAAATAAAGGGGTTAAAAATAAATTGTAAAATAAAGTTATAATAGTAAGTTAGATAATATATTTTATATGTTATAATATTTTAATATTACTTAATAATTTAATAATAATATAATTATTATTGTTTAATAATATTATTATTTAATAATATATTATATATGTATAGATAATATATATATAATATATAAAAATAATACAATTATAAAATAAAGAAGATGGCCTATATGGCTTCTAAGGTACTTTCCAACTCTTTATCTGGGATCCAAAGATCAATCACATTGTATCATTAGTGAGACAAAAGTCTCTGATGGTTTGACTCTAAATGTAGTACTTTCTAAAGGAGAGGAGAGGGAGACAGAGGAGGAGAGGGAGATGAGAGGAGAGACTCTTGCTACTTGCCCTCACTGACCCTTCTCTACTCTGCATGTAAATTGTCCTTAGCAGAGCCATAACTAACACTGTAGAAATGAGGCTTTGGCCCAGGGTGCCAATATTTTCCTTGGAAGAACATATATCTACATACTTCTCCTGTCATCTTTGGGCCTCATCTGACAACTGTCAGAAACACAGGACACAGTAGTCTCTGGGACTGGGAGATCAGGACCTGCCTTGTAGCCTGGCCCTGGGGTGAGAGTGTCCTCTATGCTGGGGTCTGTGCCCCCTCTCCTGCTTGATTGTCCTCTGTACTATCCCCTCTCCTTTTCCCCCACAGATGTCCATAGAATTTACTCAGGTATAATTTGGCTGATTATACTGCTGGTGTGTACAACAAAACATAGTGATGAGTTAGCCACCGTATTAAATCTTTCTCTAACAGTTCATATTTACTGAGCATGTAAAGTTTAATAAAGTACTTTTCCTAAAACAAGCTTCCAAGTTAAGTAATAGAAGGATTCTCATCTCTATTTTATAGATAAAGAAAAAGAGGCCCTGAGAAGAGAACCCAGTCAACAAGATGACAGGGCTAGGAAGGACAGGATTCAAAGCCAGCAGTAAGAGAAGGCCCAGCCCTGATTCTACTCTGTCATGTGGGTCAGCGGAGGGGGTGTCTCCTAAATTAGCCTATAGAACCTAGGGGAGGAAAAGGCTTCTGTTTTATGTTCTGTTGTTTACGACAATGGTACATACCAGACTTCAAAAAAAACCCAAAACACCAAAAACTGCCAAGTGATTGAAAAATCTTGAAAACTTAATAATATTACTAAGAGCTAGGATGTACACAGTGCCATAAGATTTGCAAAGAGCTTTACAGATTTCTCATTTGAACTTCACAACAACCCTGGGAGGTAGTAAGGATGATGATGGTGATAACTAACATTTCTATAGTGCATACTATGTGCCAGCCACACGCTAAGGGCTTTACAAATATTGAAATAATATTGAGGTGCTATTATTATCCTCATTTTACAGATGAGGAAACTGAGGCAGAAAGAGGTTAAGTGACTTGCCTAGGTTCACATAGCTAGGCTAAATCTGAACTGGGGGAGGGAGACGGCTAGGTGGCACAGTGAATAGAACACTGGCCCTGGAGTCAGGAGGACCTGAGTTCAAATCCGGCCTCAGACACTTAACGCAAAAACTAGCTGTGTGACCTTGGCCAAGTCACTTAACTCTGCCCTGCCTTACCCCCTCCAAAAAAGCAAAAAAAAAACTGAACTAGGGTCTTCCTGACTCTAGACCCAGTGCTCTCTCTACTGTGCCACCTAGGCGCCTTAAATGCCTTGCCCAGAAAATCACACAGTTAAGATGTGTCAAAGGCAAGACTTGCCCCCATCTTCCTGACCCCAGAGTTGGCCTGCTAGCCACCATGCCTCTTTTGACCACCTTGTCCATTTGGGGATGTGGGGCAGAATGGGACCTGGACCTCTCTCCTAGTGCAAAAACTCCCTATACTGGTATAGATCAGTGATTCCTCTGCAATATAGCCTTAGATTTAGATCAAATTAGATGATCTTTGTAAAAGCAATTTGAACAAGGAGCTGGACCATAGCAGGCACCACATAAAGGATCATTCCCTTCCCTTCCCTTTGAGACTTGTCTGGGAACACTGGAAGGTCCATTTGTCTGCCCACAGTCTTATAGAAAGCATATATGAACAGAGGGACTTATGTTTCTGCCTTTAGGGCTATTCCTCTGTCAACTACCCCACAGTGCCTCCCTCTCCCCAGGGCTTAGATAGTTAAAGCATGGAGGAGAACTTAAGTATAATTTGTTACAATCGATCAACAAATCAAAGTTAGATGTGAGAGTCCCCCCGCCTTTCTTGAGGGTCTATGGTCATGGAGATGAACAATTAGGATTGGTGGGGAGTCTGGGGGGGCAGTGGGTCTGTGCCATCCCTATTCTTCTGCTCTTCAATTCTCTACACATATTGACTCTGCCCTGTAGATTCAGCTCTGTCTTTTCAAACGTGGCAGCTGCCTCCTCCAGCTTAGCCCCACGTGGGCCAGGAGCTGGGAGGGTTGTCCTCATCCTCCCAAGGCTCCAACAGCAGCTAAAACATTGACTTAGGCCAGTATACTTTAACATGGTGGAAGAAAACTTGCTGTTTGAAATAGGCACCCTGTCACTTACTTTATCCAGATAGTTTAACAATAATAACAATAAATTTCATTCAGAAAGCACTTTAGGGTTGGCAAAGCACTTTAGATTATTTCTTTTGAATCTTGCAGTAACTCCACAGGGCATAGCATAATAATATGCAAGGTCTTATTACCCCTATTTCACAGATGAGAAAACTGAGGTTCAAAAACATTAAAAGCCTGCCCTAAGCCAGATCAAACTAGTCCTGAGTGTCAGAGGTGAGATCTGAAATCAGGTACTCTCAACTTCAAATCCAGTGTTCTACCCACTATGTCATACTGCTTCCAGATTTCCCTTTTTGGTGTTACATTTCATGCCTCCTACATCAGAGGTGTACAGTGAAATTCTGCCTAATGAATGACTTTACATATCATTCCTACCTGGTGCCTCCAGCTGCTAATGGTTTTCCTCCTAATTGCCTTGAATCTATTTTGTATGTGCTTGCTGTTTTCCCTGTTAGAATGTAATCTCTCCAAGGGCAGGGACTGTTTTGTCTTTGTCCCCGCTAGTACAGTGAGTGTTGAACATATTAATAAATGCTTGTTGACTGACTATGGATACAACATTCCATTTTTTGCTCTCAAAGTACTTACAATTTATTTGGGGAGCCAAGAGGGGCAAAGGGCTGAATGACCACTTCTTTGGGATATTGTGGAGGTGATTACTGGTAAGGTAGGGGATGGACAAAATGCCCCAGAGGGCATGTGGCCCCATTAGCAATGCTCATTGTATGGCAGGAATTCTTGGAAGGGAGGTGACCACCAGAATAAGCCTCATAGATTTCAAAATATCCATGAAGGTGGTGGAAGACGTGTGTGTAGTGGTGGTCAGCAGACAAGAGAGAAGCATTGTCCTTCCTGATGAAAGATGACTCTCCTGACGTAGAATGGGCCAAGTCAAAGAGTTTTGTGATACTTTTTGAAATCTTATAAGTCCATTGGTAAAGCAGGCTGCTCTGTGGCCACGTGGAAACCCAGCATCGAGCATTCCACCTGGGACTGTCCCCATTCTCTCTGGGATATGAGCCAGGGAGGGGTGTTTCAGTGCTCCAACCTACCCTAGGCAGATAGTAGGGAACCTAAGGGAACTAATCATATGAAAGGAAAGAGTCAAGAGAATCATAAGGGAAGGTGTGGCATTTGGGGACTAAGGAAGAAACCCTCCCATTCCACTCTCTCTCCCCAAGGGCAAAAAGGTAGGCATGCTAGATATCTTCTCCCTACATTTACTACAATAAGGACTGAGAAGAAGCAAGTTGCTTTCCCAGATGATAGAAGGAAGAGCTAACAAATACAGTATTTTAAGGTCATAGGAGTCTCTATCTAAAGCTGGAAGGGACCTAAAAGGCCATATAATCCAAGGTCCTTATTTTACCAAGAAAGAAACTATGGGCAAGGGAGGATAAATGACTTGCCCAAGGTCACAGAGGCAGTAAGTATCAAAGACAGGATTAGAACCCAAGCTCTCTGACTCCAGAACCAGGGTTCTTTTGATCCTACCACAATTTGCAAAGTTCTTCAAAGATGACCCTCTAAGAGATGTTCTACAGGAATTAATTTAAGGAAACTGAGGTTTGGCACAACCAGATGACTTTGGTGGGAGTCACATAGTAAGCAGTAAAGGCTGGATTGGAACCTGGGTTTCTCTTGGCACTAAACCCAGTGTTCATCACCCAAAAACTCTAGCCTCTTCTCTCAGAACTTAGTCAGATGTCTCTATAGCAATTTGATGTGAAGTATAGCCCAGAGATGCTATATACATAATATGGGTCCTTTTTCAAAGCCTTAATTAGTGGGTCCCTGGGAGGTGAAGAAACATTTTGCATGGGAAGACAAAGGAATCAAAAGGGACAAGGGCAAAGGAGAACCAAGGTTCACTTCTAGGGTCTGCAAGTCTTCCATTTGTTCCTCAGTCTTGATGTGTCAGTAAATACACACTTGGAGATACCATCTCCCACTCTTGTGACTTGTCTCCCCACTTGGGTCCCATCCAAGCTGTGCCTACTGGGAGTTACAGGGCTGATCATTTTGCCTAAAGTGATCAGGTTAGGAGCACACCACATAACTGGGTGGGCTGGGGCTTATTGTTGTGGTTTTCCCTGCTCAGTTGTCTGCTGAGTGTTTGGACAAATTGGTTCAAATCTCCCTTCTCCTTTAGGCTCCGGGACCCAGAACCCTAATTCTATTCCCCAGGCCTGAGAGATGGAACACAGGAGTGACAGGCTATTTCTCCTCATTCTGTCAATGTGGGGGAAAGGGACAGTCAAACTACTTGCTTGACATTATCTACACAAGTTACTTGTTGACTGACTCAGTTTTCTACTCCTAAAGTACCGTCTCTTTCTCAAGCCACAGATTCTTTGTCACCTCCAATGGCTTTTTTATAGCCTGCAAATATTGACCACCCAGACGATGGCTTTTACATTTGGAAACGCTCCATCTTAAATCCTGCAGTCATTCATGCTCCCACAGCTCCCCATGCAGCCAAATAGGCCCCCAGAGATTTCTTTTTCTAATCAGGGCTGAAATTCAGGATTTTTTTTGAGCCACCAAACATGTGCCTGTCTGCTTTTAGGGGGCAATTATTTTTTTTTCAATTCCCAATCAGTGAATGGAGCATTTCCATAGACTTTCCAAACTGCTCCCTGCTTAAGCCAAACAATGCCCACCAAATGAAACCCCCATCCAACAAAGACCCATCAGGAGGAGGGAAAAGATGACGCTTCCCTAGTCAGGAGGGCCGCCCTTAACTTAGGGGCCTTAGACAGGGGCACAGACTTCATATTGCACAGGCCAGCCCTGACACAAAGGAAAAAACGGGAAAAGGAAGAAACAACACAAAGGGGACCTGGCCTAATACCTACAGAGAAAAGAATTTAAATTGCAGATTGATTCGTTACCATTTTTAATCCTTCATATAAAGAAGTGTGCCGCTCTCGTGGCAGGTGCATGATGTGGTCGGCAACCAATATGTCGTTTGAAACATTATTTTAATAAACAGCTGCAACACATCCGAGTTGCAGATCTAATAGAATATTTCCAGGAGTTAGGCGTTTAATAGGCATGCTGGGAGGGGGGTGGGGAGAAGAACCCGAAGTGAGCTCCTCAGTCATTCTCAAGGAGCACAAAACCCAGAATTGCTTTTCCCTTACAACACCCCCGTCTTATTATAACAACGTTCTGGCCATCACAGGCAACTGGAAATTACGAACTGGAAAACAGTTAATGAACTTGCTCATTAAACGACGTTTATCATGAGCTCTAAGAGGAAGACAAGGGAAGCACACACCATTCGGAGAGACCAGAACCTGGGGCCAGTTTTGTACAATCAAACCAAAACACTCGACTCGGTTACCCCAGTTGGAAAGCAATTTCTTTGACTCATTCTCCCCACTGTACCTTTTGAACAGAGAACATAAATTTCATCCATCAACGAGCTTTATCTCAGCTGGAAAACATTCTAATTGCAATTTTCCAAATGCCCATGATTTGCTCAATTCTAGGAAAATTATAAAACAACATCAACAATCTAATAACTAGTTGTCTTGCGATTTAGTGTTAGAGTTTCAAAGTGGAATCTGTTCCACATATTTTCACCTCTGATGAAGTAGCCTTGAAAATGGATTTCTTTCAAAGGCAGTTTTGCTAAAATATGCACATGGGTATTTGAAGGTATCGTTCACTGCCGGAGTATCACTGATCAAGTTTTCGTGGCATACATTCAAATAAGGAACAACATAACAGGGAAGCTTTTGCAATGTTTTATCTTTAAGGGTTGACCAACAAAGCAAAATTTCTAAATGCTGCCCCAGAGGTTACAGGAATTGCTGGGATAGTTTCTAAGTTAATAATACATTTATACAAATCTATGATAGCGCCAACTGGGACATTGTGAAATCAACTTTTAAAAAAATTATTCTGACAAATAAGGAATGGGGGGAGGCCTGGGGGGTGATTAGCTAAATAGATCTGTCATCAGTTGGTTGAAATGGAGAATCTTTGGTTCTTTTCCTTTTGAGTAATTTCAGCGCAATAGGATAATGGCCTGGTCTGATTATGCTGAATGGGTCCCAGACAATTTAAATGCAGGCTGCATAGTAACACATGATTGTGTGTGCCTATGAAGAAAGCTTAGTTATCATGCAACAGCAAATGTGTGGTATCTGTTGTTTAGGGGTATTGCTTCCTCATGGGCAAGCAACTTGAACTCCTTGAGTTTACTCATCTACAAAATAGAGATAATAATGCTGGGCCTCAGAATTTTTGCTTGTGGGGCAAGGAGGTACCAAGAAGATGCACCCTAGCAAACAGTAAGGTTTCTGTCCTGCTAGAGGGCTTGAGGCCAGTGTAATAGCCACTGTGGGGGAGGAAGCATGTCCCAGGATAAAACTGTCATTGCAGAAGGTGGGGCTAAGGGAGATGGAGTTCAAGGGGGGTAGAGTGCTGTAGATAAGATGTATGGCCAGAGATGTTGCCTTCATTGTCCTCAAAATGCTGGCACCTGGGAGAAAACCTTTGTTACCTCACCTTAGTTATGACTCCACTTGGCTGGCCAAGTTTACAAGTTTACATTAAACATAGAAAGAAAGAACGCATAGGAGTTTTGGAAACTATAAAATGAAAATTTATTTTTAAAAAATAATGATGATGGAAACTAGATCAACTTTAGTACCATTCATTCTGAGGAAATTAGAAACTAGATATTGTTTTCAATATCTAAAATCCTTGGTTCTGCAGAGGTTGATACTTTTTTTTAATCAATAATGGATAAATACAAAGATAATTTGCTTATCAAATTTGTAGATGAAACAAATCTGGGGGAGGAAAAAAGTGAAAATGTCAGAATAGAGATTCTAAAGATGAAATGTAATTAGGAATACCTATAAATACTGAAATTCAAAAAATTACCTTGCAAAGATAGGATGAAGTAGTCACAGCAACATAAGAATTCACGAACAAGTCCTTGGGGGTTTGTTGGACTGGAAGTTCAAGTCAACAAAATGCCTCATGGGATCTTTGGCTTCATTAAGAGAGGCATAGTCTCCAACCTAAGTAAGATGAGTATTATGTTTTACGTACTCTGCCTGATAGGATCAAATCTGTGCCCAGGTTTTTGGAGATATGTTGACTAACTGGAGCAGGTCCAGGGATGAACCACCAAGATGGCAAGGGAACTCAAGACCATGCCATCAGGAAGATGTAGTTGAAGGAGCTACTTGTCCTGCTTGGACCCAGAAGGCAGAAATAAAAAGCAATGGGTAGAAGATATAGAGGGGCAGATTTCAGTTTGATTCCAGGAAAACTTTTCTAAGAATTCAAGATATGCCAAAATAGAGTAGGCTGCCTCAGGAAAGAATGCACTAGAGATCTGCAAGTAGAAGATGTACTAAAAGATACTCCAGACCAAGTAGGGGATAGAAGGCTTCTGAAGACCATTCCAAGGTTGAGGTTGGATGATTTCATTAAAATAAAATATAGGGCTTCGAGGTAGGCACACTAAAGGACTAAACAAGGTCTAGCCTGGCATCTGAAGGTTGCTGGGAAGCAAATTCCTGAGTGCTCCAAGGATCCCTTCTATCTGATCTTCCATGAACTTCAAGCCTGAGATTGAGTCGACTGTTCCAATGGCCTGTGTGGTGCCTCTAAGCAGAAACATGCTACTGATAAGAACTTCTCACCAAGGGGGATGAGGTGAAACTGATTAAAGGAGTGGGCAACCTGGTGGCATCTTGTGAAAGATTGTTGGACACTGGCATTTGACCATTAGACTGGGAAACTGGGTTGAGATATAGTCTAAGAGAAGAAATATGCAACTGTACATGTTTGATGTTGAGATAGGTTCCTTCAAGCTTCAAACCCATCCATCACCCTCAACAAGAGGCTGAGGACTCATGAGGACCCACAAATCCATGGTCATGAAGGGCTTTGAAAACAGCTCCCTTGCTCTTCATGGGGCATGAGCTACCCACCAGCTTCCACAAGATGGCAGGCTACGATGCAGTTTTCCTTTTAAACATGGTGATCACCTGGAAATCATTGCACTTTCAGATGACAGCAACCCCAGGTAGCTAGGGTACCATTTGCTTTACATTATGATACACACTAATTAATCATTAGTGATCCCAGAAGTACACCAGCTAAAAATTCTTCACTATGTCTTGTCACAGTGGGGGTCTGCTATATTGATACTATTACGGACACATACGCTCGGCTGCTGGGTCTGATGCCCATGGCTTTAAGCAGTTAGGGAATTTTAATTAATATTGCCCAGACTGATATTAGCATCTTATTTGTGCAAGAGGAAAGAAGATCAAGTTAGAAGAACAAGCACAGAAGTTAAAAGTGTGCAAGAAGACCTTGAAAAGCTGACCTAACCTTTAAGGAATTTTCTTAGGACAGTGACTGTCTTCTCTAGTGTTTGCAGGCAGTTATCTCCAATTCTTCTCCAGTTCCCTTGGAGACACTATGAAACACTTGGGGAGTGCCTTCATGGTGGCCATGTTTAGCTTAGTCTTGAATTCACAAGTAGATCCATGGCTCAGTTTTGAGGGATGAGGGGGTTCTCTTTCACCACCTGGAAAACAGAAGGCATCAGAATACAGCCCAATCCAAATCTTTTTCATTTCCTAGAGGCCTACCTCTATGTTCTAGAATTAACAGCAGTCCAAGACAAGGTCCAGGTATGTTCCTTCCACAAGCCCAACATTGCCTCTTTCAGCCCGGGTTTCCCCAGAATCATAAAATGGTAGAACTAGAAAGAACTTGGAGGCCCCTCTAGGCCAAACTTATCATTTCACAGAGGAAAAAGCTGAGAGCCAGGAAAGAGAAGTGATGCACCTCAGCTCACCTAGCCAGGAAGGGTCAGGACCAGGACTCTAGTCCAGGCCAGAGCTCTTTTCCTTCACCAGAAGAGCCAATTTATATAGCTTGAACAGTTTGCTGGCCCTAGTAGATTGTCTCATGTTTGCTCTAGGTCTGATGGTTTACATTGGTTATGAGGACAAAAGAACACCAGATGGGAAAGGGGGCTGCTGTGGTAAATGGAGTAAGACTACTGGAAGACTAAAGCAACGACTTAGTGCTCTAGGCTGTGTTGCTTAACAGGGGTCGGGTGGGATACGGCATCTGCAGCTCTCTGCACCTAGACCAGGTCACCAAGTTTCCTTCAATTTCCTTGGTTTTCTTGGCAAAGGTCTTAAGACCATGCTGAGAGATTTGACCTCTGACCATTACTAGTTTGGTGCTTTCTTTCCCTTTGTTTTAAACACTGTTCCTTTCTCTTATTACTTCACAATTACCTGCATGCCCTGACACTTTTTTATCCCTTTCCATTCTTTGTTTTCTCTAAGCTCTTCTTCTCATCTCCTGGACCTTGTCTCAATTCTATAGGTTCTGGTTACAATGGGCTGGGATTGAGGGAGGGCAAACGAGAAAGGGAACATGAGTTATACCCAAGTAATTGAAATGACAGGTCATCCTGGTGGGCTTCTGATCATGGGGGTGATGGCCACTACTCTCCATAAAGATATTAGATAGAATTAAAGGTCACCTCATCCCAAACTGGAAAGATTTTCAAATCAACCTACACTGTTTCCTCTAGCACCCAACAGCCTTTCTGAGTCCCCACAGCTAAAACATAAATCTATAGAAAGATTACTATAGCCCTTAATTTTTCAATTCCACCTTTTCACACACATACCCTTTGCAATCTTGACAATTCCCTTCACTGTTTAACCCTCCAGTTGGCCATGTCAACAATGCTTGAATCCAAGCTCCTCTATCTTCCATATGTCCCTGTTAGCCTAATCTGTAACCCTAGGTGATTTCCACCATTGGCCTTATAGTACAATGTCACCTTCTTGAGGGCAAAGAGTATTTTTTTATTTGTAAACCCATTTCCTAGCACAGACCTTGGTACATACTATAGTAAGCACTTCATAAACGCTTGTTGGATTAAAGTAGCTGTACCTAGAGGATGTGGGTTCAAGTCCTGACCCTAACATTTTCTCCCTGTGCAACCTTGGGAAAGTTACTCCATTTCTCTGAAGGTCAGTTTCCTTCTTTGTTAATTGAGAGTTGGACTAAATATCTGAGGTCCTTTCCAGATCTAGGTCTATGATCCTATTATGGCCTTGCCTAAATTATTTCACCTCCTTGGGACTCAGTTTCTTCATCTATGAAATGGAAAAAAAATCTGGCTCTAGATCTATGAGTTTGAATTAATCAATTGAGTTGATCTGTGATTTGAATTGCATTGCTCCTTGAAGAGGTCAGGAAACTGTGCTCTCTAACCTCAGCTGGGCTCTCACTGCCACATGGTATTATTTTTGTTCATCTCTGATTGACTTCCTGACACACTCCCCACATTCTAAACCTTTCCCTCTGTCTCTCTTAAGCCCCTAACACACACACACACACACACACACACACACACACACACACACACACACACACTCTCTCTCTCTCTCTCTCTCTCTCTCTCTCTCTCTCTCTCTCTCTCTCTCTCTCTCTCTCTCTCTCCCCATGATCCCAGTATCCAAGTTTACTGAGAAACTTAAGGTCATCCAATTAGGAAAATCTGCATCTTCCTTCCTCCACATGCCTCAAAACCTCTCTATGTCTTTACCCTTCCTTTCATCCTTTCTTCTAGTCTGTGAAGAAGAGGTAGTCTTCCTCCTTGCCAAGGTTACACCCTCTATTTGAGGGTGATCCTACCTTCTCCTTCAGGACCTTTCTCCATTGATTATTTTCCCTTTCCTTTATCTTCAACCTTCTCTCATTCTACTACCTCCTTCTACTTTGCCTACAAAACACACCCAGGTCTTTTTTTAGCCTAAGGGGGAAAACAACAACAGCTTGTCTAAACTTTTCTACTTCTCTCTCCCTATGATATTACTCTCTCCTCTCCCCTGCTAAATTTCTAGAAGATGCAATCTACACTTATTTATTCCATTCCATACCAACCATTCACTTTTCAACTTCTTGTAACCTAACTTCCATTGCTATTACTTCACCAAAACTGCTCAACCTAGTGTCAGTCCTCACCCCCTCTCCTCAAGGGTGGTGATCAAAAAGTGCCTAATCTTGCCTAAAAAGTCAACAAAAACAATGATATATCTATTCTAGTGGATATGTTTTTCAGAATTTGCTAACTGTGCTTAAGATGGTCCTGACACTGGGTTTCTTAAAAAGTAGGGCAGGCAGTAAATATGTAGTGAAAATAAATGGATGTCCATTGTTACAAGGCATATACTCCAGAAAGGGCAATGACAAAAAGAAAGGCCCCATAGCACCAAAATATTCATAGCAACACTTTTTGTGGTTGCAAAGACCTGGAGACAAAGTACATATCCACTGATTGGGGAATGGGTAACAAACTACAGTATACAGTAATGGAATATTACTGTGTCAAAAGAAATGATGAATACACAGAAGCATGGGGAGACTTAAATAAACTGATGCAGAGTGAAATAAACAAAAAAAGGAAAGCAACATACACAACAACTACAATAACAACAACAAAGGAAAGAGTATCAACAAAATTACAGTAATGGAGCTTAGCCCCAGTTCTTTGTACAAGTGGGGCACTATGGTTGTAGAATACTTCAGATGTTGTCAGCATTTTTCAATGTGTTGATCACTATTGTTGAACTGTTCTCCCTCTCCATTTTCTCCCCATCCCCAATTTTAATTATTTGTTATAAGGGATGGCTTTCTGGGAAGGGGAGGGAGAACAGTTCTGTTCTTACTCTTCCATGAGGTTACCCTCTAATAGGACTAGACCCAAAAATGTCATTCAAAGGGGGGGAAAGACTGATATGTACCAAATTATTCATTGTAGCTATAGGTCTAATAGAAAAAAATGAAAACAATTCACATGCCCAATGACTGGAGAACAGCTGAATGGACTGCAGTGTATGGATGGAATTTTACTGCTCCTGAAGAAATAACAAGTACCAAAAAAGTCAAATGAAAATAAAGACTTTCATGGAGTGATGCAGCATCAAGAAAGCAGTATTAGAACAACACGCACATTAGCTAAAATGATGTATAAAAAACCTCCACTCCCCCCACCCAAAGCACACAGACAAAAAGACAATCAGGAGACAATCTATCCATTATAAAGAGCTTGGCCTTTACATTTTTCTACCTTGATGTTTGATGATTTATTCCAGAATATCTATGGATTTAGGATCCAATCACCAGCGTAGATCACAACCCACTCATGCCTGCCTATCCTGGGCAAATATTGCCCATGTCCTGTCCTGGGTCTTCCATACATAGCAGCCCCAT
Source organism: Gymnobelideus leadbeateri (assembly GCA_011680675.1). Taxonomy (NCBI): domain Eukaryota; kingdom Metazoa; phylum Chordata; class Mammalia; order Diprotodontia; family Petauridae; genus Gymnobelideus; species Gymnobelideus leadbeateri. Next base: position 245,562 of record WOXC01001814.1, read on the forward strand.
GCAATGTACTGGAGAACCTTTCCCCAGGGATACAAATGTAGGACTCAGGCTCGAACTGGTTATTAATCAATCAGTTGATAAACATTTATCAAGCTCTCCAGTGTGGCAGGCACTGTGCTAAGTGCTTGGAATACAAAGAGGCTAAAGACAATCCCTGCCTTCAAGAAGCTCACAATCTAAAGGGAGAGACAACAAGCAAACAAATATGTACAAACAAGCTACATACAAGATAAATAAGAAATAATTAACAGAGAACGTCTGAATTAAGAGGAGCTGGGAAAGGCTTCCTGTAAAAATGGGATTTTAAGGTGGTGCAGTGAGTAGAGCACCGGCCCTGGAGTCAGAAGGATCTGAGTTCGGATCCAGCCTCAGACACTTAACACACACAAACAAAAAACTTAGCTGTGTGACCTTGGGCAAGTTAACCCCAATAGCCCTCCAAAAAAAAAGCCAAAAAAATGGGATTTTAGTTGGGACTTAAAGGAGGCCAGAGAAGTCAGTATGTAGAGTTGAGAAGAGAGAGTGTTCCAAGCATGTGCAACAACCAGAGAAAATGCCAGGAAAAGAGAGATGAAGTGTCTTCCTGCTCTTGAGAGATGACTGACCCAGCTCCTTTTTCCAGTCACACATTCAATTCATTTCAACAAGCATATGTTAAATTCATTAAAAAGCATTTATTACACACCTGCTATGTGTCAGACACTGAGCTGGGTGCTGTGGACACAAAGACAAAAGTGAACTGTCCCTGTCCTGAAGGCCCTTACATTCATTCCATTGATACACAGGTTGCCCCCATCATATTTTCATTAAGTGCCTTCTATGTATACATGCATTAAGGATTTAAAAAAATCCTTGCCCTCAAGAAGCTTATCCACTACATGTTTCTGATGATATCTGATGTCTTTTCTGCCACTTTTTTTTGCTCTTCCTGCCTTCACTTTTTGAAATATCATTTCTACCTCTTTACATCTGAAGCACAAAAAATAAGTATAAATTCTGGTGGCTCACTGGTGTGTTTAGAATCAAATATGATTGGGGCGGCTAGGTGGTACAGTGAATAGAGCACTATCCCTAGAGTCAGGAGGACCTGAGTTCAAATCCAGCCTCAGACATTTAACATGTACTAGCTGTGTGACCTTGGACAAGTCACTTAACCCCAATTGCCCTCCAAAAAGCAAAATAAAATAAAATAAAATAAAATACGACCTCCTTTATTTGGAATTTAAAATCATATTAAACAGCTTCCTACACTTTATGGCCCAAACAAACAGCCCTCTTTTAATAATCTTTTATTTTGACATCACCTTCATTTCACACAATATCCCTTTCCTTCTCTGGAAAACCATTCCTTGTGATGGAAAAAGAAAGAAAATTTAGCAAAACCCAATAATATGGGATGTGTTCTACCCACATTGCCCCCAACATCCTCCAAGAATGGAGGTTGGGACATTCTTGTGTCTCCTTTTGGGTACCAAGCTTGGTCATGATATTCCTATGACATTTACTTTCAAGGTTGTTGCTAGTTTTGTTCTTTCCATGTTTTTGTGGTCACCATGTATATCCTTTCCCTGCTTCTATGTACCTTACTCTACCCAAGTCTTCCTAAGCTCCACACTTCTCTTTTTACAGCACAGTAATATTCTATTACATTCATGTACCACAATTTCAGCCCCTTCCATATATGTGTATGTGTGTATGAATAGCGTTGCTATGAAATTTTGGGTGTCTAAGTATCCTTTCTTTCTCACTTTGACCTTATTAGGATATATGTCTAGCAGTAGGATTTCTGGGTTAAAGGGAATAAATATTTTATTCATTTTTAGCACAGTTCCAGGTTTCTTTCCAAAATGATTAGATCGATTATCAGTTCTACCAACAATGTAATAGCATACTTGTTTTTCTGCAACCCTGGCAACATTTCCATCATTCTCATTTATGTCATCTTTATAAATTCTTTATAAAACCCTCAGAGTCATTTTGATCTACATTTCTCTTATTATTAGGGATTTGGAGCAATCTTTCACAGAGTTGTTAATATTCTGCAATTCTATTGAAAACAGTTCACAATACTTTGACCATGTATCTATTGGGAATGGTTTTGGGTTTTATATGTTTGTGTTAGTTGCCTGTATATCTTGGAGAGCAGACCTTTGTCAGAGATATTTCCAGCATAGTTTTTCCCCCAGTCACATCCTTTCTTATCCTAGTTGTGTTGATTTTGTTAGTGCAAAAGCTTTTAAGTTTCATGAAAATGATATTTTCTGCTATTTTTGCAGTCATTTTTATCCTTTATTGGTGTCTTTTCCATAAGTTTAGCTAGCTCTATTCACATAAAGCAGCAGTCTCTGGTTTTGCTTTTTAAAATATTCCTCCTAAACATGAGAACCCCATCCCCAACCTCAAGGAAAAAAGAACTGCTTTTCTAACTCAGTAATGGGACAGCCCATATTGGAAACTGACATTTTCATCTTTTATACACACACACACACACACACACACACACACACACACACACACACACACACACACCCCTCCTGTTTCCCCTTTGAAAAGTCCCACAGAAAGAGCCAGTTCCCAATATCTTCATGCCCATTTCAGCCCTACTGCACATTTCTATAGTCTGGTCTCAGGGGACTGCATAGAAGGTCATTTTTCTGGATTCTGCAGCCAACGTGTCCCTGGCCTCTCAGCCCTTATAGGCCAGTCCTTTTAAAGAGCCCAGAGGAAGACAATCCTCCTGGGAAACTTGGGCGGTCAGTTCCTACTTCAGCCTGGGCCAGGGAGCCAGCCTGTGACTGCTCCTGGCCCCTTTGTTTGGGCCTGCCTTTTGGCCGGTTTACTGCTCATTAGCACCTCCACAGAGAGGCTGGGGAGCCCCAGGAATTCAAAAGAGAGGAAACTCAAGGCTACTTGTTAGCAACTTGCTGGGAAAAGATTAGGGGGGGCAAGGTAGCTCAAATGAGATTTAGGGATTCTCTCTCAAGGTTTCTTTTCTCTGTGTTGCCTTGTCCTCCATGCCTGGGGATAATCAACAGGTCTCCTGCTCTTGGGGGGGGGGGGAGCTTTCATAGCAATTAGAGAAGCAGCCCCTAGCCGAGTGGGAATTCCCAAGCCAAATAAATTTCTCTTTCTTTTCTTTTCCTCATGCTGATTCTGGCTCCCATATTTCAGGGTTAGTGTCAGAATACCTATAATGCAGAATTCAACTTAGTATGATGATTTCTTACATGATACTACAGAATAGAAAGAAACTCGATAGAAAATATCTATGGAGTTGTGGCCCAATGGGTTTTCTCTCTTCTTGAGTGGCTCCGAATTAGGTTGATTTCCTTCGTACCTATTCTAAATGCTACTTGTGAAAAGTCAAAAAAGAAGGAAAAAGGAGAATGGGTGAGCCCTCTTTGCAGCATTGGGAGCACCAAGCTTGATGGAGGGGACAAAGAGGGAAAAGTAGCTCTTGTAGGTCCTGAGAAAGCAACTTCAGGTGTGGGTTGCTCTCACTCATTGCCTTGAAAGTAATGTCCTTGCAAATGCTCTTGGGATTTTCTAGTCTGAGCATTTGGCTTGGCCAGGCTCAGGAATAAGTCAACGGAAAGTGCTAAGACAATGGGCTCCCAGGCTCCCTCCCTCCTCCTCATCTATATGGCTGGCCATAACATGATCATTCTCTTTACTCTATTGACCCTACCCCAACAATTTAGGTTTAGAAGGTGGGGGGGGGGGGTATGGGGGGAGGTGAGAAAGAAGAGAAAATTGCCAAACCCAGCAAATATAAGACAGACACATATATATGTTTATATATATTTATATATATACATACATACATATATATGTTGATACACACAGAATGAACATTGACTAAATATTTACCATTGTGCGGAGCATTGGAGATACAAATACTAGCAAGTCAGACAATCCGTATCCTAATGGACTTACATTTAAATGGAAGAAGATAACACTTAATGGTACATATGGAAATGGCTAATAAGCAGTATGAAGTGCTCATGGACTAAAAGGAGTCCAAAATGGCCATAATGGTTGAAGAGTCCACATACATTATTGCTAAAATTACTAATAGCTCTCAGTTATATAGCACTTTAAGGTTTATAAAGTCCTTTATGTTATCTCATTTGATGCTTACAACTTTGAGAGGTAGGTGCCATTATTATTCCCATTTTCCACATGAGGAAACTGAGGCATATAATGATTAAGTGACTTGTCCAGGGCCACACAGGTAGTAAGTGTCTGAAGTAGGATTTGAACTCTGGTTCTTCCTGCTTCCAGACCCAGCACTCTATCCACTACCTCACCTAGATGTCTGTTTACAAATCATGTTATCAATTTCCTCGTGACAAGTATATGAGGCACAATTGTAGAATCAGGAATTTTGAACTGGAAGGAACCTTCGAGGTCACCTAGCATGACCCCTTTAGCATACAAAGGAGAAACTGAGGCCCAGAGAGATTCAATAATCTGCCTCATGCAGGAGGTAAACAGAAGTGCTGAGCCTGAAGTTAGGTGCTCTGATTTCAGATCAAGGACTCTTTCTACTGCCCCTTCTTGAGATTCTCATCATTTTAGTATAATTGGTTTCCTTTGTAATCTTATTTTATGCTATATGTTTAGAAACATGATTCTGAGAAGGGTACCATCAGCTTTGCCAGTCTGTCCAAGAGTTCCAGGACACCAAAAACATTAAGAAGCCCTGGGTCTGTGAGAGACCAGTTGAACTGGCCACTGTCTCATTGTCTGGGCTCAGGTGGAACCATGCACCTATTTCTTTTTAAGGTAAAGGGGGAAGGGACCTACATGTCAGCTCATTTGTATTGTTCTGGGTGGCAAGGTGACGAAGTGGCCTTGGACTCTGAATCGGGGCTCTGCTACTTACTTGCTGTGTGGCCTCAGCTTCTTCCTCTGCAAAGGGAGAGTTGTAGACTAAGGTCCCTCCCAGCTCCACCAGTCTGTCCTGTCATTCTATCTCATACAAAACCAGAGCCATATGCCCAGGGAACAGTGAAGGCTGCTTGCCTGAAAAGTACAAGATTTTTAAGGAGAAAAGGAATTCATCAGTAGTCTATTTTAATACTTGCAAACATAATGCTTACATTAGGAGAGCAAGGGAGGAAATGCCCCTTTTCCTTTTGTTAAGTCTGGGAGCAGGGTTTTAGAATTTAGCATCTTTTCAACAGCCCTTAGACTGATCATCCCATGCTTTCTCAGTATTTGTTATCTGTTTGGGGTCCTTTAAATGAAACTCAAAAGCGAAAGAGGGAAAGCTGACTTTGGCAGTGGGCTGGGATCACTCAAAGAGTGTCGTCGGGGCCGGTTCCTTTCCTTCCTTGTGAAACAGATGGCGTTTTATGCTTAACACAATCACTGCCATTCTCTATCTGTGCCTCCTAACCTTCCCCACCTGTGGGAAACCTAATCAGGCCTTAATGAACATACTTGGAGCTGTCTGGACTCAATTAGTCCCAGTGGGAGCTGCCCTTCAGGTACTGGGCATTCTCTTAAGGCTGTGGAACTGGAAAAGACAAGAAACCTTCACACTGGGGCTAATTAAATAAAGATTTGCTTCGACTAAATACATTTTTCTTTCTCTAAAAAGAGGGAAAGATGGAGTATATTAAACTATTTTAACAACACTGACCCCTCATCATGATGGAGCTGTGAGAAAGAGGTAGCATTTGAGTTTCACAAAAAAGAGGGGACACCAAGTGCCTTTTAAATAAGTCCATCTCTTGGGAACAAGGCCTGTTTCTATGAGCCGTATTCCTCTTTGGAAAAATACATGCAATTATAGTCTAGAAGAAGAAACATAGCACAGGATAGGAAAGGAGGAATGGACAGAGGGAGAAAAGGAAAGAGGGAAAGAAGGAAGAAAGGAAGGAGACAGAGGGAGGGGGAGAAGGAAGGAGAGAAGGAGGGAGAGGAGAGAGAAAGGGAGGAGGGAAGGAAGGAGAGAGGGAGGAAGGAAAAGTAGTCAAGCATTGCTCACTATGTGTTACCAATATTTGGATCAATCTTGATAAAGCCTGACCTACCATTCACTAAGATTAATCTATGTGACCATCCCAAAGCAGTTACAATGCCAATTGGGCAGAAAAGGTTCAGAAAACCATGGTGGTTTAAAGTTATTGCCAAATGATGCCAAAGAGTCAAAGGCAGAAAGGTCTCAGGTACATTGAAATGTTCTCAGCAACACTCTTTATAGTAGCATTGAAGTGGAAACGAAGTGAGTAGTTGTTCAAAAAGTTACAGCAAATGAGGATGTCATGTTACCACATGTAAGAAACGACAGATATCAAGAATTCAAAGAAACCTTCTAGGGATTCATGTAAAGTGAAGCAAGAAGAAACAGAAAAACCACAATGATTACAACAATATAAATGAAAGCACTACAAGGATAAAACCTGAAACTGAATGGTGCAGATGTTGTATATAGCATAGGATTCAGCTAATAGGCTGGGTAGTTTTAACTGAGTTCCTTTTTTCCCCATTTTGTTTTGTTTTTTGCTTTGGTACAAGGGGGAGAGGAAGGGGAAATAGGAATTTAGAAATTAAGGTGACAGAAAAACAAATATATTAAAACTGTAAATGTGATTGAATAGGAGCTCTCCTACCTATTGGGGCTATATCTGGAAGCATGCACAAAGCTGTTCTCCCCTGTTTCCAGGAGAATCATGTATACTAGCTCAGCACTTGGGCACATTAGCAATGACCAGAACATGAATGGGATTCAGTGCCCATTAAAAACTTTCTTCATCATTTCAAGATGGCCATGCCCTTCACTGCCAAATCATATGCTGGAAGAGGAGGAAGGGCGGCGAGGAGATAATTTATACAGAAATTTAAGAATTGCAAAGCACTTTACAAATGTCATCTTATTTCATCCTCATAACAACCCTGGAAGGTAAATGCTGTTATGATCCTCATTTTACAATTGAAGAAACTGGGGCAAACAGATTAAGTGACTTGCCCAGGGTCATGTAGCTAGTAAGTATCTCTATACACTGTACCACCTGGCTGCCTACCTACCTCAGTCGATTGTGAGGCTTAAATGAGATCATATATGTCAAGCCTTGCAAGGCTTAAAATACAATCTGTCAGGTAGTATTATTACATGAAGTGCGCTTTTTAAATGATATAAGTAACAAAGTGTAGCAGGCATGCCCAAGGCAAGAAGATGACTACATTTCCCAGGATGCCTGGGCTAGGAGATTAGGAAACAAGGCTTCTAATTCCTAAGAAGTCACATGTGACCACAGTCTCAGAGGGATTGAGGGAGAGGAAAACCAAGAAATGAAATAAGAGACTCCTTCTTCTCCACTAAAGAGATAGTGATAAGCCAGGGCAGCATGACTGCTCCTGAGATTGACAAACAGCCCCTGAGGTAAGCCCAACTGAGAAATAGATTGGCGACTGTGGGTGGACAGCAGATATCAAAAGAAGCCATTTCCAAGTACTGATGCCAAGGCTGTCCACAGTAAAAGCATCAAAGCCCTCATTTCAGCTTTAGAGATAGAGCCTTGGCTTGTGAGAAGGCTGTGACTGTTCTGGATGGGCTGATTTCCCCAAAGCACTCTGGAAGCAAAGAAAATGAAAGCATGAGTCATCCAGGGCCAGAAACTGCTTCTGTATAGACTGTACCCATGGCAAGTTGGTCCAGGCCCCATCCAAGCACTGGTAAGGCTCTCTGAGGCTGTCTGGTGTAATCTACACCCAGGTGGGAATTCTCTCCATAAGGTCCTCAACAAGTGGTCAACCAACATGTTCTTGAAGGCCTTAATTAAGGAGAAACATGCTGCCTCCTGAGGCAGTTCATTCTACTTCTGGACAACTCTCATTGTTAGAAAATTTCTCCTTAAATCCAGTCTAAGCTTACTACTCTACAAACCTGTTATTTTATAATATCCCCCACTCCCATAGACTCCTCTCTTGTAAGAAAGAGAAGCAGATCAGGAAAATGAACCAGTTTTCTTTGTTCTCCCATGTATGCTACAGAGAGGTCAGTTGAAAAAACTAAACAAGTTTAAGTGAGAAAGAGAAGAAAGATATAGTGGTGGCATGATAGCTACCTTCATTGAAAGGCAGACATATAGGGGAGAGGGGGAGATACATTTATTCTCCTTGGCCTGGAAGAAATGGCTAGGATACAAAGAGGCAGATTCAGGTTTGACGTGAGTGCACATTGCCTAACAATTAGGACTATATGCAGGTTATACAGGTGTGATGATGGGTAACCCCAAAGGATACAGTAAGCTTTTTCCCTTCACTGGAACTCTTTAAACAGACACTGGACGACCATTTGCCTTCATAGTTGAACTAAAATCCTTAGTGTTCCACAACTAAGACAGAATGTCAGTGAACACAGAGTGCTGGGCTGGGAGTCAGGATGGCTTGAGTTCAAATCCCACCTCTGAGAGTTACTAGCTTTGTCACCCTGAAGAAGTGACTCAACCAACTTCTCTCTACTCCATGGGAATTATCTCCCAAGTCCTTGGGGAGGGGCCCAGAATTATGGGTTGCCCCCAAATAACCCCAGTAATAATCCTCAAAGTATATAATAACCATAAAATAGAATAATAACCATAATAAAAATCAAAGATTAAGTGTCTAATATGAGTGTTCATAGATGAGAGTATGTACCATCTTTTTGGAGGAAGAATTTCCCACACTGGGAGTTCCCCTCTCTGATGAAAACAAAGACCTGTTAAACTGATGCAAGAAAAAGAGGCCACTTTTGGTTTTTGCATATGAAAATTCATGGTGCTTCAACTTGATCAACTGCCACAGGTTTTGCTCCTGGGGCCCTCAAAATGGTCAAATGAAGAGAATATTAGTCAATTCAAAGAAATCCCTCCCATCCTTTGTTCATTTGTTTCAGCCGTAATCTCTGTAGAGAGATCACACAAATAAATTTTTTGTGGGTAAAGAGTCATAGAAATGGCCAGAGCCATAGAGATCAAGAGCACACAATTACTTGGTGACAGTCAGGGCCAGAATTCATCCCCGGCCCTGGGGCCTATGATTCTCCTCCACTAGGCAGAACACTTGGGCTCAAGTCCATGCACCTTCTTCAGAATGTTGAGGGATATGCCCTGTGCGCCTCTTGGGTGCTCAGCTGTTTGCTGATGAGGGGCATAAAGTTTTAATATGAGTCAATAGCAGGACCCCAATGATGCATGACTTTCTTCTATTAAGACCACTTCCTTTCTATTCATTGGCAGGGTTCTCTCCCTTATGCCTCATTATAAACGACTGCCTTCTTGATATTTGGGAAACATTCTTGATTGCCAATGCTTAATGTGAACTCATATATTAGATAGGTTTTAAGGGCATGGACTCTGAGGGCCCTTGAATCTCCATATTTTTATCCCTCAATTTAAAACCTGGCTACATTTCTATTTCTCAACCTCAGATGCTTCCTACTCAACTTTTTGGCAGATCTTTCAGTCAGACATCCATTACTGATTGTGATGACTGTTTTAATAACACAAGGGATGAAATAACATATTTCAGGTGATCACAACAATGAGTCCTCATTGGCTGAAGATAAACTTGGCCCTCGAGCTAAAATTAGTTAAAAAAATCCTCCATGACCATTTCAAAAGTTAGCCACCAAATTTTCCCAACTGTCAACAATTTTACTTTGAAAAAATACCATTTGGAAAGATCTAAAAAACACAATTCAATGTGACTCTGCATGGAAAAGTTGAGGGACAAATGAGAAATTCTTTTTTTGGAATTCCACGATGGAACAAGAGTCTCGTACAATATTTATTGCTGTAGACTTAGCTTGGTATTTTTAACTCTGTCCTTATTTCATGACATGCTATAATTATGTGCTCAAACTATAGTCCAAATTTATCTTATTGTAGTTTTCTGGCAAAATACTATCTGTTACATACAACATTTATATTTACAAAGTTGATGAAGAAATAGTCTTGTTTCTACCTTTAAACATTTGCAGGGGTGGGGTTAAAAGGTAATAAATAGGGGCGGCTAGATGGTGCAGTGAGTAGAGCATCGGCCCTGGAGTCAGAAGGACCTCTGTTTGGATCCAGTCTCAGACACTTAATGCACACACAAACAAAAAAAAACCTAGCCGTGTGACCTTGGGCAAGTTATTTAAACCCAATTGCCCTCCAAAAAATGGGGGGGAAAGGTAATAAATAAAACTCAAGAAAATATATTACCAAGCATATGTCAAAAGTCACTCATGGATGAGTATAGTGTTAAGGGAGGCTGATCAGAAGAGTCCTTGACAAATTTGAGGTTTTCCCCAAACAACTTGGTCAGATTCCAATGATATAGGCCTATATTTGGAGGTATCTGAGGTATCTCCCCATGGAAAGTACTGGAATGTTCATTATTGCCTTGTTGAGAGGAAAGCATACCAGTCTTCATTGGTTCCCAATTATTAGGGTTGACTTCAAGATGAATGGCTGACTGGGACTGTGGAAAATGAACGTTTTTGTCAGAAGAACTACTCCCCTCTGTGGTCTGCAACAGTTGTGTCAAACTCAAACAGAAATAGAGGCCACCAAACCATAACAAGGATTAGGAAACCATATATTAACATTATCTATGTTCTAAATAAAGTTTCTCCATTACCTATGGCCAATCCCTGAAACAATGCAACGGTTTCCTCAGGGTAAGAGTACATGGGGATTCCATAGTCCGATGGAAAGAGAATTGATGGGCTCTGGAGTAAGACGATCTAGGCTGAAATCCCACCTCACACTTATCACATGACCATAATTGCTACCTCAGCATGACATGTCATTTTCCTGAGACCTCAGTTAAACTCATCAGTAAAATAAAGGTGTTGGACTAAATGACTTCTAAGGTCTATTGTAAGAGCTCTAGATCTAGGCCCTTTTATGAAACAAAACCACAGATCAGAGACTCGAATGGAGTGTTCCTGAGAATGAATTTCCCCAGGTAAATAAATGGCTGCCACTAATAAGAGTTTATACAGTATAGTATATTGGCAGAGTTGAATATTGGGGTAGAAGCAATATCTAAGACCAGAAAGTCCTTGCCCTGTAAGCTAGGCACATGGTCTCTTGGAAACCTCATCAACTCCCATGGACTTAATTACCATCTCTCTATGCACACCCACAGGCACATGCACAAATGTACACAAATATCTAGCCCTCATCTCTCCCCTGAGCTTCAGTCCCACATCACCAACTGCCTATTCTATTTAAAAGGGGATGTCCTAGAAAAAATCTCCAACTCAACATGTCCAAAATTGAATGAATTCTCTTCTCTGCTCCCCTCAACCCTCTCAACTTCTAAACTTCCTTATTTCTGTCCAAGGTACCAACATCCTTCCAGTCTCCCAGATTTAAAACCTCTGTGTTACCCTCCTTTCCTCACTCTCCCTCCTCTCACATAGCCAGTCACCATAGCTTGCCCTCTCTACCTGCACACCTCTTGTACCTAACTCCTTCTCTCCACTCATGAGCCACCATCTTAGATCAGGCCCTCATCAGCTCTCACTTATATTACTGCAACAGTTTTATAATTGTTCTCCCTGATCTAAGTCTCATCACTCCAGTCCACCCTACAAGCTAGGTCCAAAATAACTTTCCTTAAGCACAGATCTGACCATGTTGCTGATATTACCTTATTCAAACAACCCTACCTGCTCCCTATTGCCCCTAGGATAAAATATAAACACCTCACTTTACTTTTTAAAACCCTTCACAAGCTGGTTTTCTAGCCTCATTGGTCATTACTTGCCCTCCCTTGTTTTGTCATTGAACCAAACTAGCCTTCTCTCCAGTTCTCAGGCATCACACTCTAATTCCCATCTCCATGCCTTTGCACCAACTGCTGATATGCCTGGAATGTACTCACTCCACTGCCTTACTGCTTCCTTCTATTCCTTTAAGACACAGCTCAAGCACCATTGATGCTAACTGCCCCAATTGCTAGTGCCTTCCTTCCCAAACTACCTTGTTCTTAAGTGTTTTATATATTTATATTTATTAACTTTGTATTTCTGTTCTCGAAATCTGTATAAATACTTGCTATTTTCCCCCCTTTGAATGGAAACCCATGGAAGCAGGAATTGTTTCATTCTTTATATTCCCATCCCTAGAGGCTGACACAGTGTCTGGCACATAGTAGGAGCTTATTGGATGTTTGTTTATTGACTAAACAATGGACTAGTTTCTCTTGAAAAAGGCGATACAACTTTTTTTCAAGACTAACACAGACACAGCTATGATGCAGTAGAAGAGGGACAGATTTGGAGGCAGAGAGTCTCAATTCAAATTTGCCACTATACTAATTGTGTGACCTTGTTGTCCAGTCATTTCAGACTCTTCAGGCTCCGTTTGGGGTTTTGGTTGGTTGGTTGTTTTCCAAAGATACTGGAGTGATTTGCCATTTCCTTCTGCAGATTGTTTTACAGATGGCAGAGTGAACTGACTTGCTCAGGGTCACATGGCTAGTGTCTGAGACTGGATTTGAACTCAGGAAGATGGCCTTCCTTCAGAACCAATTTCCTCTTACTTTACTCTACTCTTCTATCATGCTTGGCTAGTCCATACCAGATCAGAAGAAAATGAGGAAGGGGAAAGAAAAGGCACATTGATGCAAAGCAGAAGTAGTCACTCCAAGCCGGCTCCCAAGGAGAGACAAAGTCATAACTAGCATAGGAAGAACATGCTTTAGCACCAGATCACTGTGATCTGAAATGCTGCTTCTCAGAGACTGATGTCCCCTCCTCCTCCCCTTGTGTTCCTTGGCTACTGCATGCCTCTGTGCAAAAACAAATGCCTTTCCCTTTCTGTGCCTCAGTTTTCTCTTCTGTGAAATGAGAGGGTTAGACTAGACCACCCCAGGGTCTTCCTATCATTCCCATGCCCAAGCTATGTATTACCTATAAGATTAGAAAATGCAAGCTCCAAGATTCCCCCCAAACTATGTAAAAGGGGACTCTGAACAACTTCTGGAGCCCCAGCACCCACAGAATGACACAGAGAAGCTAACCTCCCGCTGAGGACAGCCCAGCAGCCCTGCAGGAAGGACCAGCGCAGCAGTCTGGGAGCCGGCAGCACACAGAGTGCGGAGAGCCAAGCCGAGCAGAGCCCAGGTCCGTGTGAGCTGAGGTTTTAGCCCCAGGGCGGCAGGGCCAGCAGCCGGCTGGAGGAACCCCAGAGCACCAGTAGCTGTGGCGACTCCAGAATTATCAACATAGACTTGCCTAGGACAAAACAAGACGTTAGTGTCCTATGGACTTTGGGACCTGTATTTGGGGAATGTGTCGGCTCCCTCCCCTGGGGGCTAGAAGCCTCTGAGGAGACACTCCATTTTGTAGTTTTCAGAGGCAGCTCCAGCTCCCAGCCTGCGAACTGTAGGGAGATCCAGTGATCAGTCTTGGGGGGTAATCACTCTTGCTTTAACCTCCCTGGATCTGGATTGTGATCTAGGGTGGAAGTCGTGGGTGGGTTTACAGCTTGCCAGAAACGGAAGTTGCCCCCCACACTTTGGGACGAAAATTCCTCTATCTGGCCTTAAAGCCATAGTGTGGCAACAAGCCCAAAAGTCAAGTAATTAAGTGGCAACATGCCAAGCAAAGGAAACAGAAAAATGCAACCCTAGACTCCTATTTTGGGGGCATAGAGCAGGAAAAGGACTGTGAGGTCAGAAGTCCTGCTCCAAAAGCCCCAGGGGAAAACATGAGCGGGGTGCAGGCCATAGAGGACCTTAAGAAGGACTTTAAAAATCAAATAAGAGAAGTGGAGGAAAAATTGGAAAGAGAAATGAGAAGGATGCAGGAAAAGTATGAAATGAGGGTCAACAGCCTGACTGAGGAAAACAACACATTAAAAAATAGAATAACTCAAATGGCAAAGGAGGCCCAAAAGGGCAATGAGGAGAAGAATGCCTTAAAAAGTCGAATTTGCCAGATGGAAAAAGAATCTCAAAAGCTCACTGAGGAGATTCATTCCTTCAGAGTTAGACTGGAGCAAATGGAAGCTAATGACTTTATAAGAAATCAAGATGCTGTTAAGCAGATCCAAACAAACGAAAGGATAGAAGGCAATGTGAAATATCTCATGGGAAAAACCACTGACCTGGAGAATAGATCCAGGAGAGACAATTTAAAAATTATTGGACTACCTGAAAGCCATGATCAAAGAAAGAACGTAGAAATCACCCTTCAAGAAATTCTCAAGGAAAATTGCCCTGATGTTTTAGATCCAGAGTGCAAAATAGAGGTTGAAAGAATCCACTGATCACCTCCTGAAAAAGATCCCAAAAAGAAAACTCCCAGGAATATTATAGCCAGGTTCCAGAATCCCCAGATCAAGGAGAAAATACTCCAAGCAGCCAGGAAGAAACAATTTCAATATTGTGGAAACACAATCAGAATAGCCCAGGACCTGGCAGCTTCTACACTGAGGGACCAAAGGGCATGGAATACGATATTCCAGAGGGCAAAAGAGCTGGGAATGAATCCAAGGGTCACCTACCCAGCAGAACTGAGTATTTTGTTCCAGGGGAAAATATGGTCATTCAGTGGAATAGAGGACTTTCAAGCATTCTTGAGGAAAAAACCAGAATTGAATAGAAAATTTGACATCCAGACACAAGAAGGAAGAGATGCCTGAGAAAGTAATCAGGGAAAAGAAATCAAAAGGAACTTATCAAAGTTGAACTATTTACATTCCTATATGGAAAAGTAATAACTGTGACTGATGATATCTTTCTCACTATGAAAACAATGGAAGAAGGGTGTGTGGTCATATGAATACATAGGTGAATGTGTGTGTATATGGTTACAGTTATATATGGATAGAGGGCATAGGTTGAATTTGTTGGGAAGGGAGAATACTCAAGGGATGAAATTATGAGGTGAGAGAGGAAAGTGGCAAGAGGAGATGGGGAGAGACAGGGTAGGGTAAACTATCTCATGTAGAAGAAGCAAGGGGAAGTGGTTGCAAGGGAGGGGGAGAATAGGAAGGCAAAAAGGCAAAACCACATTCTCATTGAATTTGGTTCAGGGAGAGAATGACATACATACTAAATGGGATATCTCAACCTGCAGCAGAACAGGGGGAAGGGGGATGAGAGGAGGGATGATGGATGGGAGGGCATCCTTGGGGGGAAGGGAGGTTCGAAGTATCCACTATAGAAGAGGGACAGGATCATGTAGGGAATGGACCAGGTAGGGGGTGGGATGAGTGGGAGGGAATTATAAGCAGCCTTGTACAATATATCTACTATGATAATGTTTTGCATAGCTAGACATGTACAACATATACTGAATTACTTATCTCCCAAGAGGGAATGGGTGACAAGGGAGGAAGGAAATGGATCTGAAATTCGAGGTCTTAACATTAAATGTTTCAAATATTTAAAAAAAGAGAAAATGCAAGCTCCTTTCTTTGGCATTCCAATCCTCTCTGCGCTTCAGATTCCTCATCCAGAAAAACAGAGGACTTGGAGATCCTATGATTTAATTTTTTTTTTGCTTTTTGGAGGGGGGAAGGCAGGGCAATTGGGGTTAAGTGACTTGCCCAAGGTCACACAGGCTAGTAAGTGTTAAGTGTCTGAGGCTGGATTTGAACTCAGGTTCTTCTGACTCCAGGACTGGTGCTCTGTTCACTGTGCCACCTAGCTGCCCCGATCCTATGATTTAGAGTAGTAAGTAATACAAATATTAGTTGACCCATTTTACAGATGAGAAAATTGAGTCTCAGAGGTTGTGAATTTGCCTGTGTTCACAAAGCTAGTAAGTTTGAGAGACATTTTTTGAACCCAGGTCTTCCTGGCTCTTAAGTCAGCAATTTATCTGCTATGGAATGAAGAGGGACATAGTGTTCATGCCTAGAGAAATGATAATCCTATAGGGCTCTGCTCTTGTCAGATCACATCTGGAGTAGTGCATTCAATTTGGGGTACTGAATTTTGGGAAGGACTTTGATATGCCAAAGAGCATCTAGCTGAGCACAGGTAGCATGACAAATTCCCTTAAGGTTCAGGCCTCATAGAGAATGAGAGAACTCTCTTCAAGTATAGACTTGCTCATCTTGGCCCCCTGTGGGCAGGACAAGGAAACTTTTAGAGAAGCAAACTTGACATCAGAAAAAAAATTCCTAACAACTAGATCTGTTCCAATGTTGGAATGGGCCACCTCAGGAGGGAATGGGTTCCTCCCTACTGGAAGTGTCCAAGCAAAGGCCCACTTGTTGGGTCCATTGCAGAGGGGATTCCTGCTGAGAACTAGTCTGGACTCAATGTCCCTTCCAAGCAATTCTGTATGAAATGTCAGCTATGATTATTGAATTTATAGGAGTTCAATAGACTCCTCTTCCATTGAATTACTGTGGCATGGAGGTGACTTTGGGATTATAGAGGCTATGCCAATGCAGTGCAAACCATGGCAAGACCTACCAACCTAGCAAGGACTGCAAGTTAGGCTTCATCTCTGCTGGCCACGAATCAGTCTTTCTTCTTGTTTAGACAAGCAGTTGCACCTGACTCTTCATGACCCCATGGACCATAGCATGCCAAGCCCTTGGATCCTCCACTATCTTTCAAAATCTGTCCAAACCAAGGTCAGAGAACTCATCACTCATTTGACTAAAAAAAGACGAGGGATTTCTCAGTGACAACTACTTGAGATGATTTTCCAAATCTAGAGGGGCAGTGACTGGTGCCCATTGACAGAACTCCCACACCAATAAAATCACAGTTCCTTTAAAAACTGACTTCCACCATGGGCTCGATTCCGAACATGTTCTAATCTATGTCCCTAAATTTCACTGGTCCCTGCTCTTCCTACTATGGCCAAGACCCAACGCAGAATTATAACAGCACTGAAAGAATGCAGTTAGTTCAGCATCCCAATGGATGCAGGAAGTCCTGGAAATCTCATCAGAGATGGGGCCAGTGAGTTTCCAAGCTTGATTTCCCATCTTCATTCCCCAGGTTCATAAACACTTCATAGACCCTGTGGACATCAGGGAAGCTTGTCTCAGCGTTTGATATGAATTGCTCTGACGTAGTACACTTCATCTAAACACATTTTTTAAAAGCCCCTCCTGTTACCTGCTAAACTATGACAAAAAGTTTGACAAATTAAAACATGAGCTAAGTGTACCACCTCGTCATGGCATCCCCCTTAAGAGCATGCTCAGTTGGCATTCTGGTCAAGCCTTGTGCTTGACCAGAGTAGTAGGTAATACAAATTAGAGTAGCAGCTAATACAATTATTAGATGACCCATTTTACAGATGAGAAAATTGAGTTTCAGAGGTGGTGAATTTGCCTGTGTTCACAAAGTTAGTAAGTTTGAGAGACATTTTTTGAACCCAGGTCTTCCTGGCTCTTAAGTCAGCAATTTATCTGCCATGGAATGAAGAGGGGCAATACAAATACAAATACTACTATCCCCCCCCCACCCCCACTGCAGAATATATGCTTTTGACTATTTTCTATTGGTCGGGATGACTTAGAGGTTTGCACTATGTGATGATGGAGTTTTCAGCTATATTAATGCAGTCATACACAACCACAGGCCTACTCCTCCTGAGAACTTCAAAAAGACAAATCTGGGTTGTCCGGGTATTGGGGGGAAAGAAGGCAGCTCCACCTGATTCCCCAGCTGGCCCCAAGTCTTGGGAACATGGCCTACCTGGGACTGAACCACTTCTTTCTTGTTCTCTCCTTCACCATTGGCCCTATAAGAGGACAAAAGCCCTCTTCCCCACCTTTGCCATCACCTGAGCAGACAGAATCCCTTAGCATCACAGAAGCAGGCTATACCAGGGTAGCGGCTCCCAATCTACTTGTGGCAGCAGCAGAAGGAGACAGGCCACAAAGGCAAAAGGTACCAATGGAGAGAGAGCACCAGAAGATCTCTTTTGGTCTTTGGAACAGACAATACCAGTGCAGAGGTGAAATGTGAAATGGCGAATTAGCAGCCTTGCAAACCCTGCTCACGTGCCAAAGGGGTTTCACAAGAGATAGTATTAGTAGAGATAACTCAGGTTAACAAAGTGGGTTCTGATCATTTATAATGTGAGTTATACAGCTATGGTTTTTGTTTGGGAGAAGAAGGTCTTATTCGAGGTGCAATTTGTGCCGTGTAATAGGCACTTACTTCATTTCTCTCTTTGAACACAGCGAAGCCCTGTAGCTAGGTGGTGTTGTAGATAGAGTACTAGGCCCAGAGACAAGAAGATCTGAGTTCAAATCTAGTCTCAGACACTTAATAGCTGTGTGATCCTAGATAACTCACTATACCTCTGTCTGCCTCAGTTTCCACATCTGTAAAACAGGAAAAAATAATCACACCTACCTCCCAGGGTCACTGTGACAATAAAAAAGGATAATACCTTGTGTTCCACAACCTTTAAGGGCTATATAACTATAGATGTTAGCTATTATTATTACTATTTCCAAATGTGAATTTGTTCCTTGGGTATCTAAGGTGATGGGTAAAATGAAATACTGGGGAGCCTCTCCTTTCGAGAAGTCAGGCAACCCTAGAGCAATAAGCCCAGAGCAAACATCAATGGCAGATAAAGGACAAGGACTAGTACAAATTATCAGTCTCTGTGACCTCAGCAAATTGGTGCCTAGCTAGCCACAGTGATAGATAAGCCCAGAAATGTTCAAGTGAATCCTTGATTCCCTAGTTAGCATTTCCATTTAAACATAGTTTAAATTCAGATAACTCCTAACTTAGACCCCTGTTGCCTAGATCTGACATCTTGACACCATTTCTATTGCCCAAGAGGACATTTCCAAGTGGCATATCCCTCTGTGTCTTATAAGATGTCCCACATCCAAGAATCAAAATGCCTCTAAGGCTCTACTTGCATTCCCAAGGTAGTATATGTTGGGATATTTGTCCCTTCCCTCTCTCTTTCCCTCTTGAGTGACTGGGAGAAATAAAGTACATTCACCACAAGGAATATTCATGATAATGGATGGGACTGGTAACTGAGAGAAACCATAGAGGGTAGTAGAGAAAGACCTAGTGGAAGAGACCAGTATCATTAATTCATGATCAAAAACCATAGCAAGCATAAGTAGCAGACAGAGCGTTGGACTTGTAATCAGGAAGACCTGGGTTCGTTTCCCACTTCAGGCACTTGCTAGCTCAGCAAGTCGGTTAACTTCTTTGGTCCCTAATCCCTCATCTGTAAAATTACAGGGTTGACTCAATGGCTTTTGAGGTCCCTTTCAGTTCTATACCTAAGATCCTATGTGTGATCTGCCCTCTCTGAATCTCAGTTTCCTCCTTTGTAAAAGAACTAGACACCCTCTGAGGGCCCTTCTGGTTATAGGTCAGTTGTTCTTAACACCTTTTGTGTCATGGACACCTTTGGCAGTTTGAAAAAGCCCTCAGGTCCCTTCTCTGAACATTTTT
The DNA here is from genome assembly GCA_011680675.1 of Gymnobelideus leadbeateri. Classification (NCBI taxonomy): domain Eukaryota; kingdom Metazoa; phylum Chordata; class Mammalia; order Diprotodontia; family Petauridae; genus Gymnobelideus; species Gymnobelideus leadbeateri. The sequence continues at coordinate 264,969 of WOXC01001814.1, forward strand.
TAATTAAAAAAAAATTTTTTTTTGAAGGGGCGGCTAGGTGGCGCAGTGAATAGAGCGCTAGCCCTGGAATCAGAAGGACCTGAGTTCGGAGCCGGCCTCCAACACTTAATCCACACAAACAAAAACCTAGCCGTGTAACCTTGGGCAAGTTACTTAACCCCAATTGCCCTAAAGGGGCGGCTAGGTGGCGCAGTGAGTAAGAGAGCCGGCCTCGGAGTTGGGATGACCCGAGATCAGATCCGGCCTCAGAAAATGAGCACCCATGCATAAATAATGACTAGCTGTGTAACCTTGAGCAAGTTACTTAACCCCAATTGCTTTAAAAAAATTTTTTTTTTTTTTGCTTTCTGGAGGAGAGAGGGCAGGGCAATCGGGTTAAGTGACTTGCCCAAGGTCACACTGCTAGTAAGTGTTAAGTGTACGAGGCCAGATTAGAACTCAGGTCCTCCTGACTCCAGGGCCGGTGCTCTATTCACTGCACCACCTAGACACCCCTCTGAACATTTTGTTCAAAGAACAAAGATTAGTGAAAATAAAAATATAATTTTCCCCACCTAAGGTCATGGCCCCTCTGAAATCTATCCAGGTCCAGTACCTTTGTTATAAATTGAGAGTCATATATGTGACCTTGGACAAATCATTTCATCTCCCCACAGTTAGACTCAAGTTGCCTCTGAGGTCCCTCCCAGTGATCCTATAAGTGACCTTGGGCAAGTAATGTCATTTCTTTGGTCCTCAGTTTCCTAACCAGTAAATGAGAGGCCTAGGGCTAGATGGCTTATGGGATCCCTAACTCTACATCTAGGATCCCGGGATAAGAAATTATAGAAAATCAGGAAATAAGAAGAAAGACTTGGGAGAGTTATTGTTCCCTTTCTTTCTCCACATCTGTATCCAAGGAGGTGGCATCAACACATTAGCTGACTCTAATTTGCCACAAGAAGTGACAGAGAGAAAGCAGAGAAAAGAAACACTCTTTCCTTCCCCTTTTAGGGGCAAGATGCCACAGGCCAAGACATGAGGGAAAGGATCTTAAAGAGTGAATAAAGAAATGAATCTTAAAGCTTACATATGTCCCTGGGGTTCATACCTGTCAATCTCAAATTTCTGTGTGTGTTTTTTTCCCTTTTAATAAAATGTTCCTTTGTATGATCGTGAATCAAATGCTTAAAAGTGGGAATCAGTGTCAGTTGATCAGAAGGTACCATGAACATTATCCCAAATTTCCTGGATGGGGGCTCAGAACCCAGAGAAACAAAGAGTTGTGATACATAGAATGTGCCTGGGTTTTCTGTTACCAAGGAAAGTCTCTACTAAAAGGAATACACTGGTTAAAATTGCTGAAGTCAAATTAGAAATCATCTAATACATTATATACCATACTCAGTCCTAGACCTTAAGCCAGACTACTCAGAGGATAATTTCAGTTTAAGAATCTTGAAACTGAGGTCCCCTCTAATAGGCAAGTTGTCACAATGGGATTTGCTCCTCTGCACCAGTCTTTCTGAAAGGAGCTCAGAAACTACACTTTAACCCTTTTAGTCAAGGGGCCAGAGAGTCCAAAGGTCAAATCCCTACATTCCTGTCTATTGCAACCCAAAGGATAGTTAGGTGGCTCAGTGGGTAGAACACCAGGACCGGAGTCAGGAAGACTCATCTTCCTGAGTTCAAATTTAGCCTCAGATGCTTACTAGCTTTGAGACCCTGGGTAAGTCACTTAACCCCTTTTACCTAAGTTCCTCATCTGTAAAATGAGCTGGAGAAGGAAACAGCAAACCACACCAGTATCTTTGCCAAGAAAACCCCAAATGGGATCATGAAGAGTCAGACACAAGTGAAAATGACTGGACATTGCAAGCCAGTGCCCGAGTTGTTCCTTAGCATTCATCCTTCAACTTTCCAGGGCTCCATGATTTGTCATCAGGGTCGAAGGGCAGGGAGAGGAAGGGCAACCTCCCAAGAACCTCAGATCGTTTTTAATGAGCACGGGGACTCATCACATAGAAATATCCCATTAGGTAATAAGAGGCGAGACAGAATCTGACATCTTTTAAAGAAACGATTGCCTTATTAAATCAACTGACTTTTAGACTATCCCATACATTCAGAACCTAAAAATAAATTTTCTTGTACTACTCTGATTGCATGGTCTATTTTTTTAAAAATATTTTATTGATACCTTTTTTTATTGATCACATTAATTTCTCCCCTCTCTCAGCCTGGCAAGCCATCCCTCTTAACAAAGATTTTTACAAAGCAAAAAAAGCAGTTGAAGAAAACCCCTCTCTCTGACCATGTCTGAAAGTAGATCTGATATTCTATATTTGTTCATAGCTTCCCCCATTAGTTTATAAGCTCCTTAAGAACAGGGATGGACCAGATGTGGAAAAAAACAATTCTTCCTGGAAGTAATCATCTGTGGTATAATAATATGGATATCTATGGATAATAATTTTCATTAGCACAACAGAATAGAAAGAAAACTAGAAATATATTGTAAGCTTCCTATGTGACCTTGGGCAAATTATTTAATCACTTTTTTGCCTTGGTTTCCTTATCTATAAAATAAATTTAATAGTGGGTGATATGAGACTTGAATGAATACATATAGTAGTCATCTGTATACAGTCTACTACAAGGCCAGGGGTAGGGAACCTGCAGCCTCCAATCCTGATTGGATTCAGTCAAAGGAGCACACCTGAGGACCTAAAGGGCCACATGTGGCCTCAAGGCTGCAGATTCCTACACCCTGTAGGTTGTAAATTTCCTGCAAGTAAAGATCATGCCTTTTTATCTCTGTATTCCCCACAACACTCAGTACTATATTTGCATGCAGTAAATACGCAGTAAATGTTTACTGATTAAATGAAATGAAGAAAATACAATGATCAGAATAGTAAATAACAAACAATAAAGTTTTCTGAGTTCCTTCATCTTTCTCGTCTCAGGTTATTAATCTTGTGCAATGAGTATAGTTCCAAACTATTTTGAAAAAATGGTTATTCCCACACAGTTGGTTCTAAAATAGCATTTAATAGATGGAAGAACTGGTGTTTAAAACTACAGTATATTCCAAGTAGGATAATTACATACCTCCTGAATACTTCCCCTGAAATTGTATACAATATACATAGAAGTATCTCTGTTCTTTATATACTCATGTGCAACCAGACTTCCAACTGAAGTGGGGGGGCAGTGTTTGCATTCTGCCATATGGAAGGAGCTGTGACTCTTAACTGGTTGAGAGAAGGTCTGCATCATGTTTGCATAAGGGGTAGAGTTGTTATCAGAACTTGGGAGAAAGACACTTGTAGTTCAAGAGATTCTTCAGGAGAGGCACGTGGAGAGAGAAAAAAGACTTTTGAAGTTGTAGATATACGTACATGTAAAGCCAGATCTTCAATGTTTCTGATTTCAAGCTTGCCTTCTCAGAAATTTCTGAGCCTTTCCATTGAGTGAGATCAGACACTCTTCTTGGTCTGAGATCTCGTCTCATTCTCAGCTACAGACCTCATTCACTCCTGTATATTTTTTGGTATATTCTAATATGGAGAACTCCTCCAAATTCTGTTTGCTATTTGACTAAATGGGTTTACTCACCATTTGCTATTTGAATTGGTCTTTTGTGTAACCAGCATTTGGCAGGAAGGAGTTATATAGTGAGTTTATCAGCTCAGGAATGACCCTGTACCTTAAGAGGGACTGTGGATGTGGCTTACGCTTTAGACTTCCAAAAATCATGCCCTTAGACCAGGATTTGGGGAGGGAACAGAGGGATATAAAAGTCTAGCCTGATTCTCCACTGGGAGACAAGTGAAAGAAGGAGCAAGCACCAACCACAGCCATCCTGTTCACCTCAACATGGAAATCACAGCCTCTCTTGGAGAGGGGTGAGCCAGATTCCCCCCATAAACCGCACATCTATACAGTCAAACAATTTGTGTGATCATCCATACATTACATGGACCTACAATCTTACACACATTTAAATGCTTAGTGTTTTCATTAGTAATAACCCCCAGATTCAGAATCTAACCAAATTCAGACCACTGGCAAGAAAAAATTCCATTCAAATTTGAAAACAGCTCACTACAATTCTTTATTTCCACATCTGTAAGTATAGGAAGTTTGACAGCTAGAGTCCAAACTTGGGGGGGATGTCTTAATTACCTGGATAATCTCCAGCATTATGTGAAAGTATTTGTTTAATGTTTTTCAAAGAATAAACAGGGTTTGCTCATGGCATATTAGTAGGCCACAACTCCCACATATGAACTAATAATAATTGCCATTCTCTAAAAATGGAATTTTAGTGGGAATAATATTAAAAATCTGTGTTCATTCTTACATGATTTGACATTAGCTGAGCCTTTACTCCTAAAGTTAAGATTAATGCCCTCAAAATTAGATAATGTGGATTCAGGTTGTGATGTAGATTATGCTTTAGGCCCACATATTTACTTTATTATTTAGAATTTCTATCTATTTCCCATATCTTCTAAATAGTTTCCAGTTGGTGGAATAGCACAGGATTGTACATGAGAATTCTCAGAAACTATAGTGGAGAACTACAAACTACCAAGTAGGCCATCGTAGCCCTCTTCAGCATTATTAGACAGGTACTGATGCAATCTCTCATCTTCTGGAATGGAAAGTTTATAGCTTGCAGTCCTCCGTCAAGTTGAACTACTGTGCGGCCTCCAACCTACAGCAAAGCATAACTTTCCTAAAAGTTATTTTACTACAGAAGCATATACCCTGTCACCAGCCTAATGCTTTATCACTAGAGCTAAATGTCAGTTGCTTTAAGACATATGATATTAGCGTCCCTGATGTAGATAGCATCTTTACCACTCTGATTCTAAATGATGGCTGTCAGCCTAATGGGACCATCACAGGCAGAGAAAGTCTCTGCTCTCCAAGGACTCCAAGGCAGAGACAATGAGGTAGCCCATTCTAGCTGTATATAATTTCCTTTGCGTTAAGTCAAGTATGTGCACTTGTGTTTCTGGTGTCTAATCTGGACCTTGTTCCATTTGCCAGTAAAAGTGGATTAAGTGGCCCTCTCCAGAATGCAAGCTGCCACTTTGTCTGGGAATATTTCTTTATCGTTCTTCTGTCTTTCAGCTGTCCTCATCACACCGACAATGTTCTTAACATCACCCAAAAGGACGGGTTTTGCCATCACATAGGCAGTCTTGGCCAATCAAAGCAATGAGGACATATATGGACAGTGCTGAGGATGGAGGAGTGAGTGGGGAGGGGGAGTTGACTTTCTGCAGGAATGTGTTGAGTTAATGGTAAAGCTTTGGGTTCAAGTTAACCAGTCAGAGATCAGAGAGTTCTAGACAACACACACTGTGAGCATGAACTCCATACAACCTTTCAAATACCGTGGGGAAAGCAGGAAATTGAAATATTGTGCTCTATTGGCAGCTAAATGGTCATTCATCATCCATGCTAAGCTTGAAGCTAAGCAAAATGATTCTGGAACTCTCCAAGGGCCTTTATTAACAATTTCAAAGTTCAAACACCGTATGTAGATTTCTGTACCATGTTTAGGGGAAATGAAGAGATAACATCTGCATATACTATTAAAATGGCCTCTCTAATAACAACTTCGGACTAGCTTCACACCCACAAGAACGGCATTAAAAAACATTAAGCTTGAGACACCAACTGACAAAAGAAAGGAAATTCGCAGTTAAAGGGGAAACATACCATATGTGATTCAGTACCTAAGAGCAACGGGGTGCATTGGGAGAGCCATTAAAGTGGCACCCAGTTGTGCCTAGGTAGTGGAGAACAGATGGGATGCTTTTCTCCTTGTGTATAATTCTCCCAGCTATCACTGAGCTGATGCATCAGGCTTCACTTTGGGTTTGCCGAGGCTTGGTTTTGCTAATTACTTCAGCATGTCAAATCAATACACTATCATCAAAAGCAACAATAACACATGAACTTCCCCCCTCCCCACTCCCACTGAAACCTCTGAAGCATGAGGGTCCCTAATCTTTTGCCTATTACTTTACAAGACACAGAGGACATACTCTTTCCAAGGATCATTTTCCTTGGAAAGTCCACCATGGCAGACAAGAACTGGAATGAACCCACCAACGAGAATAAGGGAAAACAGTCAGCCCTGGCTAGGCCACCTAATACCATGTATACAGTACATTAAGGTTTGCAGGGGACTTTACTTATGTTATGCCATTTGATACTCACAACAATCCTGTGAGGAAGAAGATATTATCATTCCCATTATACAGATGAGAAAACTAAAGCAAAGAAAGGTCACATGACTTGTCCCCAATCAGCCAGCTAGCAAATGTCTGAGACAGGACTGCATACCCTGAACTTTAATCACTGTACTACCTCACTGCTAGATATCAATACCATAGGATCCTAGATCTGAGTTGACCTCAGAGGCCATCTAATGCAACCCCTTCATTTTACAGAGGAGGAAACTGAGGTCCAGGGAGGTGAAATAACTTTCTCAGGGCCATACAGGTGACATCAGAAGTGGGATCTGAAGCCAGCTTTGATGCCAGAGCAATTTTCTTTCTCCTGCCTCTTTCCATGACTTCCTAAGACCTACGGGGTCTTGAAGAAATCCTTAACCTCTCGAAGAAGGCTTTATCTATAAAAGGAAGGGGTTCGACTAATTGGCCTCTGATCCCATCACCTGAGAAACGACTTAGTACAACCCCATTGTGCTATAAATGAGGAAATGGGACCACAGATGGGAGAAGATGGTCACACAACTAGGAAGTACCTTAAGTGTCATTTAGATCAGAGAATTTGAACCTTTTTTGAGTCCTGTACCCTTCTAATATTCCAGAGAGGCATCTAAGTAGGGAAGGGAATAAACATTTATTAAGCGCCTACTATGTGCCAGGCCCTTAATTAAGCACTTTTACAAACATTATTCTATTTGATCCTCACAACAATCCTTTGAGGTAGGTGCTATTTTTATTCCCATTTTATAGTTAAGGAAACTGAGGTAAACAGAGGTTAGCATTCGCCTATAGGGTCTGTGGATCCTAAGAACCCCTGACTTAGCTAAAAGTCATCATTTCAAGGATATGAGACTATATTATTAGACCCATTACACAGTGGGTCACAAACACTGTCACAGAGGTGAAATCCCTTCAGTTTACAAAGGAAGAAACTGAGGCACAGTGTCACACAGCAAAGTATTATTAGGATGAGTATAGACCCATGGACCTCCCGAGAACTGGCCCAGATGCTTTATCTCTGTACCACCTGGCATCCCTTTATTAAAAAAAATCAGGCTTCACCTCACTGGCAAGGTTGGCAAGTCAGGGCACGATGAAAAGGTATTTGCCAACACAGCCAAAGTAGTGCCTCCTTTCCTGACTTCTCTTCAAGTCTCAAATACTGCTTAGCCTTCAAAAGATCCTCCAAGATGGCCAGTCCTGGCCATCGCACATTTCTCATGACCATGGGGAAAAGGGCAGCTGGGTTTTGGGGGGGTATATGTAAACTGCAACTTAGAGAAACCCACTAGAGGATGATCTGGGAATCGTTTTTTCACATTAACCTTCAATAACTTCATTTAACAAGCATTTATTAAGTACCTACTCTATTCTTAGCCATAAAGTAAGCCTAGGGCATTCATAGGCAAAAACCAAAATAATCCCTTCCCTGAAGAAGCTTATATTTGACTGATTTAAACTGTTTTTCAAAATGTATCTTTAGAAATGTATAGCAGTTAAGAAAAAGCTACTCTTTCCACCCACAGACCCATCTTGTCTTCCTGCAATTTAAAGTTTCCATACCAATTCTCTCACTCAGTAGATTGGTCAGAATGTACCAAAGAATTCTACTGCTTAGTGTTTGGAAATGCCTCCCTCCACTTCTAGAGACCCTCATAGGATCACAGACTGAGAACCCAGAAGGAACTTCAAGGTCATCTACTCCAAGTATCTTGTCTTATTTGAGGGAATCGAGGCCAAGAAAAGTTAAGTGACTTGTCTAAGGTCATACAGATAGTAACTAACAAAGGTAAACTTAGAAGCCAGGTTCTTGGATTCTAGCTCTCCTTCCGCCACTCTATGTTGCTAGCCAGATGATTTATCTTAATTAAAATAATAATAAGTAATAGCTACCATTTCTAGGGTGCTTTAAGGTTTGCAAAGCACTTTAAAAATATTATTTCGTTTGATCCCCACAATGACCTTGAGAGGTAGGTCCTATTTTTACCCCTATTTGACAGATGAGGGAACAGAGGCAGAAGTTAACTGACTTACCTAGATCACACAGCTAGTAAGTATCTGAGGCCAGATTTGAGCTCAAGTCTTCCTAATTCTAGGCCTAGCACTCTATCCACTGAGTCACTTAACTGCCAAGATTCCCTAGACAGGACAAAAAATGAACCTGACCCCAAATTTTAGAGAATAGCATGAGAGAAATCACTTGGAAGTGTTAACAATTGTGGCCTTACAATGGACTGGTCTTCCCAGGTTCAAAGACCATCGCATCTGGCAGAGATCTTAGACATCACCCAGTGCAAGCCCCTCTTTTAATAGATGGAGAAACTGAGGCCTAGTATTAAAGGGTACTGCCCTATGCTTACACAGTGACTAAGTGTCAGTCAGGACTCAGCATTCCTTCTTCTGACTCCCAGAATGAGTAATCTTTCCACTAAACTATATGGCCTCTATGATAAAATTAAGTGAAGACGGGAGATAAGCTTCAAAATGAATATATGCCTGCTCCCACTTCCTTCCCCAGATTGCTGCTCCATGTGTGGTATGCAACTCGAGATCACAGTGGGCAAACAAAGGAACAAGGCTGTCAGCTTCCATGGTAAAATCAAGGGATCGAGATACCAGAGCTATAAAGTGAGAAGAGTGAAGAGTGGGTCTCATTATCCAAAAGGACAAAGCTTTGATAGCAATTGAACTTTGAAATGCAATGAAGTCAAGATTATCTATGGATAGACTTCTATACTTAAGAAACAGCTGTTGATTGATTGATTGCCCTTTCTTCCCTACAATCCTGACCCAACAGGGTACCAGTCACTGATAGCTGGGTTAGGCCATAAGGGAACTGGGCAGGTGAGCATCTGGGTAGAGTTACCCCTGTCTCGATATTCCAAAGTTAGTATCCACAGATGTTCAATTATCCATTTTTGTGGTGCTGGCTCCACTGACAGTGACCAATATCCACAAAACATTAGAAATGGAATGCATGTAAATAAACTAAATTAGACTGTAAGCTATTTGAGGGCAGAAACTATAACACTTGTGTTTTCATATTGCCATTGCCTACAGTGGTTGATGTCTGCTTGCTTGATTGACTGAAAGGGACCTTAGAGATGTTTTTAGCATTAGCTTCTTAACTGGTTTGGGTCATGGATCCCTTTAACAATCTAGAGAAGGCTATGGACCCATTCTCAGGGCAATAGTTTTAATTGAAAGAAATGCTAAATTTAAGTTAAAAGTTAGTGAAAATAAAGATGCAATTTCATTTTCTCCTCTTCAAGTTTCCTCCTAAAATCTATCCACGGATCACAAGATTAAGAACTTCTGATAACCCCTTCCCCTCATTTTTTCAAGTTGGGCCAAATCTCCCAAGTCCTAGATCAGTGGTGTTTCTTCTATTACCCCCTAATATTGAAGCTCTGAAATGGGCTGAAAGTGAATACAACTCTTAACAATGGAACTCTCCAAGTGTTCGATTATAGCTTGTATAAAAGCCACAGGGCCCACTACCCAATTCCTCATCCCCTGCAAAAAATATTGTAGAGCAGTGTTTCTCAAAATGGAGCACAAGAGTATACTTTCAAGAGATCTACAAAGGTCAAAACAATTTTTGTAATAACCTTAAGACATTTTAATTACTAATATGGTAAACATTGATAGATATAACCCACATAAACCCTCTTGGGGGGGTCCTCAATAATTTTTAAGAGTGTAAAAGGATCTCAAGATGAAAAAGTTTGAAAACCATTGTTGTTAAGGATTCAGCCTTGTTGTTGGCCTCATGGCTGGTGGCAGCAGCCTGTAGAATTCAGTGTTAACTCCTCAGTGTTGATTGGCAGGAGGCCCCCAACAATGGAAGTGTAATGTTCAACGAGCCGGCCCCTTGTTTGCCTGGAGCCCAAGACTCCCAGTCCATGGTCTGATATCCTCTTTGCTGTGACTCCATTTCACTGGAATTACCAGTCTCAGCTGTAATTACTATGTACAGGGAGGACACTGGGTCTGACTCTGTGACATTTCTTTTAATTCTTTAAATTCAGTAATAATATAATAACTTAAAGACTTAACAACAGCCAGAATAAAGACTGGAGAGAGCTGCCTATTGGGAGGCCTTAAGCCACTATTTCATTTTTGACAGGGTATTCATTCAGCCATTTATCCAAGGGTAAAAAAAAAAAAACAACAATCAAAAAAACCCCATTTGGATTATTTGCATAAGAATATATTTTATTGTAACGACTGTTATTTCCATGGCAGAAAAGCCCTGAACAGGACCAGCATATTACCATCACAAACAATGATATTTGGAATTACAACGCAAAGACCTTGGTCATTTTCCAGTCTGCCAGCCAGATGAATGCTTGGATGAGGGGTGTGTGTGTGTGTGTGTGTGTGTGTGTGTGTGTGTGTGTGTGTGTGTGCGTGTGTGTGTGTGCGTGTGTGTGCGTGCGCACACATACACGTGCATGTCTCTATATGTAAGTGTATTTTTGTGTATTCATGTTAACATATCACAAAGATATGGATTTATAATTCTCTACCACCAAGTTAGCCCACGAATGTTGATAGGAAAGGATGGTAATAAATTACAGCCCAAGTGTGTGGAAATTTTAACTTTAGTGTACATTTTTTCCATCTTAAACCAGATTTACTCTGGCTTTAAGACTTTATTAAGGTCAAAGGGATTCGATTAAGTTCATGGGCACATTTGTTTGATTAATTGAGTCAGAAGGTCTGGCAGGCTGCAAACATACATCAGCTGGTTTCGATTGTTAGACAAGATCACAAAAGCTGCCAGTAATTCTGTTTGCAGCTCTTAAAAGTTGTTGAATAAGAATGTGTTTTGAACTATTGGCAATTACCTGAGAAAACAACTGGATTCTATAAGTAGCATTGGTTTATATTCCAAACACAATAGTTCTCTTCCTCGTCTTCTCTGCTCTCATATAGAACTTTTGGTAATAAGCAGTAACTTCAAATTTCTATGAAAGGGGCGGCTAGGTGGCGCAGTGAGTGGAGTGGTGGCCCTGGAGTCAGAAGGACCTGAGTTCGGATCCAGCCTAAGACACTTATCGCACATACAAATAAAAACCTAGCCATGTGGATTTGGGCAAGTTACTTAACCCCAATTGCCCTCCAAAAAAAACAAAAAACAAACAAAAAACAAAACAAAACAAATTTCTATGAAAATCATCAGAGGTCAACAGCTGGATACTGCTTCACTCCAAAGAGTGGGTCTAACTTCTAGCCCTTGGAGAAGGAAGTTGTTCAGGCTGTAATTATGGTCTTGATTGGAATCATGGAATGAAAAGCCATCAGAGTGAGATTATCATGGTGCTCCACTGCATTTGAAAGGCAGAGGACCTGGGTTTGTTTCCTGGTTCTGATACCTGTTACCTCTGTGACCTTGGACAAGTCACTTAACTGCTCTAGACAGTTTCCTCTGTAGAAGAAGAAATTTAACCAGATGACCTCTAGTGTTTGTCCCAGCTGCAAATTTATTATTGTCATCAAGCATAATCTAATCCAACATCGTCATTTGACACGGATGAGGTGAGAGCAGAGAGGGAATCTGATACAATGGGAAAACATGCTGAACTTGATGATGGAGGACTTGGATTGAAATTCTAACTCAGTTACCTGCTATCTATATTACCTGGAGAAGTCACTAAACCTCCATTGACTTGTTTCCTCTATAAAATGAAGGCATTGGACTAGAGCAGGGCTTCTTAAACTTTTTCCACTAAGGACCCCTTTTCACATTTCAGCAGCTTTGCTTGGTCTTGTGTGGCCTGCGGGCACCCATAGTGCAAAGTACACATGCTTTGTGTTCAGAACCCAGCTTCAGTGAAGTTGTGCGATACAACATGGGTGAGTGCTGCCAGAAACACCTCGGATTCATTATGCATTTGACATTTGCACATCCAGAAACCTTACTGTTGCCAAATCTTTTCAGACCCACAGTTTAAGAAACACTGGACTAGATGACCTTTGAAGTCCTTTCTGGCTCTACATCTATGATCCTGTGACCCAGAGAAGGATAGCTAGTATGACAAGAACAAAATCTTTTCCACATAAGCAAGCCTACTTTTTCCCTAAAAGACAGTGAATCCATTCTCAAGACCTGTTTGATCCTATACTCAAACTGATGATGTAGTTTCCTGGTCACCTAAATATGAAAGCCCAGAATGTGAGTAGCAAGCTGCTCCTCAAGCTTGACACAATCCTGACTGAGTGCACTCACATTCTGGGCTTTCATATTTAGCTCTTGTTGTTAAATGCTAGATGGTCAATATGGCAGTAGTTTACGCTATGTTAATTTATGGTCAATAAATTAGATGGTCCCACTTCATTCCAATCCAAAACCTTAACCACCAGACTGACCTGAGTTGGACCTTGCCCACGACACCCAGTTGGTGGCCAAGCCACAGATTCCCAACTTGTGAGCCCCTGATCTTTCCATTAAACTGATTAGCATTTCATTTGACAAAAATTGGCATAGTGCAACATTTCTGTATTTTATATCACCCTCTTTTGTTAGGACTTCTGAATGGTAACTAAAACTAAAATCCCTTCTTTTACTGGAAGGTCTTCCCAGGCCTGTCTTGATAATCCTAGTGATTTCCTTCTGTTAGTTATTTCCTATTAATCCTGGACATAGCTTATTTTGTATATATTTGTTTGTATGTTGTATCTCCAATTAGATTGCAACCTTCTCGAGGTCAAAGATTGTTTTGCCTCTTTTTGTATCCCTCGAGCTTAGCACAGTGCCTGACAGACAGTAGATGATTAATAAATTCTAACTAATTAAAAACCACCAAACCCTTCCCTAAAATTATTGAATATAAATATTCCCCAGTAAAAATGAATTGTTTTGAGGCTTTTCTGAGACTCTCATGATGGTCATTTGTTTGAAATGGGTAGAGACACTGTTGGGAGTGTTCAGCCAGAGAAAAGCAAGGAATCCCCAGCAGAGAGGAAAACATGGAAACATTGGCACAGGCCTATGTGACCAATGGACAAAGCAGAGAGGTGATCAGTCTAGGTTAATTCCACTAACCTCTTTGATTATGGGCCCCTTTCCTATACAGTATATTCAAGTTTTATTGCCTTTAGTCACCCCAAGAATTTTGGCCCATTCAGTCAACATAAGAACTTGTCTTTGTTCATGAACCAACTCCATGGCCCTTCAGGATGATTTGCCTCCATGTCCCTAAATTACATTTTTATTTTTCTCAAAATATCAGACACGATTCCCATGCAATCATTCCTGGAATCAACTGGATGAATGTACTAGATTGGGGGTGTCAAACACAAAGCCTGTGGGATATTTGCACCCATAACACTCCCAAATGCTGCCTGATCCAGATTCAAATGTAATTGGCTAATATTTAATGAAATAAAAACAAAATAGAACATAGATGCTGTTAATATGTGGTTTTCTAAGTCAAGATGCAGCCCATGTATGGTTTATGGATGGTTTAGTAACCTCTTTTCTCTTTGAATTTGATACCACTGGACCAGATGACTCCTCAAAGTTTATACTAACTTTATGCCTAGAGTCAAAAGCCTGCATTCAAGATCCAACTTAGCCCCTTATCAGCTTGGGAAAGTTTTCTCCCCTCTCTGGGCCTCAGTTTCCCCATATGTAAATAATAATAATAATGACAAATGCATCTAGATAGAGTTTTAACATTTGCAAAGCACTTCACTGATGACCTCTGTAGCATATTCTGACTCTAGCACTCTGGAATAATTCTGTGATTTGATGATCTCTATGAAAGCTGTCATTGTTATTGTTATGGTTGAGCCATTCAGTTGTTTCCAACCCTTTGTGACCCCATGGACCTCAGTACACCAGCACTGTCCATAGGGTTTTCTTAGCAAAGATACTGGAGTGGTTTGCCATTTCCAACACTGGAACTGGATTCTCTCTCCCCACCCATACTCAGACTTTTAAGGGATCATAACTTCCATTTTCAAGGAGCTGTGATTTCACTAGTGAAGATATGCCTTCTGCTAATACAGGTCACAAACCCTCCTTACTTTAGTAAACATAGGTGGCCAAAAAATTCATCCCTGCCATAGCCAGCCTGGTGATAAGGTGGCCTTTCCAAACTTAACCTGCTGGAGGTATATAGTCCAACAGGTATATAGTCTAACACTGGTCCCTTATTTGAAGCCTCCTGGGCATGAGAGGACCTGCCAGGGCTTATCCTCTACCAGCACAACCTCCAAAGAACCTGAGGTCACCTCCATACCACAATGAGGCACTGGAGGAGGACTATGGGGGCTGGTTAATCAATCAAGCAGTAAGCATTTATTGTCTAGTATTTGCCAGACATTGCCAGGTGTGGGGGATACAAAGGCAGAAATGAAACAGTCCCTACCCTCGAGGATATGTGGGAAATGAACATTTGGAGAGGTTCTTTTGACCCACAGATTTCTACATAACAAAAATATTTCCAAACTCCAGTAAATCGTCCACATATTCAAATCAATTCAACAAATAATTATTAAGTATCTACTACAGCAGGGACCTGTGTTAAGCAAAGGGAAATCAAAATAATAATTACAGCTAGTATTTGTTTGGCACCTTAAGATTTGCAAAGTGCTTTCCTTATCTTATTGGATACCTCCAACAACCTTTTAAGAATGAGGAAACTGAGGCCCATCAAGGTTAGGTGACTTTCCCAGGGTTACACAGCTAGTAAATCACCAAGGCAGGATTCACACCCAGGACTTCATGACTCCAAATTCAGTATCTATCCACCATATCATGATGCCTCTCCAGTAAGCATATAAAAAATCCCTGCCCTCAACTGGCTTATAGTCAGTCATAGTGATTACTATGTGCCAGGCACTGTGCTAAGCACTAGGGATACAAAGAAAGGCAAAAGACAGTCCCAGCCTAATTGCAGGGAGTGGGGATGGGGGGGAGGGGGTAACAACATGCAAACAACTACTTATAGACAAGCTACGTACAGAATAAATTCTAGATAATCAACAGGGGAAAGGAGTAGACTGGAATAGGATTTGACCTGTTGGATGTAGTCCATTTCCATTTGGATGACTTTGGCAAAACTGGGAAGAGACTCTTTCACATGTGATACTTGCATCCCTTACATGCTAGCACTGTCCACAGTCTGCTATGCCATTGTACCATGGAGAGTCCACTTTGGGGGCATTCAATCTATATGTCCTTGGACAAAATTGTCTTAAGGGATGGCTCTTGGGGAGCCCACACACACCTCTAGATCCTAACGTGGTCTCTCACTACCACAGCTCCACATTTGGCTATACATGACAGACGCCATAGACCCACTGTTTTCTCCTCTCGAAAATGAAGAGTTCCTTTATGCCAGTGGATGTCATATCACCGTTTGGCACCTTGGCTTGACCATCTGTCAAACTAGAATAATACATCAGCCCCTTTCTATCCAGAGGGGTTGCTAGAGATGTGGTATGATGAGGAGTTAGCAGAAAGAAAGGGAAGGCATTTGAGTCTGGTGACCAGTTCACTTTCTGGTAATGAGGAGTTTGGGGAGACTCCTCATTTAAGCCACTAGTGAAGGGCAGAAGGAATATGCTGAAGGGCACACTAGTGGCCTGAAATAGTCCAAATGTTTCCTGTAGATTCTGTGAGATTGATGCTGTCATTATCCCCATTTTGGAGATGGAGAAGTGGGTTGTACAAGTAAGAGTACCTGAGAAAGTGCTTAGACATGGCCAAATGTTAGGGAGATGGAGTGGGGCGGTAGAAGGAGACTTACTGGAAAGTCAGTGGACCTGAGTGTGAATCCAGTCTTTACCACTTGCTTATATGTGTGAGCCTGGTAACTCCCATCTTTGGCCTCTTTCCTCCTCTTTAAAATAATGGACTTGGACTAGAAGATCTCAAAGGGCCATTCCAGCTTGAAATCAGAGATCCTGTCATTTGAGTTCAAGTCCAGCTTCTGACATGTGACCTGGGGCAAGTCATTCAATCTCTTGGGACATCTTCTCTCATCTGTAAAATGGGGAAGGCTGGAATAGCTGTTCTCTAAGATCTTTTAGCTCTAACCCTAAAACATGAATTCAAATCATGCCTCTAACACTTACTACCTTTGTGACCTTAGGTTAAGTCACTTCCCCTTTCTAAGCTTCAGTTTCCAGATCTAGAAAATGAGGCAGTTGGACTCTGTGGCTTCTGAGGCCCCTTCCATCTCTAGAGCTAGGACCCCTATGTTTGACCTTGGGCAAGTGCTTTCTTCTCTCGGGGCCTCAGTTTCCTCCTCTGCAAAATGAGGGGAGTAGACCAGCTGGCCTCTGAGGCCCCTCCCAGCTGTGATTTGTTTCTTTAACTGCACTATTTTTTAAGGAGAAGTCTCTCTTAGGGCGAGCAGTCATTGGGAAATAATGTTTTTAGAAAGTATCAATGAAGTGTTTTTTTAAGAAGAAATGGCAAATACTGGAGATTCAAGCCCCAGCTCTGTCAATTACTATCCACAGGAGCTTGGACAAACCATTTCCCTTCTCTGGGCCTCATTTTTGTCCACTATAAAATGAGATGGTTAGTCTAAATGATCTCAAATGTCCCTCACAGATCTAGTATGTTTTAAGGGCTTACTACCAGGTAGTGACAAGCACAAAAGAGACTAGAGCTGAGGATTATCCAAGTAACCTACAAATCATTTACCTCCCAGAGAGTTGGATAGGTTGAAGAAACAGTCTAATCAACCACTAATGGAAATTACAGATGAACAATTAAGAGAATGGGAGAGCAAAGGAACCTAAGAGGATGCCTTATATAGGTTCAGTGAGTTAGAAATGGAAGGGGTATTTGAGGCCACCTAGGCCAAATTTCTTATTCTGCAAACTAGGACACTGACACCCAGAGAGAGGAAGAGACAAGATTATTAAATTTGACCTGGAAGAGATCTCAGAGGCCATCTAATTCAACCCTCTCCTTTTACAGAGGGGGAAACTGAGGCCTGGGGAGGGAAAGTGAATTACCCAAGGTCACACTGGGAGTAATCAGCAGGTTCCATATTCAATATTCAAATTTAGGTCCTCTGACCCCAAATTCAACATCCTTTCTACTACAACTCACTGGCTGAGCACAAAAGCTTAAGCATAATTAAGGGGACACAAACATCTATTCAACCCTGATTCTACATGTGTATGGAGCACCACAAGGCAGTAAATCAAGTGGGATTATTTTACTGGCTCCTCACCCTTCCTCCCCCCATATTCACCTTGAATCACCTTTCCTGGGGTCCTGCTTCTAATGACCATTTCAATCAACTCCCAGGATTATATAATTAGACTACAGGATTAGGGAAAAACAGACTAGCTGAGGGGCTGTGCTGAGGGGCTGAAAGATTATTCTCCCTGTTTTGCCTCACTGGAGTTCAACAAACACAAAGTACATTTTCCAAGGCACTTTTCCATTTCCTTTTTGAATCCATGTGTATTTTAAAGGAAATTTTATCTACATGTTGCAGCCTCACATTACACAGCAATCTCCCAAATATTGTTTCTTCAAAGTTATTTGATATAAAAAGAGGGATGGGACAGTTTCAAATTTTTCCATTAAGATTAAGGTGATGATGGGGTAGCTAGGTGGTGCAGTGAATAGAGCACTGGCCCTGGAGTCAGGAGGTCCTGATTTCAAATCCAGCTTCAGACACTTAACACAAAAACTAGCCATGTGACCTTGGGCAAGTCACTTAACCCCAATTGCCTTCCAAAAAGCAAAAAACATTAAATATTAAAAAAAAAGATTGAGGTGATGATGATGATGACGACAACAGCAAAGGTCAGTGTAGCATAATGAATAGAGAGCCAGTCTTGGAGTCTGAGAGACCTGGGTTCAAGCCCCATTTCTGCTACATCCTGGCTGTGTGACCTTGAGTCAATCACCTAACCTCTCAGGGTCCCATGCAACTCTCTAACCCTATAAATTGCAAAAAAAAAAAAAAAAAGTCAGCCTGCACTGGCCAATGGAATTCTTCTCTGGGAGCTCCCTCCAATGTTGAAACCATAGGTATAATAAAAACCTAATTAAGCATTATTATTTGGAGTTAAATTATATTAATGTTATTGTTAATAATAAGAGTCCTCTCTCGCCTAAATTTGTTGTCATTCAGTCATTTCAGTAGTCTGACTCTTGGTGACCCCATCTGGGGTTTTCTTGGCAAAGATCCTAGAGTGGTTTGCCATTTCTTTCTCTAGCTCATTTTACAAATGAGGAAACTAAGGCAAACAGGGTGAAGTGACTTGTCCAGGGTCACACAGCTAGTGAGTATCTGAGGCTGGATTTGAACTCAGGAAGATGAGTCTTCTTAACTCTAGGCCCACTGTTCTATCCACTGCAACTCCACCTAGCTGTTCTAATTTTTTGTTGTTGTTATTCAGTTGTTTCAGTCGTGTCCAATTCTTTGTAACCCCATTTGGGGTTTTCTTGGCAAAGATACTGGAATGGTTTGCCATTCCTTTCTCCAGCTTATTTTTTACAGATTAGGAAACTGAGGCAAAGAGGTTTAAATGACTTCCCTAGGGTGACACAGCTAGTAAGGGTCTGAGGCTGGGTTTGAACTCATGAAGAAGAGTCTTCTTGATTCCAAGCCCCATGCTGTATTCACTTTGTCACCTCCCTGCCCCAGCTGCCCTAATTTAATCAGAGGCAATGACTATTGGGCCTAGAATTGATTCCTTCTGCCCAGCAACTTGCTGCCTGGATCCTGGAAGACAGCGGTTAACATTTATTTCCCCCAGCGTCTACCATAGTGTCCTATTCATAGTTAAGGCTTGTTGAAGTGAATTTATTTTTTAAGAGTTTGAGTTTAATAGCCCAGATTTGGCTATAAATATACTTCCTTCCCAAAGTTTTCTTTAATGGAATATCACTATGGACCATCCTTTGAAAGGTGGATGGATGGACTCTGTCACACAAAAGCATGAAACTGAAGACTCAAGTAACCAAGCAAAATTTCCTGCTCCCAGCCAGGCATTATGCTAAGTGCCAAAGACAAGGCAAAAGGGACAAAGTCCTTGCCTTCAAGAGGCTTACCATCTGGCCAGGGGACACAATATGAACCTATATAGGTACACACAATATGATACTTACGTATGTATATGCAGAACAAGATATTTACAAGAAGGGGGGCACAGTAACAACAGGCATTATTATTATTATTATTATTCAAATAATAACAGCTAGGATTTATGTAGTACTTTAAGGTTTGCAGAGTACTTTACAAATATGATCTCATTTTATCCTTATAACAATCCTGCTATTCCATCTTTTCTTTACCCATAAAGAAACAGAGGAAAACAGAGGTTAAGTGACATAGTATCTGAGGTCACATTTGAACTCAGATCTTCCTGACCCCAAGACCAGTATTCTGAGCACTATGGCACTGCCTCACTGCCTCTGTACAGGAGAAGATGGCACTTGAGCAGAATCCAAAAGGAAAACCAGGATTCTAAGAGGTTGGGGTGAGAAGTTCCAGGCGAAGTAAGTACATACAAAGGCACAGCAGACCGAGATTGGGGGCCATATATGAAAAAGAGTAATGAGATCAGTTTTGCTGGGCTTAATGGGCATGTAAAGGAATAGTAGCTAAAAAAGGGTGGAAAAGGATGTTGGGGTAGGGTAGAGAGAGCTTTAAATGCCAACCAGGGGAGTTTATTATATTTGTTCCTAGCAGCAATAGGCAGCCACTGGAGTCTAAGCTATATGGGAAATTAATCTAGGAAAAGAAGCCACCCCCTTTAAGAAGAAGGGTTCTGCAAGTTCTCCACCTAGAAACTAGAGATGCTCTTTCTGAAGGATTCTATCAGGCTTAGACCCCAAGAAGCAATCTCAGAACTTCTTGGGCTCCTATGCATCTAGGACGTAAGAGCAGGGTGTTTGTACTTTGAACTGTCCAGTGCTAAGAAGAGCTTTATGTTCCATTATTCTTAATAAACTCACCCATCGGAGTGGATGGAGGTGGCAGCAGCAGGGAGTAGTGATGGCAGTGCCTGTGACATGAAAGAGATGAAGCCTAGTGGAGGAAGACAAGCACTGGACTTGTAGTCACTGGAGATCTGGGTTCAAACACCAGCACCGACACTGTGGGACCTGGAACAAACCAGATATCTTTTCCAAAACTCAGCTAATTTATCTGATAATCGGGATCACACATACAACAATGAAATCCACAACCCTTCTTTGGCAGAGAGGTGGAGAACAAGTTTGGAATATCACATAATCTGTAGCATAGTAGGTAGGGGAAGGGAATAATCATTTATATAGCACCTACTATGTGCCAGATACTATGCTATGTGCTTTTTGCAAATATTATCTTATTTGGGCCAGGAAGATAGGTGCTACAATTATCCCGAGTGTTTTCTCTATCTCTTAATACTGGGGCTTTGCTGTGCTACTGAGTGGGTGGGTATAAGTCCAGCACCTCAAACCTGCTTCCCAGCTGCCCCACATAGCTGATATGCTGATGCAGTCAAGTGTCTGGGATCTTTTCTTATGGTAGCTATGGTATCACAAAAGTCTTTCTGTAGTTTTAAGCTGTAATGTTTAAAACTAACACTTTTAAGCTTTGATAGTTTTAAACCACACTAAGACTTTTGGGACATTCCATATAAATTGGGGGAAGCCCAGAGTCTTAGTGAAAAGGGCACTGGGTAAGAAATCAGGAAGCCCTAGGTCCTTTCCCCAGCTCTGCTGTGAAAATAGCCAGGACCTCCTGGGCAACATGCCTAAGTAACATCTTTAGCTTCAGCTAAAGCCTCAGGAAAGGAGGGGGTAAGACTAGATCAGGGGTGGAGAATCTTCAGCCTCAAGGCCACATGTGGCCCTCTAGGTCCTCAAGTGCAGCCCTTTGACTGAATCCAAACTTCACAGAACAAATCCACTTAATAAAAAGATTTGTTCTGTTTAAACTTAGACTCAGTCAAAAGGCTGAACCAGAGGACCTAGAAGGCCACAAGTGGCCTTGAGGCTTCAGGTTTCCCACCCTTGGGATTGGATCATTTCTAAAGTACTTCCCAATTGTAAAATCCTGAGAATTCAGGTGCTAACAAGTAAGTAATCAGAGCAAACCACTTTGTGTGTGTGTGTGTGTTTTTCCCCTTTTTTTAAATGCACATATTTATTATGTTGAAGTCAGCATACATATTGAATGTTTTGAAATCTTAGACAATTAGGGTGGTTTTCTTTAACAAAAGCTTTTTAATTTACCTTTGAAAGAAAATTGGGCCCATCAACCACCTTATGATTACATGTTAATTTCGTAGGGAGCCATACAAAGGAGCTGGGACCAGGGCGCCTTCCTCTGCATCAAGTTTTCTTGTAATGGAAGCCAAGAAGATGATTTCCTGAACTACAGTACTCTAAGAAAAATACAAAACTGTGTGTTCCTGCTCCTGCCTCAGGCCCACGTAGTCAACGGTGGCGATTCTCAGTCTGTTGGACCTTGTCAATTTCTGTCATTAGCTTCTCTGATTCTAGGCAAACCGCCTTGATGTAGGGGGCACTTCAAAGCACACCCAAAGCCTGCAATTGGGGGGAGTATATTTTAAAGTACTACTCAGTGCCAATTAGGCAGGGTGGTTATGAATATCATCATATACATTAAATGATGAAAGATCACAGAGGGAGGTCTGCTAATGGATGACAGGTACCCCAGGGAGATACCTACCAAGCACAAGGCCAATTCTAAGAAAGCTTGTGATGAACAATTCACTTTCTATGCAGAGGATCAGCTAATGTTAATTAGAAGATGTGAAATAGTATTCCTCCTGTAACCTTTCAGGTTCACAAAGTGCATTCCTGACAACAACTCCACAAAGTCAATAATACAAATATTATTGTCCCCATTCTACAGATGGGGCGGCTCAAGGCCCCTTGCCAGAATTAAGTTTGTAAATCAAAGAGGTTAGAATTTGAATCCTGGTCCTCTGATTAAATCCAATATTCTTTCCATTTGAATGTGACATAATTAACAAATAGGAAAGCTCCTACTATGTGTAAAGCACTGTGCTAGCCATAGGGGAGATATGAAAGTTTTTTTAAAGCATAATCTTTGCCCTCTGGAGACTTAAAATCTATTAGAAATAATATGTGACTTTTAGGAGTTGTACCTGTGATTTCACTGGTATAGGGAAATGGTTCTTATAAGGTGTTGAGAACCCATTTGTGAATTACGGAAAGAGCCGGAATTCCAAATTCTTCCTCTTATTTTGCCTTTCGTTTAAAGCTATTTGGCAACTTCCTCTGATTTGTTCTAGTCCTTCTGTATCCATCTGCACCTAGTGCACAATTGGGGCTATTTTTGATGTTGTGTGTTATGCTCTCCTGAGCTTTGGTTTCCTCTCCCGATTATCTGCCCTCCAAGTAAGTCAGCTTTGTAGATGGTCAGTTACCCTATTGTGTAAGGGTTGTTAAAGAATAATAATAGTAATAAAAACAGCAACTATGTAGGATTTTAAGGTTTGGAAAGTGCTTTCTGAATATTGTTTCATTGGATCTTTGAAACCTTAGGAGGTAGGTGTTATTATTATCCCCATTTTACAGATGGGGAAACTGAGGCAGCCAGAGGATGTGACTTGCCCAAGGTCACACAGCTAGTAAATTTCTGAGGCAAGATTTGGACTCAGGTCCTCCTGACTCCAGACCCAGGACTTTGCCCACTGCACCACCTAACTAACCCTAAATGCATTTAAACTGCATAAAGATATCACCTTGCATGAACTTTTAAGGGTAGCACATTAACACGGTAATATATTAACAGGAAAAAACTTACTTGAAAAGGACAATCTGCTTTTGGAACAAGAATTCCCAAGAAACCAAAAATTGAATGATGGGGAAAGAATGTGGGACATGGAATTGTAGGACCTGGGTCTGAATGTCACTTCTGGCATTTATACTGTGTGATCCTGAGGGAGGTGTTCTCCCTCCACCCCTCCCACCAGGCTCAATGGCTCAATTTACTCCTCTGGCAGAGTTAAACTAAATGACCTCTACATTTTCTTCTGACGTTAAACCTATGGTCCTATGATGGTGATCTGTGGGCCCTAGACACCTCTTAAATTTCTGCTGTTCTTGCTCCCCTAAGTTACCCTCCATCACAAAAGACTAGCATTTTCTCAGCTGAACCTGGCAGTCTTCCTTTAAGCAGCCATTCTTCTGGGTCCCTAATACCACTCCTAGCACCCACCTGCTGACTTTTCTGGGTGGCAGCTTCGAGGCTTTTCCTTATTTTCCTACCAAACATAAAATAAGAGCATATATTTATCTTAATGCTTTGATTTGCAAAGTAGATGTATCATCATGGCATGTGATGATAAATCAAATAAACGAATGAATAAATAGATCAAATCAATCTTCACAAAGACCTTATGAAAGTGGTACTGTCATTGTCCCCATTTTACAGAAGAGCAAACTGAGGCTCATAAAGGAAAACTCAGTCAATGAACATTTTTATGAGCCTACTCCATGCCAGGCACTGTGCTAAGTACTGGGGATACAAAAAGAGGCAAAAGTCAGTCCTTGCCTTCAAGGAGTTCACGATCTAATGAATAAAATGACCTGCCCAGAGACAAGTCATAAGTAAGAGTTTGAACCCTAGACTTCCTGATTCTAAATCCTTTTTTCTAAAGCCTTTTTTTTCTTACTGTCAGTGTCAGGATGATGTCATTGCCAGAGCTTTGTGATGTCACCCATTGTGAGGGTACTGAGGCTATAAAAGGGCACGAGCCAGTGAGTCTGTGCTCAGTCCTATCTCTAAGGGGAGCAAACACTACTTCAGGTCCCCCCTCTCCCAGCTCAGGAAGTAATGCCCCAAGGAGCCTCATCTGTGGGGGCCAGCAGCAGCCTTTCTTCTTACCACTCATCACCAGTTGCTTCTTTCGAACCCACTAAGCGTAACTGAACATGAACTTCTCAGGAGTCCTCCAAGATGGAACTTTTACCTTTCCATTTTTGTGACAGGTTTATATATGCTGGGTGTCCTGAAAGCCAACAGGGGAAAAATCTTTTTCCTGGTCCAAAGGATCTTTTTGGATGTGCTCATCCCCATCTGCCTGGTCCTATTTCATATCCTATACGTGGTAAGCTTTTGGCCCCTGAATTTCCTCTCTACCTCGTTCCAATGTAGCCAAAGTCTCAACCTTCAGCTATTGAGGCAACTCAGGTATGCTCCTCTCACAACCCTGGGCTGGTGGGCTCAGAAAGCTTTCTCTAACTTGGCTATCTTCTACCGAAAGAACATTAATGCCGGAAAGTCAGATCCAAACCAGGCTTCGACAAGTGGCAAAGTGACTAAGTGGGAGAAGATCTGGCAAGGGGCCCTATCCATGAAGTACCTCAAGCTTAGCAAGTCATGGTGGCATCTTAGCTCTGCTAAGGTTGATCTGAAACCTTACCCTTCTGTTCTGTCCAAGCCACAACAGCCCACTGAGCTAGACATTCCAAGTGACGATACCACCTATCCCAAGAAGGCTTCCCCCAAATTCCAGCTGCATCCACTTCCTGGCCAGGTCAACGAACTTGATCAAGAGACTTAGGAATGGCCGACTGTCCTTGAACACCATGGTCCAATGAAGCCTGGAGAGAACGGAAGACCATATTGCCCTAGACTTTCAGCAGAGAATCTACATCAACAAATCTGGAGGGCCAAATATCAACAGTACTCTTGGCTTTCTATGCCATTCCTTGAGTAAATCAATAAAATAAAATGACCAGGTGTGAAATCACTGAGAGTCTCCATGGCTTTCTTTTGTTAGTGGGGAATGGGAGCCTATGCCTCCTTTCAGTTGGGCAGGGTGGGAAAAGGGAGGGGAAGACATCAGGCATAGGAGATGCATCAGTGTGGTAGAATAAGACTAGCGAGAAAGGCAAGTGAGAGACTCAGGAGCATTGGCCATAATGATAAAAAGGGACCAAACGTGTAACCAGATAAACATGTAACCTCCTACCTCTGGGACTTCAGGAAAGTCATTTCCTTCTTTAAGACTTTGGTTTCCTCATCCACATAATGAAGGCTTTAGATGAGATGCTTCCTAGTAGAAAGTGCCTTCTAGTAGTAAGGCCCAAGACGCTGCTTGGGGCTGACCCCTTCCCACTCTAACCCCCCAATTCTGTTTTATGGGACATTGAGTCACTCTTCCATTTTCTCAAGGTACCCCCAAAATATCCTCACTGCCCGTCCAAAGAGTAGGGTACAATGGTTACACCTGTTAGGGGTGGGTTCCAGGAGCCTAGAACATCTGGAAATAGTAGTGCTCCATTCAAATTCCCCTTGCAAGTTATTTTAAAAACTCCCCTCCTGACAATTTTTATGAACAATCCTCTGCATTTCTGTCATTGAGAAAGAAAGGAGGAAGTCAGCTCCCGGGTGTATTTTTACTCAGAGAGTCACAGGCATATTACAGCCTCTAAAGTTTGAAAGCAGGCTACATTTCAGGAGATGAAACAAAGGCAACTCTTAACATCTGCCGACATGTTTTCAGTTCGGATTTCAAAGAAAGTAAAATAACCGCAGACCCTGGAAGAAAGAACTCCGACCATATAATTTATTCAACTGGAAGATTGAAAATATTAGGCTATGTCTACATTGGCAAGGGAAGTCTTTGAGACAGGCACAAAGGGTTTTTACAAAGAAGCACCTTCATGGCCAGAGTGCTCTTCCTAGAGTTTAGGAAACAGTAAGGCTGCCTTAAGTCCCCAGATATGTTTGCAAATGAGAATGTCTCACAAATAGCTTGCCTCAGTTGGAGGAAAGGAATAAGATTGGAAGGAACTTTGGTGAAATTGTGGGACTGCTTTCCACTTTCCAAAAATGACCTTTCATTTGGTTTGGCTGGCATTAGAAATAATCAGCAGGAAACAGCTAAAAAGAGCCCCCAAGGCAGTAAGGGCGCTGAATGGTAGACTTCTCTCGTTCTACAAAAATAAAATTCATTTAAAATTTCACATTAGCCTAGCCTTAGAGGGAAAACTGCTTAGGCATATAAACTCCACTAGACTCAGAATAAAAATATCTCTGTTTCAGTCTCAGTTCTGCCACTTAATAGCTGTGTGATTGTAGGCAAATCCTTCCCTCTCTAAGTATGATTTTCTTCCTCTTACAGAAGAGCCATAATAACACTCATACTATCCAGGGCTGTTTGGGAAGAAGATGCTTAGTTCTCAAAATATCATACAGTATTGTAAGTACAACAATGTAAGGTCAGTTCTTGATAATAGGTTTAGAGCTGGAGAGAAATCTTAGAGAGTATCTGGCCCAAACTCCTTGCTTTATAGAAGAGAAGACCAGAACACAGAGATGTTGCCCTGTCTCTGGCTGCTCCCCTGGACAGACACTGTACTCCAAATAGGGTGCCCAAACTGTGAACCAATCCCTGAACAAGCCCCACATTTGTGACCTTGGCCCAGTCGCTTGTGCTAGTCTCTACTTGGTCCATC
Organism: Gymnobelideus leadbeateri; assembly: GCA_011680675.1. Taxonomy (NCBI): domain Eukaryota; kingdom Metazoa; phylum Chordata; class Mammalia; order Diprotodontia; family Petauridae; genus Gymnobelideus; species Gymnobelideus leadbeateri. Next base: position 291,651 of record WOXC01001814.1, read on the forward strand.
TGACAGGCAATGGCAAAGCCTGAGAACCTTGGGAGAGGCAAGACTGCAGAAAGAGAAAACAACAACCACTAAAAATCAACGAGTTCACAGCAAGTAAGGTGGCAGCTTTCACTCCAGCTATGAAAAGAACTGTCAGGAATGAAGCAAGAAAAAAAGACACTTGGTGATGGGGTCAAGGAGGAAAGCACATCTCAACCATCTGGGACCTGGAATCCTCTTCATGTAATACTTCATTCCATCCTCAAGTTCAAAACACAAAGCTCTAGCAGATGTGGGACTTTTGTCCAACACAGCAGTTCCCATCAATTGTCTGACTTTGTGTGGGGAGCACACACGATCTGAGCACAAAATGCAGGGCTCCTGGACCCCATTCAGACACAAAAGGGGCTCTGGCCAATCATCTGGTTTATGATGGTTATTCAGCAGTCCGATAATTGCCCTCCACCAGTCATAATGAAGAGCCCCATTAGTATTTAAAGATCATCAAGTAAGCAAAGAGTAGGGCTCTGATTATACAAAATCAGCCTAATTGTTAAATAGCCTTAGTAAGCCCCTGGTCAGGCGTTACTGGGTAAACTGGGGGGAAAATTCAATAAAAACAACTCGACAGTTTGGCAGAAATACGAAAACGTCAGCAAGATTTTCAAGAACCTTTGAAATGGTCTTGTTTCCATGAGGTCTGAATATGAGGGGGTTCCAGGTGGTGTTTTGTTTCACTTTGCTTTGTTTCTGTTTGGGTATCACCAGGATGGATTCCAACTTTGATTCCTTTGGCTTCCCATAGAACTCAGAGGAATTTGATTTGGGGACAACGGGTAATAAGAAATATAAACTTCTACCTTGAAATCTACATGGGTTCTTGGCAACTTGCCCCTGAAGCTTCAGTTATCTAGAATCCTCAGGGAATATGACCTAGTGTGGCAGAGGGGTCACTCAGGAGACCTAGACCTGTATCCTAGTCCTGACGCTTAGTAGTTACGTGACCATGGCCAGTCAGATTAGCTAAAGTAGGAGGAATCTCAGAGGAAGAGACAGGTAATGGCATGTGCTAGGCAGGCCAAATCCCTGCCACCTCAGATACCAATAGAGGTAACCAGGGCCTGGAGCCTAAGAGCTCTAGGAAGAACAGAGACTACCAGACCTACTTCTACTCTGACCCCTCACAATCATCAAGGGAAGCTGCCCTTGTGAAAAAGAGCCTTCCAGTCCTCTATCACCAACACCAACTGCCATGAACTGGTTGGTAAGCCCAATAGCCACAGGAACAGCAGTGTCTCCCACACAACCAGGCCAGATTTGAAGCCATCATCTAAGGAAGCAAATCCCTGTGGAGACCCAATCAGATGCTACAGCCCCTACCTCCTCAGCAGCCACAGCTACTGGAGACTCACTTGCCATCAAAATCCTTGGCATAAACAAATGGTTCAATGCCAGAAACAGATGTGGATTTATCGGCAAAAAGGACACTAAAGAAGATGCATTGCCATCTGACCTCCTGCAGCACCCAGAGGACCATGGGACCCTTCCACCTGACTTCCGGGTGAATCCTTCTATATGTCGTACCTCTCCCCATTAGTATTTGAGCTCCTTGAGAACAGAAACTGTCTCCTTTTTCTAAATGGATCCCCCATCACCTCCCACAGTACTTGGCACAGAACAAACCCTTAAGAAATGCTTTCTTATTCATTCATAAGCAAATAATCCAGACTTCCTGAGCCTTGGTTTCCTCATCCATAAAACTGGAATAATCCATTAACTACCTATCTCGCTGAATTGTTATGTTATACACATTTTATAAAGCTTGAAAGCACCATAGAAATGGGAGGAGTTATTCTGGGGAGCCCAATTTTCCACATGGTTGAGAATTAATCTTTATAAAACCAAAGATCTTTGTAGTTTAACCATTTGAGGTAAAATATGTGTGCCTGTCTTTTTAAACAGAGGATTTTGAATCTCCTTTTCTAGAGAAGTTGGAGTCACCACTATGAAGGAAGAGTCACTGGATCATCAGTTATTAGAACTGGGAAGGACCTAGGTCAATGTCCACAATTTAGAGAGGAGGAAGCTAGGTCCCAGAGAGAGGAAGGGACTTGCCCATAGGCACAAACCTACCAAGGGTTAGAGTTTTCGGAATCTGTCAAACAGTTCAAGAATCTAGTCTTAGGGAGCAACTCCTGTGAAGATCAATGACTGTTCCTACTTTCCCTATGACGTGGATGAAGAAATACAAAGCAATTTCTGGCAGCAGAAATACTACCACAGTTGGGGGCCAAGGATGGGGCAGAGGGCAGAGTCACCTGTATAGGCTAATCCTGGGACACCAAAAGGTGACCAAGCACACACTGACATTTGGGCCATTGTTCACCTAGCCCGTAAAGGTTTCATCAGTCAGGGTTCCAGTCAAACACAGAGCACTTGGCCCCTACACTGAACAAGCACAGACAATAGAGCTTCTGGAGTGACAGCTTTTCCTAGCTTTTCCCCTTTCCTGGGTTGTCTCCAAGTGTCATCTGTCATTTCTCCAACCTGCCCAAGCTCCCAGCAACTCTCTCTGTCTCTCCCCTTCTAATTTGCTTAGAAATTAAGCAAAGCTTCAGTCCTGGAAAGGATATGCAACCATGCTAAGGAGTTTTCTGGAATTATCTGAGGTGGATATCATTAAAATATTCCAAACTATGACCACTTGAGGGCCCAAGGATTTCTTCCACCTGTGCAGATGGAATGACCAAACCATGCTACTAGTTTTTAACCTTCTCTTGATCTTCCTCCCTTTTCTGGTGTCCAGAAAATAAGTACTTAGAAATAAGCACCTAACACAGTGACTAGCACATAGTAGGTACTCAACAAAATGTTCACTAAGGAAGCCAGAACATAGGAAAGGTTGTACAGGAGCACACATTCTAGTAGGAAGGGAAGTATAATGGAAAGATCACTGAGTTTGGAACCACACTCCTGGCTGTGCTGTGCACTATCAGAATGGCATTAGTCTCAGTGCCCTCATCTGGAAAATGGGCCTAATGCTGTAAGCCTACCTCATAGGGCTGGTGCGAGCTAGGTGCTTTATGAACTATAAATAGCTCTATAATGTAAGCTATAGACCTTCTAGGTGACGGATAATTGTACTACCACCCAAGAGAATGTTATTTAATTAAAGAGAAATGTAGAAGCAATCTGACAATTCCTATCCCTTTGTATTATTGGAACCGATTAATAATTACCTCAGGTTAATATATGTTTCTTTCATCATTCTTTTTCATTGCCAAGGGTCAATTCAAATGATGAGCCCAGACTTTCTGATATTTGTCTTTCTGCTGCTGTTAACATCCAGAGCAACTACTCAAGTACTCTGCACTGAATTAGAAGACTATTAAACTTCATATCATTTGGTTCAATCCAAAGTTTTAGCCCATCAAAATATTTTTATATTCTGATTCTGTCATCCAATGTCAATCCTTACTGGCTCTGGGTCAATTGCAAATCGATGAACCCGACATCTATGCCTTTATCTGAGGCACTGTTAAAAATGTTGAACAGCACAGTGCCAAGCAAAGATACCTGGGGTACCCCACTGGTGACCTCCTTCCAACATACCACTGAACCATCCAGAATTTCTTTGTAGATCTTGCTATCTGACTAGTTCTAAATTTACCTAATTGTACAATCTTCATACCCCTTATCTCTCCATTTTGCCCAAAAGAGCATGAGAGATTTTGTCAAAGGCATGCTGAAATCTAGGTAAATGAGCTCTCCAGTATTCCCCTGAAACATCTATCAAATAACTCTAGCAAAAAGGCAGTAAGTGAGGTTAGTCTAACGTGATTGGTTCTTGATGAAGCCATACTGGCCCTTTGTGACTATTACTTCCTTTCCTAGATATTTATAAACCACCCCTTTAATATGTCCTAGAATTTTATTAGGAACCAAAGACAAACTCACTGGTCCATAGTTTGCAAACTTGAATCTCTTCCATTTTTTTGAAAGCCAGGAGAAGAATTGTTCTATTCTAGTCCTGTGGTATCGTTCTGATATAGCAGTGGGCAAAACTTAAGTCCTGCAAAGTGTATATAACCATGCTGCGGAGTTTTCTGGAATGATCCCAAATCTTTCAACCAAATTAGGACCATTTGAGGGCCCAAGGACTTCTTTCTCCTGTACAGATGGAGTGACCAAATATTGGTACTAGTTTTTACCTTCTCTTGATTTTCTTCTCCCAGAAGCTTATGGCAAAGGGAAAGGTTACCATGTTTCGGAAAGCACTGAGGAGAATAGGGACCAGGAGCCATGTCTTCAAGCTACAACCATTTCAAGGTACAAAGGAAATTCAACTCCCACTAAAAGTGATTCCATGCCTCATTGTGGCAAAGAGAGGGGTGACTCCAAGCTCTCAAATGGTTTATAAGTGGAGCACAAGATCAGACTGGTCCTATGGGTCCAGTGACCAGCCTACTGAAGTGCAAAATGTCTCATTATTATGTGAAGAGTACTTATTTGGCACAATTAATAAAGCCCATTTACCGTTCATAGAAGATGGTAACCTTCATAAGTGAAGGGTACATTGGGATTTATAGAGCCCCAATTTTAGCTCTATCCACTATATCTCATTACCTCTCTTGAATCTAAAGTGGAGAAAATGTGCCTAAAAGTAAAGGATCCCAAAATGGCAGAATTCAGAAGATACTGTGAGACTATAGTGTGTCTGTGTCTGTGTGTGTGTGTGTGTCTGTGTCTGTGTGTGTGTGTGTCTGTGTAAACCAGGCTTTTTACCAGGGTTAGTTTCTGCATCTATCTTAGGCAGCTGTAGGAGGACAGTCCATGGAATTTCCTGTGCATATAACAAAACCATGTTCGGTTTCCCCAGGCTTTTTGGCTTCCAAATCACTTCCCTCACAAAAGCCCTAGATTTGACTTTAATTCCTGGCAAACCCTAGAACTTACTATTAAAGGGAAGGTTTGTGAGCACATGAAAGGGAAAGCTGTGAGCACTAAGAAGCAGCATGGGTTCACTAAGAATACATTATGCTAGATTAATCTTTTGTCCTTTTTAATTGCATTAAATCAGTATAGATCAGTAAAAAACAAGCAATTCAGGTACCACATGCTAGGAACGCTGCTGAGTGATGGGGATACAAAAAAAGGAAGAAACCACATTCCCTGCCCTCAGAGAGGTCACAGTCTAACATGCATAGAGCTAAGTACAAATAAGAAAGGTATCAGATAAGATAGAGATAATCACCGAGGGAAGACACTAGCATCAAGAGGGATTGGAAATAAGTTCTTGCAGTAATACTTGAAGGAAGCCAGGAGGTAATGAGGAAAAAGAATACCAGGCACAAGGAACAGCCAGGGAGTTGGAAAATGTAATGCCATCTGAAAAGAATAACAAAGAGTCCAGTGTCACTGGTTCACAGAGTACACAGTGGGGATGGCATGTAAGGTAGGGGGACAGTGAAGTGTGAGAACACTGGAAAGGTAGGAAGTGACCAGGTTACGGACGGTTTTGAATACTAAGCAGAAGATTTTATGTTTGATCATGGGAATGATAGGAAGCTACTGGAATGAACCAAAGTGGGCGGGGGGGGAATGGTCAAATTTATACTTATCCAAAGTAGACCTTGATGGGAATGATCCATTTAACTCTAACCTAGGTATTCTCATTCCAATGTCCAACGCTTTCCCCACAACACCGATCTATTTGCTGGAATCTCTATAGGAATTGTATGATTTAAAAAAAAAAACAGACACCCCAGAATTAACCTAGTCAAGCATCCTTAAGCAGTTTTTAGAAAACAGTATTTACTATGGCAATGCAGTAAGAACAGTTAACAAAACATCCCTCCAAAAGCTTCTTATAGGAGGGGGGATGAAGAGGTAGATTAGAGGTGGCAACCCAGCTAAGCTCTTCCAACATTCCCCTCTAAACAACTTTAAAATAACTCCTCAAATTAAATTTTGAAGTGGCAGAGCCAACAAAAGGCTTGGGTGAGACATTTTTCCAGCCGAACTCATCTTAGGAGGTCAGCAAGAGAGATATGTGACACTGGGGTGGGTGACAAACTGGAGTGCCCCCTGGCAGCACCAGCTGTGTGCCTTGATGTGGTGGCAGAGGCAGCAACAGCTTTGGGAGCCCTCAGCCAAGAGACAGTAAGAGGGCCAGACAACTGGTCAGAAAGAAATTATAGGGGACCGCTTCCTGGCATTGGATATAGCTGGCACTGATTGGCAGTTCAATTGCCCATAAGCAGTTCTAGGTCACGGTTCCAAGGCAGAGAAAAGTACTTGTGATCTGTCAGTCACAAGGGAGCAGGGGCCCTGGCCACAGTTCCAGGTCCAAGAGGAGTACTGGTGCTTATAGCTGCAAGGGAGCAGGGACCCAGAGCTCAGACCAAGAGACCAGTGACCATACTGCTCCCAGGATCACACTACCTTGAAAGTAGCAAAACCTTGCAGACACTCAGAACTAGCTCTGAAAACAGCAGCACAAAAAAAGCCTGAAGTTTGATACTGTGTCTCCCTATCCCCAGGTGAGCAGAACCCAACTTTAACATAAAGTTCAAAGTCATGAAATAAGCTGGGAAAATGAGCAAATAACAACAAAGAATCTGACCATAAAAATCTACTACAATGGTGTGGGAAAGACCAAGACTTCCAATGCAAATGACAGCATCACCTAGGGATGGCAACAGGGGGACAAGTTTTCCTGGGTCCAATCCCCTAAAATTGGAATAGAGATTTCCTAGTCAGCACTGCTAACTCCTGGGCCCAGTCCCACTGCAAGAAGAGGAAGAAGTACATAGCCCCAGAGCTGGAGGAGTGGCAAGAGACTGAGCCGTAATGTGGAAGAGTAAACTCAATGCTTACAGTTAGTTGGATTGTACTAGAAAAGAGGGGGTGGGGGGACAAGAAAGAGAGATGCAAATGCAAAGTTGTAACATTTGATGTTCTTTTTTCACGTGGGTAAAATGGGAGATTTTGGAGCCAGGGCAGCATATTAGGGTTGTGCAGGAGCCAGCTCATAGGGCCAATTATGAAATTCTCAGTGTGAGCATTTACACCTCAGAAACTGGCAGATGCTATAAATATATAAATTAGGACTTGATTTATTGTTTTGTTGATTGCCTAGACTTAAGAAAGTGATGGAAAAAATGTTTATAATTCAAACCAAACTGAAAAGTATGTTGTGTGTATATACATACATACATATATACACATGTATATTGCCCCTCCCTCAGGAATCTGCTGTTAAACATTTCCCAAAATATCCCTGGACCCTCAAATTCTGTCTCCTCTATTTATGACCTTTCTGACCCTGGCCAAGTCACTTCCCTTCTCTGGCTTCAGGTTTCTCCTCTAAGGTCCCATCTACCAACAACAGCATAGTGGAAAGGACACTGGATTTAGATTCCAGGAGCTCAGTTATGTTACTTATTACACATATGATTGACAGAAAGCCCCTTGCCTTCTCTGACCCTCAGTCTCCTCCTCTATAAAATAAAGGGAGGGTGCAGCTTTGTATCCTACAATCCTATGATTTTGAGTGAAACACTGACCTGGCAGATCTGAGGCTGCCATTTATAATGTATGATGCAGCTGGGGGTTGAACGTTTGTCAAGTGCCTAGAGATGAGTATTATGGAAAAAAAAAACTTCCAATAATTTCTCCTTTCACAGTAAGGACTATTCTATCATACACACCACCTGAGCCAAACACATTAACAGAGGCAGGGAAAAGAAGGAAATTGGGTATTATAATAAATTAAGTTTGCAAGAAATAAATAAGAATTGACATTCTAATGTAGGTGCTATTGAAATGTGTTTCCAATTTCCATGCCTTTAATGGCAGGCTCCATTTCCTGCTTGTGGACATAATAGTGTTCTATGGGTTTGAAGGACCTCACTTATGGGGAAGACACATTTCTAGCAACATCATCTATATGCAATACATCTGAGCAACCACTTCCCCCCTCCAAAAAAAGTCCATCCCCTCAAGCTCATGCACGTTCTCAGAGAAGGCCTTTGGCCTTCCTTCAGAACCAATTTCCTCTTACTTTACCCTACTTTTCTATCATGCTTGGCTAGTCCATACCAGATCAGAAGAAAATGAGGAGGGGGAAAGAATAGGCACATTGATGCCAAGCAGAAGTAGTCACTCCCAGCCGGCTCCCAAGGAGAGACAAATTCATAACTAGCATAGGAAGAACATGCTTTAGCCCCAGATCACTAATGTGATCTGAAATGCTGCTTCTCAAAGAGACCAATGTTCCCTCCACCTCCCCTTGTGTTCCTTGGCTACTGCATGCCTCTGTGCAAAGACAACTGCCTTTCCCTTTCTGTGCCTCAGTTTTCTCTTCTGTGAAATAAGAGGGTTAGACTAGACCACCCCAGGGTCTTCCTATCATTCCCATGCCCAAGCTATGTATTGCCTAGAAGAGGAGAAAATGCAAGCTCCTTTCTTTGGCATTCCAGTCCTCTTCCAATCTGCCTCCAGCTGTCTTACTACATGTCTCCATCACTCTCCCTCACACGCATTGTGTTCCAGAATAACTGGCCTACTTATTGGCATCCATAAGCAACATCCTTTCTCCCACCTCCAAGCCTTAGTACGTCCCTTTTTCCTGGAGTGTTCTGCCTCCTGAAATGCCTGAGTCCCTTCAAGGCTCCCTCAGGGGCTGCTCCCTACATGAGACCCAAGCCCATCTTATCTGGGCTATCTTTGCTAAATTCCAATTTAGCTTGGACAAACTTTGTATTAACCTATCTATATACTATTGCACTCTCCATCTCCCCCTTCCAATGTAAGTTCCTTGAGGGCAGGGCCTATTGCATTTTTGTATATCTAGCACATAGTAGAAGCTTTTCACTCCAGAGCATATGATCCCATGGGAATGTGGCCATATCGCTCCAGACAACACAAAAAGGAAATCTCTTTTCTTTCTGTGAATCCATTGATTAATTTCTCTTGCAACTGAATGTGATGCCAGAGCACATTCAGCAAACACCAGAACAGGGAGGGGAGGTGCAATGGTAAGTATTTGGAGTCAGAAGACCAGAGTTCAAATCCTGACTTTGCTGCTTCCTACCTGTGAAGCCTCAGAAAATGATTTAACCTCTCTGGGTCTCATTTTCCTCCCTATAAAATGAGGGGATTATACCAGATGGCCTCTGAGGTACCTTCCAGCTCTAGATATATGAGTATGTGTGACCATGGACAAGTACCTTCCCCTCCCTGGGCCTCAGAAACATGAAGGGGCTGGACTTGATGGCCTCTGACATTCCTAGATCCTATGTGTGACTCTAAGCAAGCTGTATCACCTCCCCTGGCCTCAGTTTTGTCATCTGTAAAACAAGGAGATTGCATTATATGGCTGCTAAGGTCCCCTCCAAATCTAAGGTGATCCCATATTTCCTGCCTCCATCTCTAGCTAAACACTTCCCACTGAGTTTTCAGACATGTCAGCTGACCATGATCCCATGAACTCTACGATATCAACTGGATGGTCACCTACTACTGGATGAAGACAACAGGAAGTAGTGGAAAGAATGCTAGATGTGAGCAAAGTCTTTACTAGCTGTGGGACCATCATGGAAAAGTACCTTCCTCTTTCTGAGCCTCAGTCTCCCCATGTGTCAACTGAGAGGATTAAACTAGTTGATCTTTGTGGTCACTTCCAACTGATCCTCCCATAACCTGATCAATATCTTAGAGCTCCATTGTACTCATTTAAACCTTTTCTGCCAGACAAGCTGAAGATCACTTTAAAACCCCCCAACTGAAGGCAGCCGGGAAAGGTATTCCAAAGGTGTGGCATTCCTCCAGCTGTGAGGTGCATGACTCCAGAGCGGCAACAGCTTAAACCATTCTACACGGGGGCCGGCAAGGAAGCCGTCACTGAGGAAATACCATCGTTAGGCCCTTTGCAACTGGCCGCCACAGCAAGACGGCCAGCAGTTCATTTCCTGACCGCTCAGGTGGAAATTGTAAAAACAATTAAGATCCCAGCCTAATCACGGAACCCAAGCCAGTGGCCAAGCTCATTTGCAACTATGGGTTGGAGTTAGTGTGCCAACAAGCCAAGATGCTGGGAGTTTATTATTGAGACCAATTAAAAGCGCTAGGTGATGAGGGGTGTGGATCTGTGGGCCGTGCAATGCTCTGCTCCAACCTGGCTTTGGAAAGCATTAGGAATGCCATGAATTGAGCCATATGGCCCAAATTAGGAGGAAACACCAAGGATCATGCTGAAAATCGGAGCAAAATGCAATGTCAAGACAAAAAAATTCCTTGACATAGTGAGAGCAGACCCAAGTTCGAACCAACACAGCTTTCTCCCACCCCACTGTCTGACATGCCTGCGAAGCCGAGAGTTTGAATCAACAGTAAAAGGAAAATGAATTGAACAAAATCCAAACAACTCTAACTGTGCAGCAAGAGCCCTTGTTAAATTTCCTGTCCACCATTTGGACTTTTATGTATTTTAGGACTACCAAGAGAGTTCTTAAAGGGCCAGATGATGAAAATCTGCGGCTCTTCCTCCCAGAGGGTCTGCCCAGTGTATCTGGGGAGGTGGCAGTCACACGTCTAGTATAAAGCTCTTGGCCATAAAACTCAAAGAAAAGAATTAAAAATTGAAGCCATTTGGTAGCAGTTATTAAAACAGAGGTATGTGGGGGGGGTGATGGAGAGTTACCTTAGTAAATTAGACTTATAGAATGAGAGGTGTCTAGATCAACTGACCACAACAAAGATGGCCTTTTCATGTCCCCCCAAATGGTTTTGCATTCCAACATTTTTCCAATCCCCCCCTACTTTGAAATCCCCAGACTTTCCTACCTGCCCCCTACCCTGTGCTTCTACTTTTTTGAGGAGTCTCAGAATTCTGCTCTTACTGATGGGTCTTATTTTCTAAGTTACTGGTTCTTTTGAAAGTGAAATGCCTTCCTTCAAGCCCAAAGAGAAAGAACAATCCGAACAGACCTATAGACTCTAGCCATGGTCACAGTAGCTAGATGGGGCTGTCTTTGGACAGAGAACAAGATACAATTAGTTCATTTCAAGGGAAAAACATGTGAGCACAGTGCCTTAATTTACTCTTTCTAGACAGTCATAAGAGGAGCACTGGATGAACTACTCTGCTTCTGAAAACCAGAAGTGGGGGTGCTCCGCAGTTGTGAATCACTAAGTATGACAGACTCCCAAAAATTAAAGTTGAAGATCAAAGGGTGAGAGAGAGATGCATGGTGGGTGCCAACAATATATGGCACACCCAAAATGGTGTAAGAGACTCACCAAAGAGAGGTAGGACTAGTCACTTAGCATCAATCACTCAAGTATTTCTTAGGCACCTACTATGTGCCAGGCACTGTGCTGCATGCTGGGAAGTACAAAGACAAAAGTAAGCCAATCCCAGCCCTCAAGGACCTACATTCTAATGAAGGAGCCAATAGGGACATAGGTATGAATGAGAGATAGCATACAGACGCCCACGTTCCGCACTGGTAGCCACAAAATGTCAAGGGATCAAAAGGAAAGCCTCCAGACTATTTAGGAGACTCCTCATGCAGAATTTATGAGAAGATATGGACAAGTCTCCCAGTAGACTGTTCTGTGATCTGCATCACTGAAGGGATACCCATACAGCCATCAAAAGTCATCAAAGCATCCACGTATATGGTCAAGAAAGATTTGCAACTATACCATTCTTACAGACCATCTTATCTAATACCCTATTTCTAAAACTTATGTAGTAAAGTCCCAAGACATCTCTGAATTCCTAAGAAGCCCCATGGACAAGAGGAACTGGGAGGCTGAACTCTCCACATCCTAGAACAGTCACTGGTCCATCAATCATCTAGTTCCCATAAGGAGGTAGCCAACAGTAGTAGTTCCATGAAGTCACCCTGTGACAAACTATTCCTTGCCCATTTTTTTCCTCAGCAGCCTCTGAGACAGGCCAGGCAGGGCTGGGTTGTAACCTTGAACTTTGGTAGGCATGTATATCACGTCCTTTATCTGCTACTTGGATGCTAAGTCACCCAGGGAAAGCCTCTCACTTTTATCAGTTTGCTCAAGCAGTCAGAGATTCCCAGGATCTTAGGGTTATAAGGGACTTTAGAGATTTAAACGAATCCTTGCATTATATATATATAAGGAAATTGAGGGAGGTTATTCATACCTATGAGGCAGGGAATAACATGGGAGGAATACAGTTTTGCAAAGGTTCATTCAAACATGTTTAAATGGGAAAGGTCAGAAGAGATCACATCTAACCTTGGGTTTTCTGAAAATAATCCATTAACTAGCAACACTATTGTTTCTATAGGTTTAGAACTAGATGACTAATCAGACCCAAAGAGAGATTATCAATGAATGAGTGGATGTTATCTTGGAGGAAGTTCCCTGATGGAACATCCCTGAGGAAATAGCCCTGTGCTTTTAGCCATGACTTAGGAGGGACAAAGAACACAGTTACCAAAATGACAGGTGATATGAAACTGGGGGCACTAGGTAGCAGATTAAATGACAATCAGGATCCAAAAAGACCTTAACATGTCAAAAAGACAGACTAAATCAAAAGAAGATTAGTTTCACCTACACTTGGGTTCTAAAAATCCATAAGTACAGGATGGGAGAAGAAAAGACAGACACTTCAAGTGGCAAAGATCTGAGGGTTTTAGTGGCCCGCAAGCTCAAAATGAATCAACAGAGAGATACGACCTCCAAAAAAGTGAATTTAATTGGCAGCTGCATTAACAAGAACATGCTATCCATAATAATGAAGCTAAGAAGAGTTCCACCATCCTCTGACTCGGTTATAATACATATGTAGTAGGCAGCCAATTCTGGGTACCATAGTTTCTGAAGGACATGGAAGATCTGAAGAATGTCCAGAAATAGGCAATCAGGATAACCAGGCCCATTTAAAGGAACTGGGCATTTAACCTGGACAAAGAAAGACTGGGGACAGTGATGGGAGGGGGAGGGGGGAAGCGATGACGTGACACCTGGCTCCAAATATGTGACAGGCTTTCCTGTGGAGGCCACATTAGACTTCTTGCTTGTCCTCAGCGGGCAAAAGTAGGAACAAGTGGAAAATGGGTAGGGACAGATTTAGGCCTCTGTTCTCATTTAGGCATCCTTGAAGTCTCCACTTAGGTTCTACCTTCTATGGTACTCTCTTTCCTGACCCTGCTAGTTGCTAGATCTCCCTCCCTTCTCATGTTCATGTTGTTTAGAATGAAAGCTCTCTTTGAGGGCAGAGATACATGTTTGCTTGTAATATCTTTGTAACCCCTGCATGCACCTAGCACAGTGCCAGGCCCAGAGTAGGCAACTGCAGTAATCGAAGGTTGTTATATTAGATTAGATCGAATACCTACAGATCTGCTCCCTGCCAGAGAAGTGAAGACCCATCCCAAACTCAGGAATGGATGCAGCTTTGGATGAGACAGTTCATAGGCAGTCAGAGTTGGGTTTCTTTCATGAATCATGAGAGATAATAGCACATAACGAATAGAGATCTGGCCTCAAAGCCAGGATGGCCTGGGTTCATGGCCTACCTCTAACAGATAATGACCATGTGATCCTGAACAAGTCATTTAACCTCAGTGTTCCAGGTAACTAAGATTAGAAATTGAAGAAAATGAATTGATAGGGGAAGTTTTCCCATCTGGGAGTTCCCTATACTGGTGAAATCCCAACTCCATTTCCCATGCCTATCCCTATCCCTTTGGGAATCCCTCATGAATGGTAGAGAAGGGTTGTGATGTGTTCTAACAAAGCTGGTGGCTACACTGGGGAGCTCATGGATCCAATGAAATACTATGATAAGGCTCAAGAAGCAAATGTGGCTTCCAGGACCTACACACTAGAAGCATCCAACTGTCTTTACCAAGCAAGCCTGGCATATTGGCAGGAGATGGGAATGCCAAGGAAGAAACCAAGAAATCATACTATCTTCCATTGCTAGAATCCTAGTAAGGCTGCAAAGTACTTTCTCATAACAACATTTTGGGGTTAAGAACAAAATGTTATCCTCATTTTTACATTTGGGGAAACTGAGACTTAGGTTCAGTGACTCACCCAATATCCCAGAATGAGCAGGTGTCAGAGCCATAACACAAACCCAGTGTTTCTTATTCTAGGTCCAGGATCTTTTCCATTATACTATACTATCTCCCTTAGTACTGTACTTTCCTTCATCTGAAAAGTGCAAATACATATACACATCTGTACATGTATGTTGTAGGGATATAAATAGATGAGAGACAGGTAGAGAGATAGCCAAAGATGACAGAAATAGATAGAGACAGACAGACAGGTAGGTAAGTCCAAGATCAAGGTGGAAGGGATTCGGGGACTATGTAGATAAGGGTAGCAAGAATTTGAAGAGGAATCAGGTGGAGCTTGGAGTCAGGGAAATAAGGGAGAAGTTGGATAATGGCAATGGGAGGACTTTATAGACAATACTGTTTCCAAGGTGACTCTACTGTGATGGAATTTGCTTCTTATAAATAGCATTTATGGCATTTTCATGCAGGATTACCATGAATGCCAGATTCCAGTTTGGAAACTATCTAAAGACTAGTAAGAAACACAGAAAACATATATAGAACAAGGCGCTAACTTAAATTACCCTCTAAAAGGTCCTAGAAAGCTCAAGCCAAAATCTTTCTCTGGCAGTGGAACTCTCCCTTGCTTTGCCAGAGGTGAACATCTGGTCTGGCTCTCTTTTCTTTTCTTCCCTGGCCCCAGGCAATCTACATCAGACCTTTTGCACTTTGTGGCTCTGGAAGCAAACATGGTGGAACACTTTCTTCACCTGTACCTCCTGTGAGCTGCAGGAGGTCTTTTCTGGTCCCTTTCAATGCTCACATATCCCTGTCCAGTTCATGCTGTACATATCTTGTATGTACAACATTGTTAGCGTGTCGTCTCTCCCACAGACCGCAAGCTCCTTGAGAGCAGGGGCCACGTTTTTGCCCTTCTTTGTACCCCCAGTGTTCAGCACGGTTGTTGGCACAAAGTGAGTATTTAATAAATGCGTGATGACTGACTGAACAAAATTACTATAACTTGGAGAGACATCAGAATCTGTGGCAGTCAGCATGAAAAGCCCAACACAAACACACATATACACGCATGCACTGGGGTGGTCACAGAGCTACAACAGGCTGTGAGGAGAAATAGACCAACTGCTCCTAATGTGCTGAGAGTTTGAGTGTTTTCCCTGCAATTCTTGCCCCTCACGTGCTTGGTTCAACTCCAAAGACTGAAGAAAACTGAGACGGTTTTAAAAGCAACTAGAGAGTTTTCTGCAATATGTCTACTAATGACTGGGTCCAACCCAATGATATTTTATGAAACGATGATGGGGTAAAGTCAACATTGCATGGACTCCCCCTATGCCTGGGCTAGAATTCAACATGGTAGAACTGATGTGTGAACTGGTGTTGCTATTTAATGTGGTTTCTAGCAAAGTGTCCATAAAACCCCGTGCTGCAGCTGGACTCCATTACGATGTTCCTTCATTCGTGTTCTTTCAAGGAAAACTTTTCAACAACTTTATAAAACCAGGCACAAAAGGCCAAGAAGCTGTGTATGTCAGAGGACTTAATATGGTATGAGTTTTGACCAAAATGATACGGGATCACAGAATCCTAGATTTAGGACCTGGGAAGCCATCTAAGCCCAGCCCCCTCCTTTTACAGGGGAGGAAACAAAGGCCCATGAGAGTTATGTGAAATGTCCAAGGTCACACAGGTAGGGGACTCTATGTCTGGAGAATGATGGGAGTATCTTGGGGACAAGGATTGTGACTTTCTCATTCTCATCATTTCTAAGATCCCTAGCAGAATGCCTTATTTGCCATTCATTCCTAAATCGCAGCCATTTTAATACCAGACAAACCAAACTTTGATCCAAGTCAGAGAAGAGAATACACGTTGGTGTCACACACATCAAACCCTAGACAACTCTGGCTCCAGTGATAACACTCTGTGAGTTTTCAACATGTGTAAGTGCCAAATGGAGGTGGTCATCTGGCTCTAAGGTCACAGCTGCAAACACCAGCAACCTTCTGTCAGGCAGCAGAGACAAAGATCATGACACTGGCCAGGCCTCCACACTGGCAAGCCAGCCAATGAAAAAGTGGAATTCAGATGACTGTCTAGTCATTAGGCATCCCTAACCCAATATACCGGTGTTCTCTAGAAGGAGGTTATGTCTCTCAGACACAGGAGAATACCCCCTCGGGCTTCTAAATCCTTGACACAATGCTCATGGCCATGACCTTTAACCTGGTGGGAATTCAAAACACATGGCAACCATAAAGCATGGCCTTGGAGAAATTATCAACAAGCTATGAGAAGGCAGAGAAACAGGAATCTCTATCCAGAGTGGAGGGAGTGAGGGCTATGACTCATGAAGAGATCATGCCAAAAAGCCTGGAGGACATTATGAAGCTCAGAGAGATATGGGTAACCTCGAGCCCAAGACAAATAAATAGCTGCCTAGTAAACCAGGGACAAAAATTCAAAAGGACTTTGATGGAAACTCCTCTTTAAAATGCCTACACTGTTAGCTGTTACCTTATAGCACTGACCCTGCCATAGCCATATGTTTACATAAGTCTCTACATACACATGACACCATCAATTGGCCAACACCAACAATGATCAGCAAATTAGTAGATTGCATGTGTGTTGGCACCTTGGTTCTCAAATTAGTGCCTTGTTTATTTAACTGATGAGATGAGAGGGCTAATTCAGACCCTCATTACCTTTCACAGGGACTAGAACCATAAAATCTCAGAGTTGCAAAAGGACCCCAGAGGTCATCCAGACTAACCGTTCTACAACAGGGCAGCCAAATGGTCCTTTGGGCTATGCTTGAAGACCTCCAGCGACAGCGTGCGCAACCATAGCAGCCCATTCCACTTGGGAGCAGTTCTAATTGTTCACAAGTGTTTTCCTTATATTGAGCTGAAATGTGCCTCTCTGCAGATTCCACACATTGCTTCTAGGTCTGCCTTCTAGGGCCAGGCAAAACAATTCTCATCCCTCCTGCCATGAGGAAGAGATGCAAAATCAGCTGTTATTCCCCTCACCCCCACACCTGGAGGCAGTGCAGCAAAGTGGAAAGAGCATTGGATTTTGAGCCAAAGACCTAGGCTTGAGCTCTAACTCTGACATGGCCCAGCTTTGGAGTTTGGGAAAATCACTTCCCCTCTCAAGACCTAAGTTTCCTCACTTGTAAAATGAGGGAGTTGGACTAGATGGCTTCTGAGGTCCCTGTCACCTTTGGATCTTTAATGCAATGATTCAAATCCATTCCCCCTTTTCCCATCCATAAAATGAGGAGGATACACTAGCAGAGGTCCCTGGGTCTCAGTTTCCCTCCTCTGTAAATTGAGGGAGTTGGACTACAAAGTTTCTGAGGCTCTTTCCAGCTCTAGATTTAGAATTCTGTTGGAAACTTTAGACAAAATCCTTCCTCTCCCTGGGCCTCAATTTCCTCTTTTGTAAAATGAGGGGATTGGACTCAATGGCCTATATAGCCCCTTCTAGTACTAGATTAGGATCCTAAGGTAGTAAGAGGAATTCTGTCCCTACAGCAACCTTAGTGACAGCATGCAGCTCAAGCTCTCTAAATTCTGGGCACTGTGGAGCTCAATTCAACTTAGTACAACAAATACTTAT
Organism: Gymnobelideus leadbeateri; assembly: GCA_011680675.1. Taxonomy (NCBI): domain Eukaryota; kingdom Metazoa; phylum Chordata; class Mammalia; order Diprotodontia; family Petauridae; genus Gymnobelideus; species Gymnobelideus leadbeateri. The sequence goes on from WOXC01001814.1 coordinate 309,344, forward strand.
TAAGCACCTACTATATACAGAGCTCAACCTAAATTCAACTTGCAGGGCACAACAGAAATGGTGAGGGGATTCAAAATCAGTCAGCTTTATGTGGTGGGAACGTCCTGAACCGGAAGCTACAAGATCTGAGTTTGAATCCAAGCTCTCTGACACTTACTTCTTATGTGACCTTGGGTAAGACACTTAACCTGTAAGGGCCTCAGTTCTTTTTCACCTCTAAGATGAGAAGGTTAGGCTAGAAGATCTCTAAGGGCCCTTCTAGCACCAGTGACTCAGTTGTCCTTTTCTTCTCTCAGATAAACATTCTCAGCTCCTTCAACTGAGGCTCCTATAGTATGCATGCCTTCCAGTCCCGTCGATCTCCTGGTTACTCTCTTCTCTTCCTCCACTCTTTCCCTCCTCCTGTCCATTCTATAAACTGCTGTTTTCATCATGCCATTTCCCTCTCAAAATCCACCAATGCCACAAATTGATAAGAAGATTAAATCCAACCTCCAGACCTTGGCATTCGAGGCCAACCATACCACAGCTTCAGACACAATAAGAACTGGCAGCTCTGTGGCCCTTAAAGGTTCAAACCTGCTTTCCTCACAGAAATTATGTGAGGTAGGGAGTATAGATAATTATCATCCCCATTTTACAGAAGAGAAAACCAAGAAATAACTGACCTAAAGTCATAACTTAAAGGCAGCTAGGTGGTACTGCCATAGATAAGAGTACTGGAATCAAGAGAAACTCACCTAGCTGAGTTCAAATTTGGCCTCAGATACTTATTAGCTGTGTGACCTTGGACAAGTCACTTCATCCTGTTTCTCCCAGTTTTCTCATCTGTAAAAGAGGTGGAGAAGGAAATGGAAAACCCCTCCAAGATCTTTGCCAATAAGACTCCAAATGGGGTCACAAAGAGTCAAATACAACTGAAACAACAAAAATCATAGCTTATAAATGGCAGCATCAGAACTGGCATCCATGCCCTGTGATCATCTGCCTTAGAATCCTCAGTTTCCTTAAAAACTCAGCTCAAGTGCCACCTTCTACATGAAGCCCTCCTTGATACCTCCAGCTTCCCCTTAGCTGCTAGTACCCTCCAGCTCATCAAAATTACTTTGAATTTGGGGCGGCTAGGTGGCGCAGTGAGTAGAGTGTCGGCCCTGGAGTCAGAAGGACCTGAGTTTGGATCTGGCCTCAGACACTTAATGTACACACAAATAAAAACCTAGCCGTGTGACCTTGGGCAAGTTACTTAACCCCAATTGCCCTCCAAAAAGCAAAAAAAAAAAAAATTACTTTGAATTTGCTTTGTATGTATTCTGAATTTACTTATACATGCACATGTTTGCTTCCCAAAGAATATAAGCTCCTAGAGGGCAAGAGTGTTTCATTTTTCATCTTTTTTGTCTCCAAGGCCCAGCTTAGTATCTGGCATGTAGTAGGTACTCAATAATTGCCCTAAGATCATTGGATTGATGCCAAATTCAACACCCTTTCCACAATTCCATGCTGCCTTCCATCCAAAGCAGTTTCCTATTCATTATCTCACTTGAGCCTCATGATGATCCTGGAATTTTGCTCATACAAAGGTGATGATTCTTATTTGACAGAGAGAAAAACTGGGGGTCAGAGAGGTGAAATGACTTATCAAAGGCTTCGTAGTCAAGTGACAGAAGTAGGACTCAAGCCCAGGTCATAAAATTACTCACCCAATAGATGGATGGGTGTAATATAATAAATACAGTTACTGCTCATCCATCCAATGGCAAACCCATTCTCTTCTCCGGTAGGCTGGCACTTTGTTTTATACTCCCTTCACTCCAAAGTGGCACTCCAACTTCATTACTCTGCCCGACAAGTGACTGTTTTAAATGAATGCAAGGGAACAGGCTGGTTGGTCTCTATGACAGGCCATACATAATCACCATAGAAATATATAATTACACCTGTCAACCTTGTCTCCTGTAATTGATTCAATAACTAACAATGTCAGTTGCAGGCTAAGCTCTGAGGTCTCACTGTGTGAAAATACTCATACACAGCTAAACATCTTGGTATTTTAATTGCTTGTCATACTGCCAAGACTCCTATATTGTATCTATCTCCACAGCAACAGACTGGAATGGGGAAAAGCACATTTTATAACCGGAAAGTGAATTTATCACCTTGTTTGTATTTTAGGGACCTTTTAAGAAAATCACGGAGTTGTCAACAATGATCTGCCAGTGAAGGCAGTGTTGAAAGTAGAGCATAGATGAAGCTCTCTGAATTAAAAAAAAGTCTCATCTAATTCAGTAAAATTCCTTTTAATTATTGAGATCAGCAGAAATCAGTTCATGCTTAAAACTGTCTACATGGGGGCTCAACACAAGAAGTCTTCATCAGGAGCTGTTGGAACAAATTGGAGTCCACTGACTACAAAGCATTTCCTACCATCTCTCACTCTTCCCCATTTTGCACTCCTTGCTCCAGCCAAAATGGATTACTCTTGTTCCCTTGATCATGACCTGTATTTGTCCATCTCCATGCCCTTGCTGACATTATCCCCTTCACCTGGGATGCACTGTTTCCACCAACATCCAATTCTGCCTGTTTGACTTCCTACCCATTCTTCAAGGTTCCAATGTCAACTCTTCCAAGATATGTTCCTTGTTCTCTCCATCTACAGGTGGTATCTCCCTTATCTGATCTCATGACATTTTATGTTCATAAACTAATAGAACTTTAGAGAGCTGGAGGGGGCTTTAGAAACCATGGGGTCTAAGCCTTTTGTTTTGTAAATGAGAAAACCAAGAGAGAAAATGAGTTGCCCAAGGTCACATAGATAACCAATGTAAAAGCAATTATAAAAGCCCAGTCTCCTGACTCCCAATCTAAACTTTTATCCACAACACCACAGTGTGCATTTATAACATTCTAATTTGTATAATATTTTTCTGTATTTAGATCTTATCTCTGCAAAGATACTATGAGCTACTTGAGGGCAGGGATCATGTATTATCTCTCTTGCTATCTCCCTCTGACACCTTTGAACAATGTACTGAACATAAGAGGTACTTAATGGATGATGACTGAATTCAGTTCAACACAAATTTATTATTAAGTGCCTCCTATGTGCAAGGTACTATTTTACGCAAAGGGAAGACCAAAGAGAAAGAGCCCTTGCTCTCAAAAAGCTTACTTTCTACTAAGATAAGATCTAGATTTTTAAAAGACATGTACAAGCATAGATGGGACTAGTAAATGTTGGAGGGGTTGTGGAAAGACAGGCACACTAATGCACTGTTGGTGGAGCTATAAATTGGTACAGCAGTCATGGACAGTATCTGGAAATAAACTAAGAAAGTAAAGAAAACCCCCATACTCTTTGAATCAGTGATGCCAACACAAGGCATTTACTCCTCAAAAACAGAAAGAAAAGTCCCATATACACCCAATATATAGTGTATGTTTTATATTAGCAAAAAAGTGGGAACAAATAGATTCCATCAGTCGGGGAATGGTTAAACAAATTATGGTACATGAATGTGATGGAAGATTACTGCACTGTAATGAATGATGATAAGGAAGAAATCAGAGAAGCAAGGGAAAATATTAAAAGTGATGCAAATAGAAGTAAGAAGCAGGAAAATGATACATGCAGTGACTACAAGAATGTAAAGGGAAAAGTATAGGCTTACAACCAAGAATAACTTACCCAGCAAAGCACAATATAATCTAACAGGAAGAAAATGGACTTTTAATGAAATAGAGGATTTCCAAGCATTCCTGGTGAAATGACCAGCGCTACAAAGAAACCCTGAAGCACAAACATCAGAGTCAAGAGAAATATATAAAAGCTAAATGTTGGGATAAACTGTTTATATTCTAATAGGGGGATATGGGCAGCTAGGTGGTACAGTGAATAAAGTACTGGGTATGAAGTCAGGAAGACTAATCTTCCTGAGTTCAAATATGACCTCAGACACTTATTAGCTGTGTGACCCTGGGCGAGTCACTTAACTCTTGTTTGTCTCAGTTTCATCATCTGTAAAATGAGCTGGAGAAGGAAATGGCAAACCACTCCAGTATCCTTGTAAAGAAAACCCCAAATGGGTTCATGAAGAGTTAGACATAACAACAATAACAACAAAAATGGGGAAATGATGCAAGTGTTCCTCTGTACCCTGTCAAAATCTGTAGGCCATAGAGTCTAATTAGGCAGAAGGACTGGAAGTTGTCTTGTTATATTTTAATGATCTTAAAAGAAAAAAAGGAAGGGGAATACATTGAATGGGGTGGGGGGAGATGGAGAAAATTATTTCACATAATCAGCATGTGCAAGTAGAAATCTTGTTGCAATTGCTTGTCCTTCATTCTTGAAGAGGACCATGACATCAGGGAAGTAATGCAAGTGAATTGGATTTAAGTGAGAGAGGTCTGGGTAAAGTCATCTATACAAACATGGAGGAAGGAGTAGGGAATGGGTGACACTTGAAGCTAAATTTCATCTGAACTGATCAAAAGAAGAAAAAGTACAGACACAGAATTGAGTATCAAAATACATCTCACTAAAGAGGAAAACAAGGAAAGGGGGGAAGGGGGAAATAAGAGGCAGGGTAGATAAAGGGAGAGTCTAGTCTTAAGAAAAAAGATTCTAACGAAAGCTGTACAAAAATGTTTATAGCAGGGGCAGCTAGGTGGCGCAGTGAGTAAGAGCGAGGGCCTCGGAGTTGGGATGACCCGAGATCGAAACCGGCCTCAGAAAATGAGCACCCACACACAAATAATGACTAGCCATGTAACCTTGAGCAAGTTACTTAACCCCAATTGCTTTAAAAAAATGTTTATAGCAGCTCTTTCCGTGATAACAAAGAATTAGAAACTTAGATGGAAAATGGAAAATAGCTGAACAACTTATAATATACAAATAAGATGGAATAGTATTGTGATGTAAGAAATAAACGAAGGGAATGATTTTGGAGAAACAAATCTTCCACGGAAAGACTGGTATGAAGTGATGCAAACTGAAGTGAGTAGAATCAAGAGAACAATTTATACAACAACACAACATTTTAAAGTCAAACAGCTTTTGAAACTCTTGTCAACATAATTAATGACCACCCAAGATTTCAGATGACTCATGATGAAACATGCTACCCCACCTCCAGAAAGAAAGGTGAAGGAATCAGAATGCAGAATTATTTCTATTTTTTATATGGCTAATGCAGAAATTTGTTTTGCTCGACTATATATATATTTATAACAAGGATTTTGTTTTTCTTTTGTTTTTTACCTGGGACAGGAGTGGGGGGAATTCGAGAGAAGGTGAGTTTTGTTGGCTGAAAAAAAGAACGAAATTCAATTTAAAAAACTAAAGAGTACTTTCCACAGAAAAATATTTTGAAAAATAAGACCCATAAGCCATCAGGTGAAGCTAATTAAATTCTAACTGTCTCTGAAGCCTTGCCAATTGTTCATATCCCAAAAAATAAATCCCAGAAATAAACCACACCCAAAAAGTACGTGTACAGAGGATGGAAACAAGAACAAATGACCAAGGATGAATTCAAAAAAATTTCATGTTCCTATAAGAACACTATTGGGAGCACTAAAGCCTTGAATAAGCCAAGGCTTGTGAGCAATGTTAAAGACAACAACATGGGGTTATTTTAGTTATACAGGGGGAAATGGAAGATCCCAGAAACAATAACATTGCTGCTGCAGTGGACGGATCAATGATAATGGAAAACCGAAAGAAGATAGAGCTGCTCACTTCTTATCACTTCTGTTTTGGCTGACAAGGAAATCAACCTTTGGACTAGAAAGGACGGTACAAAAGGGGCTAATAAGGGGTTGACACCCAAGATCTGGAAGGAAATGTCAAGAGAGCACATAGCAGCCCAACAAATCACTGGGCCCAGATTACCTCCATCCCAGGATACTTAAAGATTTGGCAGATATGACTGTTAAGTCTCTACCAATACTCTTTGAAAGGTCATCAAGACTGGGAGAATTCCCAAAGGACTGGAGAAAGGCAAATGTCTTGATTTTTTCCATGGAATAGAGCAGTCTACCAACTATGGACAAGTGATCTTGATTTGCCCATTGGCTTAAAAATGTAAGATCATTCACTACAAGCTCCCTCTTGACCCCTTCTCTTCACCTTGAAACTCTTTGATGTTGTACCCCACTCTGTCCTCTTCTGATCTACTTTCTGACAATGAGAGGGCACTTCTTCTTGCCAAGATCAATCCTTCTACCTGTGCCCTTTACCTCCCCTCCTCCAATCTTCCCCACCATATTGCTCCCTCAAAAATCTCCCCCCTCTAACCTTCAACCCCTCCCTATCTAATAGTCTCTTGCCTACTGCCTTCAAACATATTCAGGTATCCCTATCCTTTAAAAAAAATTTTACTTGACCCTACCATCTCCTCAAGCTATCATCCAGTATGTCTATTGCCTTTCTCAGACAAACTCCTAGAAAAATGTATCTCCTCTGTGGGAGAAGCACCTAGCGCACTCGGCTGTTGGCAGGTCTCCCGCCAGCCCGGCGCGCCCCCTCCACCCCCCCCCCCTCCCCGTCCCATCCCCGCCATGGCAGACTATCTCATCAGCGGCGGCACTTGTTACGTTCCAGACGATGGGCTCACGGCACAGCAACTCTTCAACTGCGGAGATGGGCTCACATACAATGACTTTCTCATCCTCCCGGGCTATATCGATTTCACAGCAGACCAAGCAGACCTAACTTCAGCACTTACCAAAAAGATAACCCTGAAGACCCCCCTGGTCTCATCCCCAATGGACACTGTCACTGAGGCTGGGATGGCCATAGCCATGGCACTGACAGGAGGTATTGGTTTTATCCATCACAACTGCACCCCAGAATTCCAGGCCAACGAAGTGCGAAAAGTGAAGAAATATGAGCAGGGCTTTATCACTGACCCTGTGGTCCTGAGTCCCAAAGATCGAGTCAGAGACGTGTTTGAAGCCAAGGCAAGGCATGGCTTCTGTGGAATCCCAATCACGGACAATGGCAAGATGGGCAGCCGCCTAGTGGGCATTATCTTCTCTCGTGACATCGACTTTCTCAAGGAGGAGGAACATGACTGTTTCCTGGGTGAGATCATGACCAGGCGGGAGGATCTAGTGGTGGCTCCTGCAGGAGTCACACTAAAAGAAGCCAATGAAATCCTGCAACGGAGCAAGAAAGGGAAGCTACCCATTGTCAATGAGGATGATGAGCTCATAGCCATAATTGCCCGCACAGACTTGAAGAAGAATCGGAACTATCCCCTCGCATCCAAGGACACCAAGAAGCAGCTTTTATGTGGGGCAGCCATCGGCACCCATGAAGACGACAAGTATCGGCTTGACTTACTGGCCCAAGCTGGTGTCGATGTGGTTGTGCTGGACTCTTCCCAAGGAAACTCCATTTTCCAAATTAACATGATCAAGTATATCAAGGAGAAATATAACAACCTCCAGGTTATCGGTGGCAATGTGGTGACAGCTTCACAGGCAAAAAACCTCATTGATGCTGGAGTGGACGCCCTGAGGGTTGGCATGGGTAGCGGCTCCATCTGCATCACACAGGAAGTGCTGGCGTGTGGGCAGCCTCAGGCAACAGCTGTATACAAAGTCTCAGAATATGCACGGCGCTTCGGGGTTCCAGTCATTGCAGATGGCGGCATCCAAAACGTGGGCCATATCGCCAAAGCTCTTGCCCTTGGAGCTTCCACAGTGATGATGGGCTCTCTGTTGGCGGCTACCACAGAGGCCCCAGGCGAGTACTTCTTCTCTGATGGGATCCGGCTAAAGAAATACCGGGGGATGGGCTCCCTTGATGCCATGGACAAGAACCTTGGCAGCCAGAACCATTACTTCAGTGAAGCAGACAAAATCAAAGTGGCTCAAGGGGTGTCCGGGGCCGTGCAGGACAAAGGGTCCATCCACAAGTTTGTTCCCTACCTGATTGCTGGCATCCAGCACTCCTGTCAAGATATTGGTGCCAAGAGTCTAACTCAAGTCAGAGCCATGATGTACTCAGGGGAGCTGAAATTTGAGAAGAGGACGTCATCTGCTCAGGTGGAAGGAGGTGTCCATGGACTCCATTTGTATGAGAAGCCGCTCTTCTGAGAAGTGGCCTTGTTTGCTTTTACTGCCTCACCTCTCCCTCGCTAGGTTTTTCAATAAAAAGCTGGATATAGTAAAAAAAAAATGTATCTCCACTGGCTGCCACCAGCTTCCTGTCCCTCTGCAGTCTAGTTTCCAGCCTCATCACTTAACTAAAACTGCTCCTTCTAAAGATGAACAAATAAAGCACTGCCAGGCAGCATATTAAGATACAAATAGGAGCCAAAAGAAAAAAGCGGCCCTTACCCTGGAGGAACTTGCACTCTAACAGGGGTGGGGACATGATGGAGAGCTAGCTCATGGGGGCATGTGGAATTGCTGAGGCTTGAAGGAAAAGGAAACTTCTGAAAGGGAAAGAGGGAGGAAGAACATTCCAGGATGGCACAGGGATTGTAAAGCAGGTCAAGGGCAGGGAGGAAGCAGTCAGTTAATGAAGGAGAAGTCTACAGGATAAAGCCAGAAAGGTAGGCTGGGGCTGGCTGGGGCTCTAGGTGAAGGTGCGTCTGTTTCATCTTAGAGGTCTAGGGAGGAAATGAAAGTTCCAGGCATTGGTCAGAACTGTGCCTCACTTAGCAACTTCCAGCTGGGTAAAAACTGGGAGGGAAATGAATGAAGGAATTAGAATGAAACAACAACATCAGAAGCTACTTGGCCACTGCTGTCCTGTTTGGAGATTTAAGAACTTCTTCAGTGGCCACTGAATACAATCCATCCTGGGAGGAATCCCCACTATAAGGCCTCTGTGGGAAGATCCACAAGGAGAAAAAACTCACCCCTTCTGTAGGCAATCCGGTCTACTTTAGAACAGTTCTCATCACTGGCAAATTTGTATATCAAGATTGAATTGATTTCTTTGCAACATTCCCCCATAGTTCCTGGTTCTGCCCTGAGAGGCCAATGAGAATAGTATAATCCCTGCTCCACATGACAGGCCTACAAACACTTGAAGACAGCCTCCATGTCTCCCCAAGTCTTCTCTTCCAGCTAAACGTCCTCATTGCCTTCACTTGTCCTCTCATGACACGGACTCTAGGCCCTTCAGCATCATGGTGGCTTCTCTTCTGACTCTTTAGCTTGTCAATGTCCTTCTTACACTGTGTTGTCCAGAATTGGGCACGATACTTCAGATATCGTTAGATGAAAGTGAAATTCCCTATTCCCAGAAGTTATTCGTCTGAATGCTGCCCATGATGGCATTAGCTTTCTTGGCTGCTGAATCCACACTGCTGAGCTAATAAGGGGCTTTCAATAAACTAAGACCCCCAGAACTTTTTCAGAAAAATGGCTGTCTAACCATGCTTCCTCCCTCATCTTATCCTTGTGAAAGTGATTTTTTAATACCCAAGTTCAAGACCCATATTGATCCCTACTGAGTTTCATCTTACCAGCTGTCCAAGGCTCCCTCCTATCTGGATGGATTCTGTTGGATCCTGACGGTGTTAGTTATTCTACATTATGAGTCAGAGTATACCAGGCTACAACTAGAAATTCTTAATTATGCAAAGGAGGGTGAGGAGGAGCTTCCCCCCGCCCCCCAGGCCCCACCACCAGGGATTTATAGGCAAAGGCAGACTATTGGGAAATGGTCAATGACTGCAGGGCCATGATGATAGGCCAATGTGGCTTGTGGAGGGATAGACAGGTTTAAAGGTAGTTTGCTATATAGCAGCACAAGCCAGTAGAGGACCTTGATGTGAAGGGCCGACAGTCTTCACAGGAAGCATTCCCTCTCAGGGAGGAAGCAGTCCCCATCCCTATGCCGACAAGCTGAGACAAAAGTCCATTCATTCCATCCTAGTTAGAGCTCTGATAATTGACCAGCAAAGAAAAACACAAAGTGAAGTGTAATGAGACAGAAAAAATACATGCAGTCATTTAAAGAAAACCAGAAGAGATAATTTCTTTTTTAATTAAACAGATTAGCTCGGGTAGTTGGAACTGAAAATAACAGGAAAATACATTTGTGAACATTAGGCCACCTGGGAACAATACGCAAAGCTTCAGAAAGCTGTCAGGAAGCCGACAATTTCAATTTCACCCATGATTTAAATAATTTTAAAATGTGCTACACAAACCATAAGTGACACTTGAAAAACTCATTCTATTTCTGTTACCCATATTGCCTTACTCCCCTAGAATCCAGGTTCTCTTCTCCTACTCCATGTAAACTGACCAGCAGAGAAAGTGGAAGAGAGAGAGGCCAGGAGGAAGGAGGGCTCACCAATGTCAAACACGAGAGAACTTCAGGAAGAAGAGGGCAGAGGAAAACCTGCTGGATCCCATTGGGCAAGGGCTGTTGGGAACAAAATCCTAAGACTTCAGAGACCCAGAAGGAAGTATGAAAAATGACCCAGCATGGGGTGGAGAAAGGCTATTAGGAGCCTTGGGCTCTGCTTCTAGCTCTGTGACATAATAGCCATGCCTCCTCGGACCAGTTGCTTCTCTTCGTGGGCCACAACTTCTCCATTTGTAAAATGGAAAGAGTTGTCTAGATGCTTTCTAAAGTCTCTCCTAGCCTTAGTGAACTAAGATTATGGTTTCTGAGTCATTGATTTTTTTTTTGCTTTTTGGAGGGCAATTGGGGTTAAGTGACTTGCCCAAGGTCACATGGCTAGTGTTAAGTGTCTGAGGTCAGATTTGAACTCAGGTCCTCCTGATTCCAGGGCCAGTGCTCTATTCACTGTACCACCTAGCCACCCCAGCATTAATTATTTAAAGAATAATCTGAATGAGTTATAAAATAACTGAGTAGCCAGAGATCAAGCAGAGCCCTTTTATTAATGCTAAGTCTATGCAATGCCACCAAAGCCCAACTTTTAGCAGCAATATTCTGCCAGTGGGTAGCATCTCTCTTCCTCAACAGATGCAAACACAGAGATAACTTTGTTTGATGGATTCCCCTGCTTATTGAACTCAAGAAAAGTATATATGAGGGTCTCCTCCAAAAAGGTCTTTGACACATGTTCATCAAAGTTGTTCTCATTGTTCTGAAGGCTATCCTGTGCAGAGTCTAACCAGAAGTAGGATCTCCTATAGATCATGAGGCCCTGAATCAACCAGAATGTGCTAAATGCTTCCTATGTGCCGGGTGATATGAGAGGTAGCATGGTGTTCTGAACAGAGAGCCAGCTTCAAAGCCAGGAAGGCCATCTCTGACACATATGGTCTATGTGACCCTGGGTGTGTCACAATCTCTCAGTGCCCCAGGCAACTCCAGAAGACTATAAGGTGCAGAGCAGATGCTGACCAGCATTGGTGAAAGGAGTTTCCTAATCCATATCAAAGAACTCACATTCCCACTGGTTCTCACCAATGCAAGGGTACATAAGAGCTCATGCAAGATTTCTTGAGGAGTCCCACATATTTTAAGGCTGATGAGTCCCAACAACTTTATGAGGTAGGTAATGTAATTCAAATATTATACGCATTCATTAGATGAAGAAACTGAAACTCAGAGGGACAAGATCTCATGGCTAAGAAGTATTTGAAGTAGGATTCAAACCTAGCTCTTCTAGCTTCAAATCTAGTTCTCACTTTACTGGGTGGTATGGAACCTGTGGCCTTGAGGTCACATGTGGCCTTCTAGATCCTTAAGTGCAGCTATTTGGCTGAATCCATCCTGTTCTATAAAATGTGGATTCCACCAAAAGGCCACACTTAAGGATCTAGAAGACCACACGTGTGTTCCCCACCCCTGTACTACCCCCAAGTCCCTCTTAAGAAGATTGTCACAGAACATGAGTGTTCATCCTCTATTAACAGAGTGCTGGGTTTTCATAACCTGCCCCCACTCCACAATGAGTTTCAACTTGCCAACCAAAAATCACTTTTTCAAAGCAGACCTTTCACTCTGGGGCTTTCAAAGGTTTATATAGGACTTGAAAAGCAAAAATGTTCACTTGAATCCTGGTACTTAGATCTACAAAAGTCAGACTCTGAAATTCAGGAATTGGACTAAATCTATTTGAACAGGTCAGGGAGGACACTGGAAAGAGAGAGCTTGGCTGTCCTACACAAGGCCAAAGACCTTGTTGGGCCTTTCTCAGTTATTCAAACCACTGACTCTGCCATCCCAGAATAGGCTGTCATCTCAGCTCAAGAACAGAGGATGAGGGACATGGATGCCCCACTTATCTATGGGCTTAAGCTCCAAATGATCTGGTGACCATCTAGCATGGCCTCATGGGATAAGCATCATGGTAAAACGCAAGGAGCACTAGATTTGGAGTCCAAAGACTCGAGTTCAAATCCCTACTGGCCCTTCCCCCTCCTTGAGCCTTGGTTTCCTCCTCTGTAAAATGAGTGAGTTAAGACTGTAGAATCTGTGGTCCCTTACATATCTTAATCCTATTGACTGTAAAGTACTATACACATAAAATATCTAGATCTGTCATTTTCTTCTATCAAGTATATTTATGTTTATATACTTTGCTCATCCTCCCTTTATTTCATCTTTCCTTTTCTTTATCCCTATAACTTACCCAAACTCCAAATCTTGACATAATTTTTAAATATTCTCTGTATTCTATGTTTCCAAATCCCGGAAGGTCGCAGGATTACTTAAACTTGGAAGGGACAATAAAGAGTCAAGTCTAAGACCTTCATTACACAGATAAGGAAACTGAAATAGGGAAGAAGAGACTTGCCCAAGCAAGTCTTACAGCTAGTAAGTGGTAGAGATGAGTGATCCCCTCCCCCCAGATTCAGCACCCCTTCCAGGGCACCATAGTCTCTTATCTCTAAGGAGATGCCATATTGCTAACTGCTGCTTCAAGATGAAGGGCAGCATACACATTAGAGACCTGGTCCACAGACTGCAGATATGTAGACTCTTGGAAAAGTTGGAAAAGACCTCAGAGATCATGAAGTCCAACCTGCTCATTTGAGGGATGACAAAATGGAGGGCAAGTGACCTGCCCAAGGGCACACAGTGTGAAGGTTGGGAATCCCAGGGGAAAGCAGGCATAGACATCAGGTATTACATCAGGTATTCCATCAGCCCGCCCCTGGCATGAATTATTTACTGAGGCAGCTAGATGGAACAGTGTTGTCTTCCTCAGCTCAGAATATGGGATTCACCCTGGAGGAAGGGAGAGGCCTAAATGATAGCACACAGGGAAAGTAGCAAAGTAGTCTCCAAGCCCTGAGCATTCTAATTAAATGGTTCCTCTTTAAGTTAGATCTGAATGGTAATTCCATTCTGGAATGGAGAAGCTACACAAATGAGAAGCAATGGGAAAAGTGAAAGATTTAAAAAAAGCAATCTGTGGTCCCTGGTAAGAGTCATAGCTCCGGCTTCACTCAAAGGCCATGAAAACAAGGAGAGACCTCAGAGGCTATTTCGTTTAATACTTTCATCTTACAGATGGGGAACCAGAAGACCAGAGATGGAAAGTGACCAGTGAGGTCACACAGTGACTCAATGGGAAAGTGAAGATGGGATTTGTTGCCAATTACTTCTATTATTCGTTTTGACTATGCCTCAGTTTCTCTTTTTGTCATATAGAAACAATAATATTTTTATAAAGAACATTACAGATTAAACATAAAGGCCAATGTTATTCTCAGGGCACAGCTTCTCACAGCAAAGGGGTGGGGCTACTACAGGGTGAAATGTCAATCAAGTACACTGTCAGTTTAAGTTGCTGTGATGCCTGACTGTGTAACTGCTTCACTTTGTTACGAGGGACAGTTCTAGGGGAAGGAGGTAGATCAGGAAATGACTGCGATGTCAAAAAAAAAGCATCAATAAAACTTCTTTTACAAAAAGATCTAAATTGAGATGCTTTTGCAAAAGGAGCTGAATCCTTATGACAGTTGAATCACTTCCCTTCTGAGTCTCATCTGTCAAATGGAGAGCATAATTTCTCTTCCCACCTTACAATGCTGCTATGAGGGTCACATGGGACAATACATGTGACAGAACCCTGAAAATGGTAAAGTACTGTCCCCCTGCACAGATGACAGCCAACTCTACTCCTCTATCCTGCTTCCCCACTTTGTTCTCTGGTTGCTAGCTATTTCTTCTAGATTCTAGTCCTTGAATGTCCTTTCCTAGCCTGGTATCCTGACCCTCAATCCTTGTGGGGTCCTTTGCCTGATCCTTTCCTCAGAATTTCTAACCCTGGACTTTAGCATGAGTCAGACTTTCCCTGCTGTGGTGTGCCAACACTACAGGTCTGAGTCGTTTCCCATGTGAAAGGTAATGGAATGAGCTTTTATTAAGCGCCTACTATGTGCCAGGTACTGCACTAAGAACTTCACAAATATTATCTCATTTTATCCTTACAACAACCCTGGGTGGTAGATGCTATTATTATCAGGTCCATTTTACAGATGAGGAAACTGAGGAAGAGGTGGAGTGGATGGCTGAATTTGAATTCAGGTCTTCCTGACTCCAGCTCCAGTGCTCTAGTCATTGTAGCACCTAGCTGCCTCTAATGGTATAATACTGGAGTATAAGGCTGGGATCTGCACAGTTGAATTACTCACCCTCCAAACAGCAGTGAAGAGACAGTTTCCAAAGTTAAGCACGGATAGAAGAGACTCTGTAGGGTCATTAAGCCTCGGCCCCAGGCTAGTGTGGAAGGGCAAGCTCCTTGAAGTCCAAGACTGTCTTTTGCCTCTTTTTGTATCCTCAGTGCTTAGCACAGTGCCTCACATATAGCTGTCATGGTTGTGCTTGGTAGTTTTCATGTCCAACTCTCCATGACCCCATTTGGGGCTTTTTTGGCAAAGATACTGGAGTGGTTTACCACTTCTTTCTCAAGCTCATTTTACAGAGGAAACCGAGGCAAACTGGGGTGAATTGACTTGCCCAGGTCACAGAGCTAGTGTATGAGAAGTTTTCCTGACTTCAGGCCCAGCCTTCCATCCACTTTGCCACCTAGCTGCCCTGACACATAGTAGGCACGTAATAAATGTTGAAAGGTGGATTGAAATGACAAATCCTTGCTCTTGCCTGCAGGTCAGAGGCTGGACTCTTGCTGTGCACTTAACCATCAAGACCCATCTCAGCATTTCTCCCCCCCCCCCACTTCCACTCTCAACCCTTTCCCCGACTCCCTGGTAGCCCCTGAATATCAAGGCTACCTGACTTAACTGAAGGTTTCCTTCCTTCTCTAGGCTGATCATTATCTGCTTACCTTACTATCCCTCACACAAGGCTGCATAACCTAAATTAGCATGTTAAAGGTAATTCAGAGACTTCCACCAAATTTTTAAATGACTAAAGACCTCCATTTACATTTTAACACAGATACTTCACCCCATTCTCCCTCCTGCCAATTTGGGGTTGGCCTACACAATTCACCTCCCTGGGGGAGGAAGGAAGGGAGGCATTTTATCACTACCCTGACTGATGACTTTAACATTTCTGGAAATTTACAACCAAATTGGAAAGGGGAAAGAGTTTGAAAAAAATAAAGCTATGGGAACTTGGTGTTTTTAAAGGAACCTCATTGTTCAACATTGTTCTATCTTGGCTCTCAAACCTGAGAGAACAGATTCTCAGACAACGCCAGGTGATCACAGAGATGAGATGTAAGGAAGCCCAGAAGCTAGCTAGTCCACTGCCCTCATTTGACATATGAGGAAACTGAGGGCCAAGGAGATTAAGTGACTTACTCAAAGTCACAAAGGTGGCAAGTGGTCAAGTCAGAATTTGAGCCCAGGTCTGTTGGCTCCAAAAGCTAGGACCCTTCACCTATACCATGCTGTCTCCTTCATAGACTCCATCATCATGCCATTATAGGAAAACTAATATACATGCCAGCCATGGGAAGAACCCAGGGATTGCCACAGGATACAAGATGACCAATGAAGGAACACACTAAACAAGACACTCTTCATTAGCTGCCTCCCTGATAGTCAAAGCAGACCTCTGAGAGTGAAACTTCACTTGAGACCTCTAGTCAATGAAAGGCAGCTTTTCCCAAACCCCCAGAGGCTCCCATAATCCTAAATCTTGCTCTTCAGACAACCCAGTCAAGTCTAAGAAAATCCACCAGTAGCCAGTACTTGTCTGTCCCTCCTCCTTAAAAGCCCTAGCTCATGCCAACTTTCCACACTCCTTCAGCACAATCAGGGCAACAGAACATTAATCTGCATGGCTACGATATTAATGGGCATTATCTACAAAAAGAATAAAAGAAAATGGGGTTTTCTCTCTCACCCCACTTAGTGTAGTCACAGAAGGCCCAGATAGCTGGACTGACTTGATTCAGAAACTAGATGTGAACAAAACCTTAACCAATCTGAAAGGATTAAAGTGTTTTGGTCAATGTGTAAAGACATATCTTTTGACTGGATAAAAGAATGAGACATACAGCGAGTTCAGAATCAGGGATTCCAATAGCAGTCTAATGGTGAAGGAGCTTCACTCCAACTTCTGAGAGGGAATTTCTTAGTGATCCTGAGGTCATATCAGAGCTTTCACTGGTGACCAGAGTCAGTAGCAGAATCCACCCAGAGGTAGAATCAATAGCTGCAGGCACAGTAGTCATCAATGACAGAGGAAATACTGCAAAAAGAAGTCATGTGTATTTGGTAGCAGTTTTAGGGATTGTGACTGTTATGACATAAAGAACCTTCAAGAACCCTTGAAGTCCAGTATAGCTACACTTAAAGAGATTTAATGAAGATGATCCAATGGAAGTAACCAGAAGCTATGTTACCCCTTTGCCACACATGCTCCCTACACATGGGCCTCATTTGTATTTTAAATTGGAGCCTACTCTCCCCAGAAACTGTGTGTGTAAATCAAGGAGAGTTAACCTCCAGTTTGGGAGAATCATTTCATATCAAACATTTGTGCTATATCCACCTCAGTAACTATCCTTCACTAAAAAGCTAATTATGCCTAGCTGATAATCAGTGGGAAGCACACCAGTGGGGGTTCATGAATGATAGTATGAGAGAGAAACCAAAGTCCTCAGGATGACCACTAGAACCCTGAGTGAGATTAGGAGTTTCCCTTCTGGGAGCCAAACGGGTCCAGGAGTGTTCAATGTAGAGGAATAGCTCCAGGAAGGTGGGGAAGGGGGGTTCACCACTATATAATATCACCATTATGCTATAGCTCCACTGTACTATATTTTATCCCAACACATTTCAGGGATCAATGATTTCAATGGTGTGTAATATTCATTCCACTGACATAAATTTCAATCCCTCCACTGCTTAAGAGATGGGTTTTTTTAGAGTTGCTGTGATTTTTTTTAAAAAGTATTACCCAGGGGCAGCTAGGTGGCCCAGTGAGTAAGAGTGCCGGCCTCGGAGTTGGGAGGACCCGAGATCGAATCCGACCTCAGAAAATGAGCACCCACACATAAATAATGACTAGCTGTATAACCTTGAGCAAGTTACTTAACCCCAATTGCTTTAAAAAAAAAAGTATTACCTATGAGGGCAGCTAGGTCACACAGTGAATAGAGCAAGGGCCCTGGAGTCAGGACTTGAGTTCAAATCAGACCTCAGACACTTAAAACACACACACACACACACACACACACACACACACACACACACACAAAACTAGCCGTGTGACCTTGGGCAAGTCACTTAACCCCAATTACCCTCCAAAAAGCAAAAAGAAAAGTATTACCTATGACCAAGCTAGTGATAAGCTTTTCCAAATTCAACAAAACTGGTTCCTGAACAACAAATATATAATCCATTACCAGATGCATATCCTAAAAGACAGAAAGATTTTGGAAGGTCTTACCAGATGTGCTCTACCAATAGCCTTTGAAGGAAAGTATGGTACAGTGGCAAGGGCACTGCAGTTGGGAGTCAGAGGGTTTGAGTTCAAAGCTACATGATACCTGTAACCTTGGGAAAGTCACTTAACTGCTTTTGCCTCAGCTTCCCCATCTGTAAAATGGGGCTAATAATAGCACCTACCTTCCAGGGTGATTGTGAGGATCAAATGAGATAATAATTGTAAAGTTCCTAGCACATAGTAGGCACTATATAAATGCTAGCTGTTATTATTATAATTTTCTCTGGACCTCAGTTTCTACATCTTTAAAATTATGGATATTAAGTAGATTGCCTACAAGGTCCCTTCCAGCTCTAAATCAATGATCCTGTAAACCTAGGGTCACCTCCATAGAGCTCTAAGGCCTTGAAGGAAGATGTCAATGGAATAGAATACTCTGGGGCTGGTGCAGCAGATTCATTTGCATGGGACTTGACTGGTATCATACAGGATAAGGAACCAATGAATTGTCCTTAGCCATGTTAATGCTACAGACACCCATCAAACGAATCTTTAGGTGATCAGAAATCTCAACAGCTCAGAATCCTTTGGAAAGTGGCACTCATTTACCTTTTGCTTACAGAAAACAAAGTTATTTATGGTGAGAGAAGGGCTTTTCCTAGGAGTTTCATCCTGTTTTTGTACCTGCGGTGAATGAACAGGGCAGAAAGACAAAGATATTCTATAGTTAGATAATGGTGGGAGCTCACCCTGAGGAAGCAGGATTAGTGCCTGATAATATTGCCACCATCCTCCAGACCACCATTGCTATTGCTTTGATTTGACCTATGGACCAAGGCATTATTCAGGATGTGAAATATTATTATATAAAATATTTTGCTAGAAAGTGGAACAATCACAAAGGCACTACCGTCTCAGCTGCTCAATCCAATCAGAGTGTCAAAGATGCCAAATTTAGCTTGTTTGTGTCTGGAATCCTGTTAAGAATTAAATGTTAAGGCAAGTTGGAGAAACCTCTGGCCTGGGATAATATTGACTGAAGAGTCCCATTCTCCAGGAAAAAAAAATATACATAAAGGCTTTACAATGAAGCCTCCCCAAACACCAAACAGGTATGTAAAAGTGCTGAAGATAGTTCAACCTGATCAACAAGCATTTGTTAAACAGGTAGGTACCAGGCGCTGTCCTAGGTACTGGAGATACAAAGACAAAAAGAAAACAGGCCCTATCTTCAGGGAGCTTGGGTTCTAATCAAAGACACTCCTTCATACTCTATCTAGGAACCCAAATAAAACAAAATGGAAAAACAGATTCCAGCCAACAAAACAACTGAAGACTGTTCAATGACACTGCTACCTGGATGGATGCAAGATCTCATCAAAGTGGCCAATGACTCCACCAGAGCCAATTGTACCCTTCTCTCCCTCCCTCTCTTCTCACCCTGGTTGATTCTGTGTCTTTCAATAATCCCTCCACAGAATTCATAGAATTATGGGATCCCAAAGAGAGAGCTGGAAGACAACCTAAAAGTCATCTAGTCCAAACTCTTCATTTTAGGAGTGAGGAACTGACTGACACCAAGGAAAGTTAAATGGTCTGCCTGAGGTCACAAGTGGAATAAGTTGCAAAGTTGTAGATTCCAGTCATTCCTATGACTCCAAGTCCAGAACTCATTCAACTGAATAACTTTTTCAGGGGCCTTGCTTTACATCTTTTATCATTTCCTTATGGGGGCCACATTAGGGCCACTACCCTGGGTCATCTTGCCATCTGCCCTACTGCTACCCCAATGATTGCCTCATCTCAAACAGCATCCTCAGGACTAGATCCCCACCAAATACATTCTCAGTCTTTTGAATAATTAATTCATCTGGCCCTGGAATTCTAACCCTGGGGTGGGCCAATTTGATTGACGACAGAGCATGCAACCCACCCATTCCCCTAAGACACACCTTGCTATTTGCCCTGCCAATTTCTGACCTCTGAGGTCCTTTCTTTACACTTAGGACTATGATCCCATATTTCATGAGACTCTTTATGTTCAAATGATCTTTGCCAGGCCTGGAGTCAGGAAGACCTGAGTTCAAATTCAACTTCACATACTTATTATCTATGTGACCCTGGGCAAATCACTTAACTTCTGTCTGACTCAGTTTCCTTATCTGTAAAATGGGGATAATAACAACACCTACCTCTCAGGGTTGTTGTGAGGATCCAACGAGATAGTTAGCACAGTGACTGGAACATAGTAGGTAGCATAGAGATCTTAGCTATAGTCATCATCACTATTATTAATATTAGATAAACATGCTCCAGGATGCTCACACTGACCATGAATTTTTCCACTGTCCTTTGAATTAGTCATCTGCAATCGTGATGCTTCTGAGGGTAGAGTGTTTCATGTTTCATGGTAATATGGCATTATGAGATACTACTGAGATTTCAATGGGCATCCATGATAGCAAACGACTTTGGATCCATGAAGGCATTATGTAATTTCTCACTTTCCTCATGTGTAAAAATGAGCCAGAGAAGGAAATGGCAAGCCATGTCCAATATCTTTGCCAAGAAAATCCCAAATGAGGTCACAAAGAGTTACACACTACTGAATAACAATAAGCCAAGCATTATGCTAAGTGCTAAGAATATAAAAAGGAAAAAGAGACATTTCCTACTCTCAAGAAGTTCACATTCTAATTGGGAGAGACAATAATATATGAAAGAATTCATCTGCAAGGAAAATGAAGAGGCTCAGAAGGGGCAGCACAGGGCAGATGCCAAGATCTAGGGGCCTTTGGGCCCTTTACTTTCTGGAAGGTCAGGCAGTCAGTTGCCAACTGTGCCATGGGAATGCAGGCCAGAATCTCTAGGGATGGGACACCCCCCCCTCCTGAAGTGATTCTACCTGCATCATGCCACAAGGCCTAGAGCTCCCTGGCAGTCCTGAACATATTACCTGGCACATAAATTGACAATTAAATATTTCCTAAATTGAATCGAGGGATATTTTCTAGTGTTGCTTTCTCTCCCCTCCCTGGTGTCAGACATCCTTCCCTTCAACCACAACATCTGCTTATTTTCTCCTTTCATTTAGATCATAGACATTCATATGAATATGACTCAATTTCTCCAGCAGTACATCAGCTCAGTGATCATTGCACATGAATAATACAAACCTTTAAGTTATTGTTTCTAGATAGATAGTCTAGGAACAATTTGATATTTTTCCATATTTCAGGGAGTCACAAAGCCAAAATCTTCATTGGCACCAGGTGATAAAGTCTTGCTTATCTTGCCCTCAGGCAGCAAGATACCACAGCCATCGCTGGATCTAGACTTGGAGATTTTTCAGCTTGGTGGTACCTACCAATACCACTTTTGGGAACCCAGGAAATATAGGCATGATAGACAGAGCACTGGGCTTAGAGTCAAGAAAACATAGTTTCAAATCCTGCTTCAGACACTTACCAGCTTTGTCACCATAGGTAAGTCGTATGATCACTTTGAGCCTTGGTTTCCCCAACTGTCAAACGAAGGGGTTCATCTCAGCCTCTGAGGTGCCTTCCAGGTTAAGATCCAATGACTGTTTCTGTGACCTCCAGGCAAAAATGCAGCAAGAGAGAAGGGTTTTTGTATAGATGTTTTTCTAAAAAAAAAATTTCCTAAATGTTAGAAAGTCAAAGAGTACACAATGACAGTGAAGGACATTTTAGCCAAAGGAATAAAACAAGTTGGGAATTAGCAGCAGCCTTCCTAAATACAGCAGCACAATTTGCAGCAAGGCATACGTACATATGGAAGGCTATGCTGTTGTACATTCCTTATGCACCTTTTTATAAGAAAGAGACTAAGGGCATCTAAGCATGTCATCAGTGAGTTATTCAAAACAGCAGCTCCAGGGCTAGGTCAAAGGGCCATTACCAACACAGCCCAATCCCCTTCAGCTCCCCTATAATAATCATTGGTATTCATTATGATGCCCTTAAAAATTGTGAAGTGCCTTCTGAATCCTCAAAGAAAGCACTAATTATGCTTGGCATCATTTAGTGTTCAGTATATTTAAGTGAATTCTCATTTTTGAAAATTGACAATTCAAAAGTGGAATCCATTATAGCTGTTAGAACTGTCCTGCTGTTGATCCCATCTCTGTCTCTCCTCCCTAGGATGAACCTCTGTTCCCATCAGTCTTACCCCCTCTCTCTCATTCATCTTCAATCCTTCCCTCCCATTAGCTCCTTGTCAACTGCCTACAAACATGCTTCCATTCCTATAGCCTTAATTAATTTTAATTGGAAAAGCCTCATTTTAACCCTTCCCTCTTACCCCCCCCCATCAAATTACAGTCTCATCTCTCTCTTCCCATTGATCTCTAAACTTTTTTATCTTCTCACATAACAGGGCTGAGGCACTCTGGGGTATTGGAAAAAGGAAAGAGATCTGAACTCTCAAAGGCCTGTGTTCAAATCCTGTCCCTGCCACATACCACCTGTGTGTTCTTGAGTAAATCATACAACTTCTCTGGGGTTCACCTCAAAATGAGAGAACTGGGGGGCGGCTGGGTGGCGCAGTGAGTAGAGCGTCAGCCCTGGAGTCAGAAGGACCTGAGTTCGGATCCGGCCTCAGACACTTAACGCACACAAACCAAAACCTAGCTGTGTGACCTTGGGCAAGTTACTTAACCCCAATTGCCCTCAAGCAAAATGAGAGAACTGGACCAAATGGCTAATGATAACCAGTCGCAAATCCAGGATAATTCTTTGGTTGATATCTCTGTGGCACACTTCCTCCAAATCACAATGATCTAAACATGCAACGTTTCCCTGCCCCTGACTGGAAGGTTATTGAGAGCAAAGGCCTGGTTTATCTAAACTTTGCATTTCCCCAACACACAACATAGGGCTCTGCTCATGTCTGATGCTTAAAAAATGCTTATTGAAGTTGCTGAATCCTAGAATAGCAGAACAAGAAGAGATCTGCAGAGAGGTCCTTTGAGAATTGTACACTTAACCAACCACACAGCCCTAAGGCATAGCTAAGGCTACTGAAGTCCCAGAGAAGAAACTTTCCTGAGATTGTCAAGGAAGTGCTTGAGAAGCCTGGGCTCCCTCTATTTTAACATTCATTCCCTGACCACCTTGGCTCATCATATCATGGGTTTCCAGCAGAAAGGAACCTCGAAAGCTGGCCAATCCCCTCATCTTACAGAAGAGAAGAGAGAGCCGGAAAAGTGAAAGGACTTCTTAGGATGATAGATCTTAAGCTGGAAAGGTCCTCAAGGGCCATCTAGGCCAACTCTCAAATTTTGTAGATAAGGAAACTGAGACCCAGGGAGGTGAAGAGACTTGGGATCCTAGATCTGAAGCTAGAAAGGACCTCAGGGGTCTTCCACTACAATCCCTTCATTTTGCAGAGGAGGAAACTGAGGCACAGGAAGATGAAGTGACTTAAGATCATAAATACATAACTGCAAGGGAACTCAGAGGATGCCTAATCCAAATTTAGTGTTGAATGTATCACAGATAATGCCAAAGGTCAGACTCATTGTTTGAGCCAGGTAACCTCTCACAGATAGGTCTCTGAATGATGTGATTTTCATCCCTCTCTTTGACCATTTCAAACCACAAGTCAGATAGTCTTCCCAAAGTGCTCTGCCCTTCCCTCCCCTTACCCCAATAAATGAAGGGCAAAAGGTGGACAGTGAAAGGGTCTTCTTGCAACTTTCATTCTGATGGCCAACCAGATTCCTTTTTAAGTCAGCCCACATCAGATTCTTGTTCTCCCCATGTTTCTCTCCTCCCAGCCAAGCAGAGAATTCAGCTCACACAGTCAGAGCTCCCTCATTTGCATCCCTGATTGGCATGATGAGCTCTGCATAGCAGTTTGTGAATATTGTACATTACACAAAACCCTGCAATCAGGCAGCAGAAAGGAAGGGCCGCGCAAGCCCTCGGAGAATGGGAATCATTACTAGCTTAACAAGCAGCCTTTTCCCTCTTGCCGATTTTCGTGATGTTCATATAATATTAATTGTTACAATATCATCTGGTGTGTGAGCTTTAGATTTGCCAAGGGGATAAATATTTGATAGTGACTTCCAACCAAGTGCCTGGCCATAACAAAAGATGAATGTAAACATATATGTATTTTGTGTAAGCATATATATTCATCCTTTGTCCATATATATGGAAAACATATATATTTGTGTGTATGTGTTTAAAGAAGTATATATTCAGGTATCTAGACAGATGGACAGACAGGTAGGTAGGTGGGCAGGTAGACAGATTCAGAAGACACAAAAATCTCAGGCTACCAATTGGCAATGCAATCAGAGAATTAATGCTGGGGAAGGTTTCTTAGATGATTTCATCTAATTCAACACCACTGTTTTACAGGTGGGGAAAGTGAGATGTAGAACGGGGAAGGGGACCAACCCAAGTTTACACAGTGACTTCTTCAAATACCAGACTAACCTTTTCCATGACTGCATTTGGTTATTTCATTCCTTTGCTCAAAAATTGTCAGTGGCTCCCTACTGCCCCCTGACTTCAGTTTTAACACCTCAAATCTAGCTCTCCATAACCTGGAACTACCCTCGCCTTTCACCCTTATCTTATAATCCCACCTTTGTTACTTATAGTTTGGGCAAATCCCCAGCTTCCTGGGCCTCACTTTCCTTATGAGTCATTTGAGATGACTGGATTAAATGGTCTCTGAGGTCTCTTCTAGCCCTACTGCTAAGATCCTATGAAGCAAAAATTCCTCCTGTCTCCTCTGCAGCCTGGGCCTCATACCTGGAATACACTCTTTCCTCCCCTCTTCATCTCTGAGGTTGAAATCGTCCTCATCTTACAAGGTCCAACTCAGGTGCCACCTTTCTTGACTCCTCCCCCCTCCTCTCAGTCCCACCTGTCCACCATTGTTTTTAGATCATGCCTTTGCCCATGTCACTTCCTATATTGTCTTGCATTTGTTAGGTGGAATGTAAGCTTTCCAGAGAGGCAAAAGTTTGCAGTAGACAGACCTCTATTGCTGGAGTCAGGAGGATCCAGGTTCAATTCATGCCTCAGACACTGACTAGCAGTGTGACCTTGGACAAGTTACTTGCCTTCTTCATTTGTGAGGATGTGGTGACTTCTAAGGCCCCTTTCACCTTTAAATCTATTATCTATCTAGTATAGAGAGAAAGCCCTGACCTATGTGTCCATTTCTAGATCTAGCTCTGCCACTCGCCACCCATGAGACCTTGGCCAAGTTTCTCTCTTTAGGCCTCAGTTTCCTCCTCTACAAAACAAAAGATCACAAAGGAGATTCTCAGGAAAGCCTGAGAATTTGCAGCTCCCAAAGCCTCTGATTCTAGTACTCTAGGGCCTCCATGCCTTTCAAAGGAATGGATTCCTCTCTGTCAGCTCCACACAGCAGGAATAATGTAACGCTATGATGACCTAAGAAGTCAATACCTTTGGAGAGAAAATATGATTTGCCTAAGATAAGCCCAGGCTACTTCAACATGGTTGGCGCATGTTGATCACAGTGTGCTGTGCAGGACAGATTGTAACACTGTTAACAGATAGTCCCAACACTGCTTCAGTGGCAAAGGAAGAGGGGAGAAGGTTAGGCATGAGCCAGGCTGGTTCAAGCAGCAAGCAAAAATCCACCATGCTACTGTTGGTCTGGCCATATATTTCAGTTAACAACAAAGGCCACTTAATCTCAGCCCTAATGAGTACACATGCCACTCTTTTTCCAGGTGTAGTCTTAGAGCTTCCCAGAACTGTCAGCTCTGGAAGGGACCACAGAGCTCATTTCATGCCACCTGTTCATTTTAGAGGGGGGATGGCCCAGAAAGAAAGTGTTATTCACCCAACAGAACATAGGTAGTAAACAACTCAGAAACTTACTAGCTATGTGGCCTTGGGTAAGTCACTCAGCCCTGTTTACCTGAGTTTCCTCATCTGGAAAATAAGCCAGAGAAGGAAATGGAAAACCACTGCAGTACCTTTGCCAAGAAAACCCAAAAAGGGTAACAAAGTGTTGAAAATGACTAAACAACAACAAAAGCAAATAGCTGAGCCAGAGACCAAAGATTAATTAGAAGAAAGAGCTCTGGCTTTAGAGGCAGAAAACCAGAGTTCGAATCCTGCTTCTTATGTTCCTGAGTCACTTCACTCCACTATATCTTAGTTTCTTTTTCTGTTTTGTTTTGTTTTGTTTTTTGCTTTTTGGAGGGCAATTGGGGTTAAGTAACTTGCCCAAGGTCACAGGCTAGGTATTTTTGTTTGTGTGTGTTAAGTGTCTGAGGCCGGATCCGAACTCAGGTCTTTCTGACTCCAGGGCTGATGCTCTACTCACTGCGCCACCTAGCCACCCCATTAGTTTCTCTTTCTATGAAATGAATACACATTGACTAATAGATAGGTGTTGGAAAGGGTATAGAGTGGGAATAGAACAAAAGATGCACTGAATTGGACACTGCTGGGCCTCAGGGTGTGACTTTCCCTATACTGGGAGGATGCCCAAGTGAGATTAGCACAGAGAAGAGGGATAGTCATTGTTCTTTTGACTATCTGTTTTCTAGAGACACCCCTAGGAAGAGAAACCTGTGTGTTGAAGTGGGTACATAATCCTCCCTGATTCCCCAGCAGGAATGTACCTGTTGGACATAGGGTGTTGTCTAAAAAGCTGAGAAAAATACCATGTAATGGAATGGACCTCTACCCTAGCTTGGGGAGTAAGAAAAGAGAATTATGCTTTGATGACCCTTTGTATATTTTAAAATCATTACATGATAAGGGACATCTGTACTGATGAGTGGTCTAAGAAAAAACCAAGGATAGGGTGGCTAAGTGGCACAGTGAATAGACCACCAGCCCTGGAGTCAGGAGAACCTGAGTTCAAATCCAGCCTTAGACACTTGGCATACTCACTATCCATGTGACCTTGGGCAAGTCACTTAACCCTAATTGCCACACCTTCCCTCCTCCAAAAAGACCAAAAAAAAAAAAAAAGAAAAAAGAAAAAAACAGGGATGTGGGCAAAACTGCTAACTGGAGCCTGTGGGTATGGGCAGAAGAACATCAGTTCCCCCACCCCCACCTTGAAAACCAGCATCCAGACAACTGCTCCCTAGGGTATTCTGGAATGCTTTAGTGGATTGGTTTGCACCCCAGTCCCTTAGTAGTGCTACTCCTTCACTTCTTCCATCTGTGCCTATAGCTGAGTTGGTCCCCACGGAAGCCAGTGAGGGAGGGGACTCGCAAACCTGTTCTGGGTAGCCAACTGAGCAGGGATTGGCCCACCCGAGCTTGCTTGCTCTGTTACAGAAAACCCTATGTGGCTGAAGAATAGAAAGGGTGGGGCGCCAGGAGGGGATGCAGAAGGCTGGCAGTGACCCCCTGTTCTCACCCGAGGAAATTTGCTCCCACACTTCAGAGAAAGCAGATTGGGAAAATTTCCATGATGGCTGGCCCGCGGGTGGTCTCCAGGGTAGCAGTCCAGCATGGCTCCCTCCTAATTCGCTGCTGCTCCAAAAGTACAGTGGGCTTTCAAAGGAGTCTAAGCCTTGGGGGCCAAAGGGCCCGATCCCCATGGGCCCTCCCATTCACAAAGTACAGAATAAGGCCCAGCGTGCGCAGGTGCCGGTGGGGTAATGCGACACATTAGAGTGTCTTTTCATCCATTTTCATACTTATTACCTCTATTCAGAAGCAAATAAAAGGACACACAGAATGGACTAAATTAATTCTGGGAGTGGCTGCCTGGGACAGCGAAAAGAATGATAGCCCAGGAGGACCTAAACTCAAACCTCATCTCTGATGCTTATTAGCTGTGTGACATGCATGCTTCCCCTGCTGTGGGCCTCAGTTTCCTCCTCTGTAAAATAAAGGGGTTGAACTAGTGAGTAACCTAGGACTCTCCGATTAAATTTACACAATAACTTAGCACCCACTACATGAATGACGTTAGGGAATCAAAGACAGATGAGACGGGCCCTACTCTCAGGTAGCCTACAGTCTAATACCAGGAGGATAATACCTAAGTATTCTGGCAGGGATAATTAATGGAACAAGGAGGCAGAGCACATATCCAGCTCAATAAGACATGGCCCAGTCCAGCAAAGCTGCCTTTATTGATAGGGGTGTGCAAGAAAAAGAACTCCTCTCCCTGACCAACCCCTTGCTGGAATTCCAATGAAAATAAAGCACTGAAAAAGTTTCCAAAGAAGAGAAGAGAAACAGTTCTTCTCAACTCCTCCTCTAAGCCACACAAGGGGGAATTCCTCCTGCCATGCTCAGTCACTCATCATCTTCAATGTAACCCCACTCCCCCAGTCACTGAGGACCAAATCAAGAGGCAAATCCCAGTCCAAGAAACCAATGAAGTGCTATTTGTTTCAGGTAATGGGACAGCAAAAAGTTACTTTGAAGAATTTACCAGAATTGCAATCCAGGAAAGAAACACACTCTTCCCCATCATTTCAAGGATCTGTTGTTTCCTTAAGAGAAAAGAGGCTGGGCTCCTCTCCACACTCATCTCATGCCACCCCCACAGCATGCCAGAAGACAGTGACAAGGCTGCCACTCGATAGGGGGCAAGAGCCCAAGCCAGAGGCTCTCGCCTCAGACTGGCATACAGCAGCTTGTTAATTACATATTTCCACTAGTGGTAGGAACTTCATTGTCTTTCTTGGTGACAATTTCACTTTGGATGCACAAAGAGGTCTCTGTGGCTCTGCTTAGCAACGTAGAGACTGGTTCTGACACTTTTGCCTCTCTCTAGTCACAGAACTAGCTCTTGAAAAGCTATGGCTGCTGCTGCAAAAAAAAAACATGTTGTGAGGTTTTTTTTCAGGTAGTCAGTGCTTCGAATCATACAATTAGACAAGATTTTCCTCTCCTATAAAAATTTTAAAACACTGTACCTTTTCCAAAAGAGTTTTATTTTTTAAGAGTTGCCTGATTGCAGTCTGGGTCTGCTGACTGTACTTCCTTCTCATGTTTTTGGGACTCTTGAAAAATCTGATTTTGGGGGTGGCTAGGTGGCGCAGTGAATAGAGCACCAGCCATGGAGTCAGGAGAACCTGAGTTCAAATCACTTAAAACAAAATCTAGCTGTGTGACCCTGGACAAGTCACTTAACCCCAATTGCCCTCCAAAAAAAGGAAAATTCTGATTTTTCACATGATTTGGGATTGAAGAGATATCCTAAAGATATGTGAAGTTCAACTCTTTCATTTTATTTTCTTTAGACAAACTTGAGATTCAGAAAAGTGATGGGACTTGTCCAAGGTCTAACAGGTAGCAAGCAGCAGTCAGGATTCACAGCCATGTCAGGATCTTTGAGGGACATTTAGTTCAACCCAGGTTTCTGTCTCTTATCCTATATTCCAAAGCAGTAAAGATACTCATTATTTTCAGCATAAAGAAGTGAAAATAAAATAAGCCTAGTAGACTTAGGGTGACTCAACCCAGCTTTTATATCTACCTTTACCCTGATCTTGTCCATTCTCTACCAGAATTGATTCTGACTGAATCCGACTAATTCTGGGAAGGGAGACTTTCAAAAGATTATAAAAAAGGAAATGACAAAAATGCTAAATGCCTCAGACATAAGACTGAACTAAAAATGAATACACAACTAAGCAAAAAGAATTCTTATCCAGAGTTGGAAAGTGGAAGTAAAGATAACACTAAGGTTATCCCCATTTTACAAATGAAGAAACTAACATTCAAAGAAGCCAAGTCACTTCCTCAAAGTCCCACAGATAGAAAAGGTCAGAGCTAGTATTTGAACTCAGATCACCTCTGTTCTTTCCACTATATCACCCTCATTGCACAATCCTAAAACATGCATCACTTCTATGCTTTCCTATCCCTATGGTTTAATAAATGACCCATAAACATATTTCTTTACAAAGTCTGTATGGGTAGTCTAAGACATCTTCAACAATTTTAAAGATTTTTTTTACCTTCATGAAGTTTCTAATAAATTCTTTAAAATGTTTAGACCTAGAATTATTCACTTGGTAGACTATAAATTAAATATCACAACTCAGTTCTCTAATTGATAGAGCAAAGTCCATGCAGAAATCCCCAGAGGAATGCCCACTGGAATAATAGTAATAAATGCAAGTCACACATATGTCATGATAGAAAATGGCAATGTTTCACACTTCATTGTCAGGAGCCTCACTATGAATACATTGGGCAAGCAACAAGTATAAGGTGGACTAAAAGTTAGGTTAGGCACTGGGTGGCTGGCATAGAGGTCAGTTGGGGGAGGACAGGCTTGAGTCGGGGAGCAGGCAAGTGGCATCAAGGATAATCAAAGTCAATAGGGCAATGTTCAAAGTTGGGCCAGAGAAAGAGGGTTCTAGTCCATTAGCTCTAAGAGAGGTTAAGGCATATATGGGCCAGTACCCTGGATAGCTCCATGGAATAGAAAAGTTCTGAACTAAATAAGGGTCTTTATCCATAGAACCTGAGGCATATTCAGTTGACTCCATGTCCGAGGACAAACTCTTTTGATATTAAAGGGACCTCACCAATTGATGCCAGGCTTAGGACTAAGGGAGACATCCTCATTCCCTTTAGGGTTAGCATTATATTTGTCTAAGAAGAAAGCCACATTCTTCTGGCCTCACTGAGAGCTAAATGGGGATGGCCACATGACATAATGACTGAACCTCAGAGTCAACAAGACCTGGGTTCAAACACCACGTCTGACAAATGATAATTGCATAATCTTGAACAAGTTACTCAACTTCTCAGTGCCCCAGGAAACTCGCTAAGACTATATATTTCAAAACAGGTATCAGTAGAGAGAAGCTCCCCAATGGAAATTCCCTATATCAATGAAATCACTGGTCCAGTACAAAAGGAAAATACTGGTAACCACTTGCTCAGAGGGTGCAGAAAACCACTTAGGATGAGGGAAGAGAATGTTACATCCTTGTCATCACACTGTTCCTCCTGTTGGGTAGCTTTCTCCCAAAGCTGGGATAATTTAGTTGAAGAACAGTGGAAGCACTCATCTTTCAAAGTTAAGTGATAACAAAATCTGAAAGAATTATGGTCATAAAATAAGGGGTCTCCTCTTGAACTGTTTTTTTAAAAAGCTATGGTCCCAACTCTGTTATGAAGCCACGGTTTGCCCAGAGATGATGAAGTAACTGAGTATTTCTGAGCCTTGTGTCACAGCCTGAAGGACCTGTCCTTAGAAGGGTTAAGATATTCATCATTTCAGAGAGAGAGAAGAAAATATCTTACAAGCATGTTATACTTGCCACATGCCTGGAGAGAGAGAGAGAGAGAGGGGTAGGTCCAGTACAGTAGGGGAAAGACTGCAAAAAAAGCCAAGAGCAGAGGGCTTTGGGGTGTTTCCATTCGGCTCTAATTCGAAGGACGCCCCTTGCTTTAATTACATTTTCATTTGGCCTCTTTAATTGTTTCCCCCTGGTGAAATACATGATGAAATGCTGCATGAAACGCTCTCGTGGCGAGCTCTTTGCCGCACAAGCTGCTCATTAGCTCTCGCTCCAGGTCACTGATATTTGTATCTAAATTACATGGATGATATACCAGAGACTTCCAGTATCTTCCAGAGACAGACAGATGGCTGCAGAAATAGTGGGTGATATTCAACCAGAATTGACTTTTCCTATTCTCTTGGGCCTGGCGATTACTCCCCCCGCTTGTGACATCCATAGCAAAATGACTTTCAAAAAGCCTTGCAGTGGGAGAATCCATTTTAAAATATATTGAAAAATATGAGTGTGAAATCTCTCTTTGTACAAGAAGAGGTAAAAAGGGGGCCTCAAAGATATTTGCCCTCCCCCTCTAGAGGAACAAATCCTGGGCATTTATGTCACCAGAAGGACCCTCTAGACTTCAAAAAGGCCATGAGCACCATGATGTCAGCTGCTCTTTAAGAGAAGCATGAAAGGACAAATTGATTGGTAAATACCCCAAATTAACATGATTATACAGGCACACCCCACATAAGGTGGCCTAAGCAATGTCTTTACACAATAGCATCATTAAAGCTCTATAATTAAACCTCACCAGAATGTCACAAAGGCCCTGCAACAGCATTCAGATGATCATCTGTTCAGAACATCTCGGTCCACAGGCACTTAAAGGTGGGCATTTCCATGGCGAGTAATGGGGGCAGGAAAAGGAGCTGTCCAGCTGCAGCAAATTTTGAGGAGCTGGAGGGGAGGGCATAAAAGCATGCATATATCTAAGGAAAGCTGTTGCTATCTCCTCTGTAGCCAGGCTCTAAATCAATTCTCTTATTCATTCTGCTTATGCTCAGTTGTTAAATCCAGTACTGTCCTAGTTTCTAATACATGACCTGCTTTTCACCTGTGGCCCCTGAGCTGAACACCGTGTCCCTAGCTCTTGACGTGAATTTATTGTGGGGAGCTTCTGATATCTCCTTACAAAGAAAATTCCTGGTTGCCAATTCTCTTTGCTCCTCAGTCAGGGAGAGTCTTTATTCAGAATGACAGAAGACCCTTGGCCTCAGCTCATGACAGGTCCATCACTGCCCCTCATCAGAGGCAGAACAGGGAGAAAAATTCCAATCTATATCTAGCATTTTTTCAGTGGAACTAATTATCCTCACAAAACTGCTTCACCATCATGGTGTCTTTATGGAACCAATTAACAATGTTCACTCTATTCCCCTACACACATACACCATAATCCAACTAGACTGGCTGATTTGCAGTCCCTTGAGCATGACAATCCATCTCCGTTTCTCTGCCCTCTGGCTGTATCCCATGCCTAAAAAGTTCTCTCTTGGTTTCCCTGGCTTCCTTCAGGTTTACCCAGCTCAAGTCTTACCTTTATAGGAGGTATTCCCTAGTCTCCTCTCCCACACCACCTCTGTCACCTGCCACTGTCTTCCCCTCTCAGATTACCTTCCATTTTTTCTCTCTTCCCCCCTCCTAAGTATGTAGTTACTTATATGTTATCTCCTCCATTACAACATAAGTTTCTTGAGGCCAGTGACAATTATGTCTTTCTTCACATCTCCAGTACATATAAAATATTTGATAAACACTGGTTCAATGTCTGAATGGCTTAAGATTGAGTTTTCAAAAGAAGAAACATGAACCATCAACATGATGTGAAAGAATGTGAATTTCTAATAATAAGAGAAGTGCAAATTAAAACAACCTGAGGTTTAACTTTATACCTATCCAATAGGCAAAGATGACAAAAGACAGCAAAGGTAAGTTGTGGAGGGACTGTTGGGACATGCATATCAATATACTGTAAGTGGAGCCATGAATTGATCCAACCATTCATAAAACAATTTGGAATTGTTTAAAAAAAAGCCACTGACCAGTAATATCAATACCAAGCATATGCTTCAAGGAGGTCAGAGACAGACCACAAAGTTCCATATTTATGAAAACATTTGTAGTAACACTTTGTTGGGGGCAAAAACCAACAACAAACAAATCTGGGAGCAAAATAAGGGCCTACATATTGGGAAACAGCTGAACAAATCGTAGTATATAAATATACACTATACTATTTGGGAAATATTGTTATGACATGCAAACTGGCATGTAAGAAGAAGTCAGATAAACTTGGAAGACTTACCTGAAATGATATATGGAAAAATCAGCAGAACCAGGGAGCACAGAAAGAAGCATATATTAAATATCTACTATGTGCCAGACACTATACTAAGTGCTTTATAAATATCTCATTTTATCCTCACAACAACCCTGGGAAGTAGGTGTTATTATAAACTCTTTTTACAGTTGAGAAAACTGTGTGCCCAGGGTCACACAGTTAATAAGTGCCTTAGGCTGAATTTGAACTCAGGTCTTCTGGACTCTCCTCCATAACTCTCTTTACACTGTACCACCTAGATGCCCTTAGGAGACTAATAACAAAGAAAAATGTTAAGGAAAACCCCACTGAAACACTAGAAACTGATGCTGAATAAAGTAAATGCAACCAGTTAAACCATATACACAATGACTACAAGAATGGAAACAGAAAGAACAATAATCATCAAACAATCCAAATTGAATGTTGTGAAATCATCAAGAACACATACAACCCCACAAAAGAGATGTGAGATGACATTTACCTCACTCCTTTACAAAGAAGGTGGGGGTCTTAATGTGTGGAACATTTTATATAATGGGTTCATCAGTTATAAAGTTTGGCTTTCTGGGAACAGTAAGGGGAGGGATACAGTGGGAAATCTTGGGGATATAAAAACAAAAGTCATCCATAAAATATGTTTCAAATAACATGTCCATATATCCATATATTACATATATGTGTATACAGAGACACAAGACATTGGAATTCTGATCATTATAATGACTGGAAAACTGATGGAGAAGCATGCCTGCTATCTCTAGGCAGAAAGGAGGGGGACTGAGGTATGGAAGGAACCATATGTTGCCATACATGACAAACATGTTTTTTGTAATACTATGCTTGTTATAAAGAAGGGTCCTAGGTGTGAGGGATGAAAGAGGAATCAGTAAAAACAGTAACATTAGAAGAGAAAAGTATATCAATAAAGAATTTTTAAAACAGTGCTAAATTGGTAGAAGCAGGAAAACTCTCTAAGCTCCCCCATAACCACCTCAAATACCTATAAAATATGACTCTAGGGGCGGCTAGGTGGCACAGTGAGTAGAGTATTGGCCCTGGAGTCAGAAGGACCTGAGTTCGTATCTGGCCTCAGACATTTAACGCACACACAAACAAAAACCTAGCCATGTGACCTTGGGCAAGTTACTTAACCCCAATTGCCCTCCAAAAAAAAATATGACTCTAAACAAACATTAGAGCTGCAGAACCCACAAAGTGACAAAGAGAAACATGTCTCTCACTGAAGGCAGCCTGGCAAGCCTACAGGAAGGGTCCATCTCAGCTTGCTGGAAGCCCAGCCCTGAGTGAGCCTATGGTTTTAGCCTCAGGCCCAGACCAGCAGTGGCTGGGGCAGATTTTGGGAGAGTGGATCACCAGCAGCTGTAGTAGTGGTTTCCAGAATTATCAACCCATAAATGCCAAAGACAAAGTAAAAGGTCAGTGTGGAACTCTGTTGGAACTGGGTGTAATGGAAATGCAGATTTAAAGATCTTCCCTGCCCCTAGCTTAAGTGCACCTGGAGTCTGTGGTGGGAGGCTTGTTTTTCAGGAAAGCCCACACCTTGATACTTTGTGATTGGGCAGTGGGTCAAGGAGGTTGTTACATTCTCTGAGCCAAGAGAAGGCTATATAAGCCCTGAGGAGAGGCTTTGCTTTGGGGCTCACTTTGAGAAGTGCTGTGTGATTTGACCAGATGAGACTCTGGGAAGCCGTTGTTGAGAGCCCCCGGCTTTGAAAACCCAGATGTTGATGCTTCCCTCTCTGGTAACTGTGATTTGGTATTGATATAATGGTTGGACAGTTTGGAAGCCTGTCTATTTGATCTGTCTGTAAGTTCTGTAACTCTGAAGTTTGGGGTGCTGACCTTCTCCCCCTGAACTAGGTAATGTATGTTTGTTTGATTAAAGTAAGCTTGTTAACCCAATTTGAGTTGCTTTCCTTTTGAAAAGCAGATCTAAGAACCTGTGTTGGCAGTCACCCTGGGGATATTGGGGTGCTTGCTGCTACACTGGGGGGGGAGATGGAGGAACAGGTCCAGCCCTTGCCCCCTTGGGCGAGAAGTGGTAGAGATGCAGCAGCCCTGCAGCCACTGCTATGTGACTGATTCAGAGCTCCTGGCTTGCACATCACAGGGAGACCAAGTGACCATCCAGAGGGTAATAGCTCTTGCTTGAACCTACTTGGATCTGGATCACTGTGTTGGGTGGAGGTCCTGGGGTGTGTGGCCAGTGGGCCAGAGCTTGTGGAGGCTGTAGAGAGGGCACCCAACTAATAGCTCTGGCAGCTGCAAAAACCCCAGCTATTTGGGACAAAGCTCTCCTTGTGGGGAGCCAAAGAGGCCTGATTCAGAACTCAGATATTAACCCTAATAGTGGACTTTTAATATAAGAGCTCTCTGAGATGCTACTTCTTGTTAAGTTAGCTCCTGAGTTCTTTGTTATGGGTTACACTTATAAGAATGTTACTTGAGTTCTGAGAACAATAGGCTCTACCCCAAGATTTTAGTTATTAAGAGCCAAAATATTTGATTCAGCACTCAGGTATCTTTGGGTGGACAGCTCTAAACGTGATGTCTTTTGATGACTTCAGCTTTGGCTTTGAAGTTTGCTCTCAATTGTATCTGTTTATGACTGCAGCTGCACTAGGAGGTACCTGAGGCCTAGATCAAAGGTTTTACCTTAAGACTTTAGTCTCCTAGATAACAAATCCTTATCAAATTATCTATTCTGTGCTACTTCCAGGATATAACAGACTAAGGTAATGATAAAAATACTCAAGTCCTATTCCTTTGTCTCATTAGATCTATAAAAAGCTTGTACTAAGAATCAATAAATAGAGTTCATCGTTCTTCCTTGAACTACCCACATGGTCTGGTCATTGCTTATTCATGTCTCCAATCATCCTGGAAGCTGAGCAACCTACAGCATCTCCTCTCTGGAAGCAGAATTCTACTGTGGCAAAAAGCTCAAAAGTCAAGTAATTGAGTAGCAACATGAGCAAGCAAAGGAAGCAAAGAAAGCACATCAGTTAAACCTTATATTCCTTTTTTAGGGACAAAAAGGATCAAAGCATTGAATGGGAGGAAGACAACAAAGTCAAAACTCCTGCACCAAAACCGTCCAAGAAAAATATGAACTATTTACAGGGCATAGAGGAGCTGAAGAAGGATTCTGAAAACCAAGTAAGAGAAATGGAAGAAAAAATGGGAAGGGAAATGAGAATGATGCAAGAAAATCGTGAAAAGAGAGTCAACAACCTGACTGAAGAAAATAACACCTTAAAAATAGACTAAATCGAATGGCAAAAGAGTCCCCAAAAGCCAGTGAGGAGAAGAATGCCTTAAAAAAGCATAATTGCCCAGAGAGAAAAGGAATTTCAAAAGCTCACTGAAGAGAATCATTCCTTCAGAATTAGATTGGAGCAAATGGAAGCTAGTGACTTTATGAAAAATCAAGATGCTGTTAAGCAGAACCAAACAAATGAAAAAATAGAAAGCAATGTGAAATATCTTATTGGGAAAACCACTGACCTGGAAAATAGATCCAGGAGAGATAATTTAAAAATTATTGGACTACCTGAAAGCCATGATCAAAAAAAGAACCTAGAAATCATCCTTCAAGAAATTCTCAAGGAAAACTGCCCTGGTGTTTTAGAACCAGAGGGCAAAACAGAAATTGAAAGAATTCACTTATCACCACTTGAAAAAGATCCCAGAAAGAAAACTCCTAGAAATATAGCCAGGTTACAGAGTTCCTAGCTCAAGGAGAAAATATTACAAGCACCCAAGAAGAAACAATTTGAATATTGTGGAAATACAATCAGGATAACACAGGATCTAGCAGCTTCTACACTGAGGGATCAAATGGCTTGGAATATGATATTCTGGAGGTCAAAGGAACTAGGATTAAAACCAAGAATCACTTACCCAGCAAAACTGAGTATAATGCTTCAGGGGAAAATACGGTCATTCAATGAAATAGAGGACTTTCAAGCATTCTTGATGGAAAAAAGGGAGGTGAATAGAAAATTTAACATTCAAATACAAGAAGCAAGAGAAGCATGAGAAGGTAAACAGGGAAAAGAAATCATAAGTAACTGATAAAAGTTGAAGTTGAACTATTTACATTCCTACATGGAAAAACAAAAATTTTAACTTATGAAATGTTTCTCAGTATGAGGATAGTTAAAAGGTGTATATATATATATATATATATATATATATATATATATATATATGTGTGTGTGTGTGTGTGTGTGTATGTGTGTGTGTGTGTGTGTGTATGCATACATACATATGTCTATATAGGAGAGTATATATGCATATGAGTACATAAGTGAGTGTGTGTAGATATGTGTACAGGTATACATAGATAGAGGGCATAGGATCAATTGAATAGGAAGGGACGATATGTAACAAATAAAATTTAGAGGTGAGAGAAATATGATGAGAGGAAACAGGGAGAGACAGAATAGGGTAAATTATCTCATATAAAAGAGGCAAGGGAAAACCATTACAATGGAGGGGAAGAACAGGAAGGCAAAAGGGAATGGGTCAGCCTTACTCTCACTGAATTTACTTAATGAGGTAATAACATACACACTGAATTGGGTATCTTAGCCTACAGGAAAGTAGGGGGAAGAGGATAAGAGGAAGAGATGATAGAAGGGAGGGCAGATTGGGGGGAGTGTAGTTATAAGCACACACTTTTGAAAAGGGACAGGGTCAAAGTAGAAAATAGAACAAGTGGGAAGCAGGATAGGATAGAGGGAAATATAGTCAGTCTTTCACAATATATCCACTATGGAAATGTTTTGCATAACTACACATGTACAATCTATATTGAATTGCTTATTTTCCCAGTAAGGGTGGGTAAAAGGGAAAAAGGGAAAGAATCTGGAATTCAAAGTTTTAAAATCAAATGTTAAAAAATTACTATTATTATTTTTTTAACAAGCAACTGGGAAATAAGATATACAGACACTGGGATATGGAGATCCATCTTTCCCTACCAGAAAGTCAGAGGGGGAATGGGGAAGGATATAGGAGAGAGCAGATTGGGGGAAGGAGTATTCAGTGGGTTGCTGTTTTGGGGTGATGGGTAGGGAAAAGACAGGGAGAAAATTTGTAACTAAAAATCTTATGGAAATGAATGTTGTAAACTAAAAATAAAGATAAAATTCAAAAATAGTGCTAAATCTATACCAATGAGAAAATATTTCTTCAATGTTTAATGTTTTAGAACAAGGAAAGAGATTGGGAGCCAGGAGAATTTGGTTCTAGTTCAGCCACTAACTGTTAGAGCCACTGGCCATAGCATTGCTCATACTGAGGCTAAGTACCCAGGCCCTACTTTAATGGAAGACCTGAACAACAACCCTCCCTCAGATGAGGCTGGAGGAAGGGGAGGGAATGATGTAGGGCTGGCCAAGATGTACCTTATGATTACTCTGAAACAACAAGGTCCAAGACCAGTATCAATGAAGAACCCGAAAGAGTTCAATGCCTAAAATGAGTTCCAGGGGAAACTAGTCTGATGAATTCAAGAAGCAGCTCAGGGAGGCTTGGAACATCAGGGCACCTCCCCACAAAAAGAATAGACCAAGGAAGAGTCCGGCTATGTTTTGCCACAGCACCCAGAGGCAATCTGACAAAGCCATTCATGACCCTTATAATCATGATGACCAAGTAATTCCCCCTCCATGGACCTAAGCTTCCTACTCTATAATATGAGGGATTTGGACTACATGGCTTGTAATATTCCATAGAGCTCTCAATTTCTGGGGCTGAGGTACATGAAATAAAGATGGGGGGCGGCATGTTAGGGAAAACCCCTAGAGAACAAGAGATTCAAATGGAGAAGAGGGAGTGCCATGTAGCTAAGGAATGACAGTAAAAAAGAATCAAAGCAAAGGAAAGAAATAGAGAAGCTTCAAAACTGAAAAGTACGAAGAGGATGGAAGCTCAAAAAGAGAATGAACAAAATCTGATCACATAGAAGAGCTTGTCATGGGATATGAAAAAGGTCTTCAATGAATGTGGAGAATACATAGAAACACTCACCCAAAACCTGAATCATGAAATTGGCCAGGAAGGTAGGGCGAGAGCAGGCCATTTTGACAGTTTCCTCCTCCAGGCTCCCCCAGAACATTCACTTCTTAAGGGGGAAATCAGAGAAAGGAGAGAAAGAAAGGGGCTGTAGTGATAGACTGAGAGGGGTAAAGTTGCATGTTTGCAGAGAAGAGGAATTGTATTGTATTCTTCTTAATTAGGCTCCGAGCAAACAATCAGCTGAGTTCTGATGCTGGGAATCAGTGTAGTCCTAGCTCATAAACTTGCCCTCCTGGGATTTCATGACAGAGGGCACAGAGAACTATTGATAATGTGAAGAGACTGGGGTGAAGATGGCAATGCTGTCCTCTGACTACTGGCGGAGAGGACAGGTTCAGGCCCTGAGGTCAGACTAAACACAGACAAATAGGCTGTTGGTTTGTAAATTAAGTTTTTATTGATGTATTTTTCTTCTAT
The DNA here is from genome assembly GCA_011680675.1 of Gymnobelideus leadbeateri. Taxonomy (NCBI): domain Eukaryota; kingdom Metazoa; phylum Chordata; class Mammalia; order Diprotodontia; family Petauridae; genus Gymnobelideus; species Gymnobelideus leadbeateri. The sequence continues at coordinate 349,331 of WOXC01001814.1, forward strand.
ATATCACTGTAATCTCTCTTGGCATCCTTCTCCCTTCCCCTCCCAAAGAGCCATTCTATATAACAAAAAAATATTTTTAGACTGAAAAAAGGAAAAAATCCATTATAACTGATCAATATATTGGAAAAAACTCTGCAAATAAGTAGTGCAATGTATAACATTTATGGACCTCCTGCATCTGCAAAGAGTTGGAGTGGGAGCAACTTCTCATATCTGTTCTTTTGAGATATGCCTATTCTTCACATTTTTTGCAACAATTACTTTTGATTTTTTGTGTGTCTGTTCTATTTACATCATTGTAGTCACTATCTATATTGTTTCCTTCGCTCTTAGTTCATTCCCCATAAGTTTGTATAGATCTTTCCATGTTCCCTTATATTCCTCATATTTGTCATTTCTTACAATACAGTAATATCCTGTTACAATCATATGCCATAATTTGTTTAGCCATTTCCCAATCTACAAGCATTATCTTTTGTTTCTAATTTTTTGCTACCACAAAAAATGTGGCTATAAATATCTTGGTGTATAAGGGAACTTTCTTATCAATGAACTTCTCTGGGTGTAAGTCTAGTGTGCAAATCTCAGGGTATAAACATTTTAGTCACATTATTAGCAGAATTACAAATTGCTTTCTAAAACAATTGTAGTGATTAACAATTCTACAAACAGTGAATTATTGTGCCTATCCTCCCACAATCCCTCCAACATTGACTTATCATCTTTGCCAATTCAGAAGGTTAAAGAAGAAACATCATATTTTGATTTGCATTTCTCTTATCATTACTAATTTGGAACTTTTATATGGTTAATAGTTTGAAATCTTTTGAAAACTGTTTTTCCATATTTTTTAGCCAGTTATCTATTATGAAATGATAAACAGGTAGGTAGGTGGGTAGGTAGATGATAGAGAGACAATTGTTAACTATTTATATATACTGGATACCAAACCTTTATCAGAGAATTTGACACAATTTCTTGCCAAGTGTTAATTTGTCTGTGTAGAAGCTTTTCACTTTCTATTTCTCTTTTGTAATTACCTCTTTCCCTTGTTTGCTTAAGAATACATCTCTTGGGAGAGAGGCAAGCCGGGCTGATCAATGTGGTGGTAAGTCGTCCCACCAAACACAAGGGCCATTGCCAGGCCTATCACTGCAGGGCTAGGATCCAATGCAGCAAGGTAAAAATCAAATGCAGGACCCCTGGAGGGAAAGCAACTACTCCTGGGACTGCCAATCCACAGGCCAGAAATTTAAAAAGCCCCTATCTGGACCTCCAGGGACCAGGATGGCAGAGTGAACCCCGGCTGCTCCAATCCCCCTCTCTGACCCAGAGAACATAGTAATTATCGCCCCAGGACAAAACCTTAAACAGTAAAGGCTTGGGAACCCTACAGGAGACCGTGGGTAGGACTCTGCCTGAAAATGGGTAAAAAGTAAACTGCAAAGACAAAGACTCTGGAGTCCTACTATCCTGAGAGGGAGGAACCAAATTCAGAGGGAGACAGTGTTAGCTCCACACCCACAGCTGAAGCCTCAACAGGGAAATGGTCTCAAGCACAGAAAGCATTCCTAGATGAGCTCAAAAGGAACTTTGAAAACCAAATGAAAGAGATAGGAAGATAAAATGAATAATTCTTTTAAAATCAAAATTGCAAAATTAGAAAAACATTACAATGAAGAAAACAGCTCCTTAAAAACAAAAATATGTGATATAGAAAAAGAACTCCAAAAAATAACCGAGGAAAATAATACGCTAAAAACTAGAATCAACCAAATTGAAGCAAATATCTCTATGAGAAACCAAGAATTAGTCAAACAAAACATCAAGAATGAAAAATTAGAAAAAGAGGTAAAATATCTCAATGGAAAAATAACTGACCTGGAAAAAGATTCTGGAGAGAGAAATCTGAGAATCATAGGCTTACCAGGAAATCATGAAGGAAAAAATGATCCTGGATAACATCTTCCAAGAGCTCATCAAGGAAAACTACCCTGAGATACTAGAACCAGAGGGCAAAATAGAAATTGAGAGAATCCACTGGTCACCTCCTGAAAGAGATCCCAAATTGAAAAGTCCTCGAAATGCTGCGGCCAAACTCCAAAATTACCAGGTAAAGGAAAAAATACTTCAAGCGGCCAGAAAGAAACAATTCAAATATCGAGGAACCACAGTGAGGATCACAGAGGATCTGGCAGCCTCTACACTGAAAAATCGGAGGAAGTGGGATACAATTTTTTGCAAGGCAAAAAAGCTCAGGTTCCACAAAGGATCAGCTACCCAGCGAAAGTGAACATATTCTTCAAGGAAAGGAGATGTTCATTCAATGATATAACAGATTTCCAGACCTTCCTGATGAAAAAGTCAGAGCTTAATGGAAAATTCAAACTCCAATTACAAGACTCAAGAGAAACGTAGAAAACAAGGAAAACACACACACACACACACACACACACACACACACATCCTGTTATTTAATAAGAGCAAACTATTTATGGACAAGTAGAGGGTATCAGTATAAATTATACAAAATGATGATAAAAAAGCCTCATTACGGGCAACAAAGGGACTGCAATGGAAGAAGAGGAAAGAATGAAGTGGAAAAGGGTAAATTACACCACACAAAGAGACATAAAAACAATATAGCAGAGGGAGAGAAGGGAGGGAGATGAGTATCATACAAGCCTTTCCCTCATTGGTTCTGGTGCAAGGAAGGAATAACACAACCAGTTAAGCATAGGACTCTATGGAGAAGAGACACAAAATGTATCATAATAGAGGGAAAGAGGGGAGGGAGAGGAGCTTTACATGAGATTTGTTCCTGTCACTCTTGGTGTGAAGAAATAGCATACTACATTAAGTATGAAAATATCCTATAGGCAGAAGGAGTGGGGTAGGGTTTAGAAAGAAGAAAAGAAGTAAGGTGGAAGGGGAGGAAAAGGGAGGGCGGCTGATAAGAAGGGAATACTGAGGGAGGAGGTAGTCAAAAGGAAAACTCTTAAGGAGGGGAAGGAAGAAGGGGAGGAAAATATAAGCACAAAAAGGGGAGGGAATAGAATGAAGTGAAAGAAACAGATAGTAATCATAACTGTGAAGGTGAATGGAATGAACTCTCCCATAAAATGGAGATGGATAGCAAAATGGATTAAAAACCATAATCCTACTATATGCTGTTTACAAGAAAACACATATGAAATAGAGGGATACATACAGGGTAATGGTAAAAGGCTGGAGTAAAATATATTATGCCTCAGCTAAAGGAAAAAAAGCAGAGGTAGTGATCCTTATCTCAGATAAAGGAAAAGCAAAAACTGATCTAATTAAAAGAGATAAGGAAGGAAACTATATCCTGCTAAAAGGTACCATGGAGAATGAAACAATATCATTACTTAATATATATGCACCAAGTGATATAGCATCCAAACTCCTAGAGGAGAAAGTAAGGGAAACAGAGGAAGAAATGGAGAGCAAAACTATACTAGTGGGGGACCCTGATCTCCCCCTCTCTGAACTTGATAAATCCAACTTCAAAATAAACAAGAAAGATGTTAAAAAGGTGAATAGAATTATAGAGAGGGTAGGTATGACAGATCTCTGGAGAAAACTGAATGGGGATAAAAAGTAATATACATTCTTCTTGGTGGTACATGGCACATACACAAAAATCAGCCACATACTAGAACATGAAACATCATAATTCAGTGTAGAAATGCAGAAATATTAAATGCATCATTCTCAGATGATGATGTAATAAAAATTATATGCAATAAAGGGCCATGGAAAGATATACTAAAAACTAATTGGAAACTAAACAATTTAATCCTAAAGAATGAGTAGGTCAAACAAGAAATCGTAGAAAAAAATCAGTAACTTCATTCAAGAGAATGACAATAATGAGATAACATACCAAAATTTGTGGGATGCAGCAAACACAGTTCTTAGGGGAAGCTTTATATCCCTGGGTGCATACATGAATAAGTTAGAGAAAAGGGAGGTCAATGAATTGGGCATGCAATTGAAAAAGCTAGAAAAAGAACAAATTGAAAATCTGCAATTAAATACTAAATTAGAAATAATGAAAACTAAAGGAGAGATTAATAAAATTGAACTTAAGAAAGCTATTGAATTAATGAATAAAACCAAGAGCTGGTTTAATAAAAAAAAATAAAATTGATAGACTCTAAGTCAATATGATAAAAAAAGAAGAAAACCAAATTATGAATATCAAAAATGAAAAGGGTGAATCTACCTCCAATGAAGAGGAAATTAAAACAATAATTAGGAATTATTTTGCCCAATTGTATGCACATAAATTTGATAATCTTAGTGAAATGGATGAATATTTATAAAAATATAAGTTGGCCAGATTAACTGAAGAGGAAGTAAATTACTTAAATAACCCCATCTCAGCAAAAGAAATTGAACAAGTCATCAGTGAACTCCCAAGGAAAAAATTTCCAGGGCCAGATGGATTTAATAGTGAATTTTATGAAACATTCAAAGAACAATTCATTCCAATACTCTACAAACTATTTGGGAAAATTAGTGAAGGAGTCCTACCAAATTCTTTTTATGACACAAATATGGTGCTGATACCTAAATCAGGAAGAGAGATAAAACAGAGAAAGAAAATTATAGGCCAGTTTCCCTCATGGATATAGATGCAAAAATTATAAATAAAATATCATCAAAAAGACTACAGCAATTCACCATGAAAATAATACACACTGATCAGGTAGGAAAAATTCCAGGAATGTAAGGATGGTTTAATTTTAGGAAAATCATCAGTATAATTGATCATATCAACAATAAACCTAGCAAAAACCACATGATTATATCAACAGATGTAGAAAAGGCTTCTGACAAAATACAATATCCATTCCTATTAAAAACATTAGGAAGAAATGGAGCCTTCCTTAAAATAATAGGTAGCATCTATTTAAAGCCATCAGTAAGTATTATATGTAATGAGGATAAGCTAGAAGCATTTCCAATAAAATCAGGGGTGAAACAAGGATGTCCACTATCATCCCTCTTACTCAATCTGGTACTAGAAATGTTAGCAGTAGCAATTATAGAAGAAAAAGAAATCAAAGTAATCAAATTAGCCCAAGAAGAGACCAAGCTATCACTCTTTGCAGATGATATGATGATATACTTAAAGAATCAAGTAAAAAACAACAAGAGATAATAAACAAATTTGGCAAAGCTGCAGGACATAAAATAAATCCTCAGCATTCCTGAATATTTCTAATGAAATTCAACAGCAAGAGACAGAAAGAGAAAACCCATTTAAAGTTACTGTAGGCATTATAAAATATTTGGGGATCTACCTGCTAAAATGAACCCAGGACCTATATGAACACAACTACAAAACACTTTTCACACAAATAAAGTTAGATCTAAATAATTGGAAAGACATCAATTGCTCATGACTGTGTTGAGCTAATATTATTAAAATGACAATTTTACCTAAATTAAATTATATATTTAGTGCCATACCTATCAATTTACCAAAAAACTACTTTATAAAGCTAGAAAAAATAGTAATAACAAAATTCATTTGGAAAAACAAACAGTCCAGAATGTCAAGGAGATTAGTGAAAAGAAATGCTAGAGATGGTGGACTAGCTATACCAGATTTGAATCTGTACTATAAAGCAGCAGTCCTCAGAACTACTTGGTACTGGCTGAGGAATAGAGCAGTGTATCAATGGAATAGATTGGGTATGTGAGACTCAGCAGTCAATGACTATAGTAATCTACTGTTTGATAAACCCAAAGACCCCAGATTTGGGGATGAGAACACACTATTTGACAAAAATACAGTATGGCAGAAACTGGGCATAGAATATTATCTAACACCATATACCAAAATCAAGTATAAATGGGTGCATGGTCTAGGTATAAAGGATGATACGGTAAGGAATCTGGGAAAGCAAGGAATAGTTTACCTGTCAGATTTATGGAGAGGGAAAGACTTTAGGACCAAACAAGAATTAGAGAGCATTATAAAATGCAAAATGGATAATTTTGATTACATTAAATTGAAAAGCTTCTGTACAAACAAAGCCAATGTAACCAAGATTAGGAGGGAAGTGGAAAATTGGGAAAGAATTTTTACAACCTATGTCTCTGATAAAGGACTCACTTTACAGAGAATTGAGTCAAATCTTTAAGAATACAAGTCATTCCCCAATTGATAAATAGTCAAAAGATATGAACAGGCAGTTTTCAGAGGAAGAAATTAAAGATATCTATAAGCATATGAAAAAATGTTCCAAATCACTATTGATTAGAGAAATGCAAATCAAAACAACTCTGAGGTACCACATCTCACCAGTCAGATTGGCTAAGATGACAAAATAGGAAAATGACAAATGATGGAGAGGATGTAGACAAATTGGAACACTAATACATTGATGGTGGAGTTGTGAACTTATCCAACCATTCTGGAGAGCAATCTGGAATTATGCCCAAAGGATTATAAATAATTTCATACCCTTTGACCCAACAATACCACTTCTAGGGTTATATCCCAAAGAGATCATACAAGTGGGAGGAAGACCCATATATACAAAAATATTTATAGCAGCTCTTTTTGTGGTGGCAAAGAATGGAAATCAAGGGGATGCCCATCAATTGGGAAATGGCTGAACAAGTTGTGGTATATGAATGTAATGGAATACTATTGTGCTATAAGAAACGAGGAGCAGATGGACTTCATATTTATCTGGAGAGGCTTATACAAACTGATGCTGAGTAAGAAGAGTAGAGCCAGGAGAAATTTGTACACAATTACACTCATAATGTATGTGTGACAACCAACTTTGATAGACTGGACTCTTTTCACCAATTCAGGGTCAACCCCAAAAGCCTCATGATGGAGAGAAGTGTCTATATCCAGAGAAAGAACTGAGTTTCAATCCAGATTAAAGCAAACTACCTGCTCTCTTTTTCTTGGTTGGTTTTGTTTCCTCTCTCCCACTGTTCATTCCACTGGATACAATCCTTCTTCATAACCTAATATCTAATGTGAAAATATTTGCAAATTCTATACTTGATTGTATACCACCATGGGTGTGGGGAGGGAGGGTTGGAGAGAAAATGTGAAACTCAAGGAATTGTGAAACTGAATCCTGTAAACTAAAAGTAAACAAATTAATAAAGACCAAAAAATTAAAAAAAAAAAACATACATCTCTTGAAGATGGCAGAGTAAAAGCAGGAAATTGTCTGAGCTCCCACTCCAACTTCGCAATACCTGTAAAATATGACTCTAAACAAAGTTTAGAGCTACAGAACCCACAAAGTGATAATGATAAAAAAACAAATCTCCCACTAAAGGCAGCCTGGCAGGAACAGTCTATTGTACCAGGCTGGGAGCCAATCATAGTCCCATGTGAGCCACGTGGTCCCAGACCTGGGGTGGCTCCAAGCAGCAGCACAGACTTGCCAGAGCAGACTTCATGAAAATGAACCATCAGCAGCTGTGGCAGTTTCCAGACTTCTCAACCCATAAATGCCAAAGACAAAGTAAAAGATCATTGGGGGACTCTGTTGGAACTAGGTGACCCTGGCTCGCAGATCATATGGGGATGCAGAGACCATTCAGAAGGTAATCACTCTTTCTTTGACCTGCTTGGATCTGGACTGTAATCTCAGGTGGTGATTTTGGGGTATGTGGCAGTGTGCCAAAGCTTGGGGTCTGTGTAGATGCCCACCTTGGGGCACCCACCTCAGACCTCTGACATTTGCAAAAACCCCAGGAATCTGGGACACAGCTCTCTCCATTCCACCATGGCAAGGAGCTCAAAAGTCAAGTAATTGGCTGGCAAGATGAACAAGCAGAGGAAGCACAATCAGACCATAGAATCCTTTTTTTGGGGAAAAAAGGATCAATGCTGGTTATAGGCCAAAGAGGACCTTAAGAAGCAAATAAGAGAAGTGGAGGAAAAATTGGGAAGAAAAATGAGAATGATGCAAGAAAATTATGAAATAAGAGTTAACAGCCTGACTGAGGAAAATAACACCTTCAAAAATAGACTAACTCAAGTGGCAAAAAGGGCTCCAAAAGGCAATGAGGAGAAGAATGCATTAAAAATCCAAATTTGCCAGATGGAAAAAGAATCTCAAAAGCTCACTGAGGAGATTCATTCCTACAGAATTAGACTGGAGCAAATGGAAGCTAGTGACTTCATGATAAATCAAGATACTATTAAACAGATCCAAACAAATAAAAGAATAGAAAGCAATGTGAAATTTCTCATGGGAAAAACCACTGACCTGGAAAATAGATCCAGGAGAGATAATTCAAAAATTATTGGACTACCTGAAAACCATGATCAAAGAAAGAACCTAGAAATCATCCTTCAAGAAATTCTCAAGGAAAATTGCCCTGATGTTTTAAAACCAGAGGGCAAACTAGAGGTTGAAAGAATCCAGAGATCACCTCCTGAAAAAGATCCCCAAAAGAAAACTCCTAGGAATATTATAGCCAGGCTCCAGAATCCCCAGATCAAGGAGAAAATACTACAAGTAGCCAGGAAGAAACAATTTCAATATTGTGGAAACACAAAACAAAAGGATCATGAACCAAAGAATAAAAATCTAGAATAGACTGTAAGGGAAGGGAAATAATGAGAAAGAAAACCTTTTTAGAAAAAGGTGCAGAAAATGAAATTTTAAAAGCTTAAAGAACAAAATAATTTGAAGGGGAGGAGAGTAAGGAGAACTCTATTTGATTACTTAACTAAGAGGGGGGAAAGGAGAGAAAGCAACAACAAGATGAAACAAGCAAAAGGAGCTAATTAGCAAAACTCCAAAACTAGAGAAAAGGGTAAGAAGTCAGGGAAGGGGTCATAAGGTAGAGGAGAGGAATCTGTTAGGAATATATTAAAATAGATTAAGTTAAATAACTGAAAAGACAATGTATTGTGCTTGCAGAGGAAGAGGGAAATTTCTAATTTCAAAAGCTCCTACATTTAAGAGAAATTGAAGATAATAAAAGCCTAGTTCTTTATAACTTTAAATGTATTAAACAGTGTTAAAAAAAATGGAACCATCATTTAGATCAGAAGACAAAATCACACATTTTGCTGTCTACAAGAATCATATTAAAAACAGCAATAAAGATATGCACAGAATAAATATGAGGAGCTGGAAAAATTTTTACTCTGCATCAAGTAGAACCATAAAAGCAAGAGTTGCAGTCATGCAAAGCAAAAAACAAATATTCAAAATGCAGTATGGAATAAAGAAGAAAATTATTGTGCTAAAAAGAACCATAGACAACAAACCAATATCAATATTAAACTTACGAGTTCTAAATGTCTTAGAATCTAAATTAATAAAGGAAACCTTAACTGAATTACAAAAGACTTACTCCTTAGTGGCAGGAAATTTCAGGGTCTATGTCTCAGTTTTGGCTAAGTCTAATGAAAGAAATAAGAAAAACACAGAACTGAACAAATTGCTGGAGAAACTACAGATAAAATAACATAGTATCTTCTAAGTAGGGTTGTGTAAGAATATACATATTTTTGAATACTGTGTGGAACTTTTACAAAAATTGACCTTGTATTTGGATACAGAGAAATTGCAAATTAAGATAAAAAGGCAGAAGTTATAAACACATACTTTATGGAACAAAATGGAACTGGAAGCTGAGCACAGTCCCAACTGAGCTGCAGTTTTAGCCCAGGGCAGCGCCTACCAGTGTTGGCTGGAGCAGACTCCATGAGAGTAAATCACCAGCAGCTGTGGCAGTTTCCAGACTTCTCAATCCACAAATGCCAAAGACAAAGTAAAAGATCAGTGTGGAAATTTGTTGGAACAGGGGGAGTGTGATCTGGATGCTACCCCCAGGTTAAGTGTCTGCTTTTGGAGCTCCTAGCCTGCAGATTATAGGGGGACCAAGAGACCATTCAGAGTATAGTCACTCTTGCTTTGACCTGCTTGGATCTGGATCACAGTCTTGGGTGGTAGTCCTGGGGTATGTGACCAGTGAGCCAGAGTGTGTGTGGGGCTCATCTAATAGCTCTAGCAGCTGCAAAAACCCCAGAAATTTGAGATATAGCTCTCTCCATTCTAGAAGCAGAGTTCTACCATGGCAAAGTGCTCAAAAGTCAAATAATTGGCTGCCGATATGATCAAGCAACTGAAGCAGAGACAGATGATAAAATCCTTTTTAGGGGAAAAAAGGATCAAGGCATGAAGCAGGAGGAAGACATCATAGTCAGAATTCCTGCATCAAAAGCTCCCAAGAAATATACAAACTGGTTACAGGCCATGGAGGAGCTCAAGAAGGATTTTGAAAATTTGTTTCTCTCTGTCACTCTGTGTGTTCTGTAGCTCTAAAGTTTGTTTAGAGTCATTTTTACATGTATTGGAGGAGGTCGAGATTCTGATTTTTAAAAAACTTCTAGTTTTGCTGTGACTTCACCTCATTCATTTGATATTTTCTTTTTCTTTCTTATCAGATTGACTAAAAATTAATCAATTGGGTTAGCCTTTTCAAAGAACTATCTTTTAGTCAGTTTTATTTTCCATTTCTATGGAATTTTTAATTTTTAGCTTTTCTATTTCCCCTCAAATTTTAATATATTCTCTTTTATGCCTATTTAAGGTTTATTTGGCTTTTTTAACTTTTTAAAATGCATATTCAGTTAATACTTTTTTTTCTATTTTGGTAATGTATGTTTGTAAGGATTTTCTTACACATAATTTATTGTTTCTATGGTTTGTTCTTTGAAATACTCATAGCAGGAGTTCATTATTAAGTTTCCCTTTGGTTCTGTGTTTTTTGTTTTTACCACTAACTTTTCACTCCTTTTACTTTCCCTATTCTGTTGGTAGTACCACCATGTGTCCAGTGACCCAGACTTGAAAGTTCTGAGTCATCTTTGACTCTGGCTCTAATCCTCTCCCAAATCCAATCTGTTGCCTTACTCTATCAATTCTACCTCTACTCCATCTTTCATATTTGACCCCTACTCTCTACTCACATAACTAAAACCCCAAAAATGATTGAAATTATTGAACAACAACTACTATCCTTACTCAGCCCCTCATCACTTCTCACCTGGGCCACTCAAAGAGGCTTCTAATTGATCTGTCTCCCCTTTCCTATGCATCTTCCAAACAACTGCCAAAGTAATCTATTTTTTTGCTTTGTGGAGGGCAATTAGGGTTAAGTGACTTGCCCAAGGTCACATTGCTAGTTTGTGTGTGTGTGTGTGTGTGTGTGTGTGTGTGTGTGTGTGTGTGTGTGTGTGTTGTGTCTGAGGCTGGATCCAAACCCAGGTCCTCCTGACTCAAGGGCCGGGTGGCTCTATTCACTGTGCCACGTAGCCACCCCTAAAGTAATCGTTTTTAAGGCAGAGGTCTGACCATGCTACTTTACTGCTCAAAAAACCTTCATGAACTCCCTAATTGTATCTGGAATAAAAGAGAAACTCCTTAGCCACACATTCAAGGTCTAGCAAAATCTAACTTAAACTCACCTGTCCAACTTCAATGCAATTTCTAGTACCCTGCATACACTTTATATTAGACTCAAATTAGACCAATAGCTATTGCCAGAAGTGGATAAGCAATCAGTCACCCACATGCATCTGTGCAGGTCTGGACTGAGGATTCACTCCACATTCACAACCCTCAAAATCTTTACCTTCCTTCAAGGCTCATGCCAGGTACCACCTTCTCCATGAAATGTGCCCAAATCCTTAAGAGCTGCAAGTGTTCTAATTCGTACTCATGTCATTCTAGAACATTTTTCATAGATTCTTTCTTTGCTCCTTTTCCATTCTAGAGTGTGTTATATTCATCTCTCCCCACCAATCCCCTCCCCTCCCCACATATACTCTTATTGTCAAAGACAGTAGCTTTTTCTTAAAGTTTATAATCCCAGCATCTGGCATCTGATAAACGTTTACTGTAATTGTTGAACTGATAAAACACTAAGCAGCTAGTCAGACCTGGACCATCCACTTTCCCTGGTGGCAGCAGATCCTACTCAGCAGCCCCCAAATAGCAGCAGACTTCTACTTTGGAGATCTGGGACCCCACAGTGACTACTCACCTGATCTAAAACGAGATACTTCTCCTCCCTTGGCCCTTCCTAGTTCTGAATAATAAAGTAATTTAAACAGATGATCTTTAAGATTTTTTCCACTCCTAACATGCCATCTTTTTGGTCTATTCTTATTTGAAAAGAATCAAAATTAATTGCTTGGTGAATAGCACTTGTTAAACAGTGCATAAAATTCATAAAATGCATTCATCTCAATTTTACTTTCTGCTGTTGGATAATTGTTCTTAGGAAACAGGAGGCTGATTGATCATTTGTATGTTGCACAAATATTTTGGAGATCTAGGAGCAGACATGGTACAGTGGAAAAAGCACTAGACTACAAATTAGGAGACTGAGCGCAGTTGCTAACATGATTTAGAACTCTGGCCACATCTTTTTCTTTCTCTGGGTCTCAATTCACTCTTCTAGAAAATTAAGAGATTGAACCATGTCATCCTCTACAGTCCTTCCCAGGGTCTGTGATTTTTTTGCTTAACTGTCTCTTAAGACTGGGCCTCCCTATCTCCCTCAGACTAGAAGTGCATGGGCCATTCACAAGGCAAATCCCACTACTGTTCAGGAGGGGAGTTCTGACCTGATCCATTTACAATCTGGGCCAAACACTGCCCTTTCTTAGGCAGTCTGCTGACCTGCACCCAGCCTGGGTTTCACCATATAATGCCAGAATTAATGCACACACCTGATTGCCACTGGACCCAGATGGCTCTGGAGGAAAAAGTGAGGCTGGTGACTTTGCATAGCCCTGCTTCACTTAAATCCAATTCGCTTGCAAGTCATGGCATCACCTCCATGGCGATGCCATGGTCCTCTTTGAAAATGAAGGACAAACAACAACAGCCTTACAGTGACTCAGAAGTCCCCAATTCAAGCAATCCCCCAGTCTCAGACTCCCCAGTAGCAGGGCTTACAGGCATGGCATGCTGGGCACCAGGACTATGATTCTGCACATTCTGTTATTTACCTTGAATGCTAATACTTAAGAAGTTCAGGTCTAATTAGATGAGGAGGTAGAGAGAAACTATGCAGAGATTATAAAGGGCTCTTCTGGCCACTTACAAGAGTTTTAGATGTTGATGACATTGATTTTCAATTATGTATAATTTCACTGCAAACCTTATAGCTTTTCTTTCCCCTGATATAAGTGTTATCACCAGTATTATTCTTACCCCTCTAAGTGATCACCACCCCATGAATTCCATGCAGCTTGACAAGGCTGGTGACAGCCCAGAGAGCCCTCCTGCTGTTCAGGTAAGAGTTGGGCTCCATGGCCTCTGAGACCTCTTCCAACCCAGAGGTTGTGGGCTACACCTTGGGCCCCAGCCCCACTGTCCTCAGGGGTACGAAAAAGGGAGGCACAGGACGAGTTGTCTAATTCTCTGCACTTCTCCCGTCCCTCTTCTCTCAGAATCCATCTCTCTACATGAGGTATGCTATCACAGTACTGCTTCGTAAAAGGATGCTGCCAAAAGCAATGGAAAATCTATATGGTGCACCATCCAATGTAAAAATTATTTGGTTTGAGGGTGGTAGGGATAGCTTTCTGACATGGACTTCAGACTACAAGTCTCCAAGGGAGACATATTTCTACTATTAGGGGATAGAGAAGCAGAGGAGGGCTTTGCCTCCAAGCTTGCTCCTTCCCACAACTATCTCCATGAGAGGTATTGAGGGAGAATTATATCTATCAGTCATGCCTCACCTATTTACAATTTAGAGGCACAATACATTGGATTTCAGGATATGTGTCACTTTGTCTAATCGCTCTCAAGGGAACTATGATACTTAGTCTACCACATTTATAGCAACATTTTTTTTGTGATAGCAAAAAGTTGGATACAAAATGAGCACTCATCAATTGAGGACTGGCTTGATAAATGTGACTACATGAATGTAATGGGATATACTACTGTACTGTAAAAAAAATAATAAATATGAGGAAATATTTACACGAACTAATGCAAAGTGAAGCAAACAGAACCAGTTAAACAATATACAGGACTACAGCAAAGAAAATGAAAAGAACATCCACTACAAAAAATTATAAAGAATAAGCTTGACCTCAAAGAAAAGAAAGAAAACACCCCTTCCCACTCTTTTGCAGAAATGGGAGATGCACAGATATGCAGTATTGCAAAGGTCAGAATTGGTGAAGGTTTTTTTTGATTTATTGATTGGTCTTACTGATTTTCTCTTCTTCCTTTTTTCTTTTTAAAATTCTTTTTCATAAGGGATGGTTCTCTGACAGGAAGAGAGAGTAGAATACAAGGAGAAATCTAAGAAATGGAAAATCAAAACATATTAATAAAAATTTATTTTGAAAAATATTTCACTTGCTGTATCTGCTTAGCTTTGTTCAACCAAACATTGACTGTACAAAAGACTATCACAAATAACTTGTAACTTTGAAACGAGCAGTAAACAGACATAATAAAAGTTATTTAGATTAAACAATGCCAGAGCAAATGAGGTCTTTGGTTTGGGAGCAAGTTTAAAAGATTCTAATTTAGGGGGGGTGGAGTCAAGATGGTAGAGTAGAAACAGGACTTCCCTCGGGCTCCACTTCCACCTCCTCCAATTCATGTAAAAGGTGACTCTGAACAAACTTTGAAGCTACAGAACCCACAAAATGACACAGAGAAGCTAACCTCCCATTGAGGACAGCCCAGCAGGCTGGTAGGAATCAGACAGCACAGCTCTCTGGGAGCCAACCCAGCCCTGGGTGGCCCAGAGATTTTAGCACCAGGGCAGGCCTTACCAACCACCGGCTAGAGGGACATCAGATCACCAGAAGTTGTGGCAGTTTCCAGAAATATCAACACATAGATGCTAAGGACAAAGTGAGATATCAGTGAAGTGTGGACTTTGGTATCTAGTAGCTGGGAGTGTAGTCAGCCTCTGCCCTCGGTGCAAGAAGCTGCTGAGCCACATGGCAGCTTCAGCTCCTGGTGTGCGGTTTGTAGGAGGACCAAGCAACCAGTCTGAGGGGTAATCAATATTGCTTTAACATGCTTGGATCTGGATGGCTGTCTAGGGTGGAGGTCCTAGGGTGTAAGACCAGACTGCCAGAGTGTGTGGAGGCTTCAGAGAGGGCACCCAATTAATACCTCCAGCATCTGAGAAAACCCCAGTGTTTGGTTCTAAGGGCCCCTGTCTGGTAGCAGACAGCAAAAAGCCCAAAAATCAAGTAATTGAATGGCAACATGAGCAAAGGAGGGAAGCAAAGTAAACAGGGCAACCCAACTTTACACTCCCATTTTGGGACAAAAAGGATCAAAGCATGGAATAGGAGGAAGACAGTGAAGACAGAATTCCTACAAAAAAAGATTCAAAGAAAAATATGAGCTGATTACAGGCCATAGAGGACCTTAAGAAGGATTTTGAAAATGAAATAAGAGAAGTAGGGGAAAAATTGGGAAGAGAAATGAGAATGATGCAAGAAAAGTAGGAAATGAGAGTCAACAACCTGACTGAAGAAAATAACACCTTAAAAATAGACTAACTCAAATGGCAAAAGAGGGTCAAAAAGGCAATGAGGAGAAGAATGCCTTAAAAAGCCAAATTTGCCAGATGGAAAAAGAATCTCAAAAGCTCACTGAAGAGAATCATTCCTTCAGAATTGGACTGGAGCAAATGGAAGCTAGTGACTTTATTAGAAATCAAGATGCTAGGGGCGGCTAGGTGGCCCAGTGAGTAGAGCGCCGGCCCTGGAGTCAGAAGAACCTGAGTTTGGATCGGGCCTCAGACACTTAATACATACAAACAAAAACCTAGCTGTGTGACCTTGGGCAAGTTACTTAACCCCAATTGCCCTCCAAAAAAAAAAAAAGCAAAAAAAAATTGAGATGCTGTTAAACAGATCCAAATAAATGAAAGAATAGAAGGTAATGTGAAATATTTCATGGGAAAAACCACTAACCTGGAAAATAGATCCAGGAGAGATAATTTAAAAATTACTGGACTACCTAAAAGCCATGATCAAAGAAAGAACCTAGAAATCATCCTTCCAAGAAATTCTCAAGGAAAACTGCCCTGATATTTTAGAACCAGAAGGCAAAATAGAGGTTGAAAGAATCCACCAATCACCTCCTGGAAAAGATCCCAAAAAAGATCCCTAGGAATATAATAGCCAAGTTCCAGAATTCCCAGATCAAAGAGAAAATATTATGAGCAACCAGAAAGAAACAATTTGAATGTTGTGGAAACACAATCAGGATAACACAGGATCTGGCAGCTTCTACACTGAGGGATCAAAGGGCTTGGAATATGGTATTCTGGAGGGCAAAGAAGCTGGGATTAAAATCAAGAATCACCTACCCAGCAAAACTGAGTATTTTGTTTCAGGGTAAAATATGGTCCTGAAGTGGAATAGAGGATTTTCATGCATTCTTGATGAAAAAGCAGAGTTGAATGGAAAATCTGACATTCAGATACAAGAAGCAAGAGAAGCATGAGAAGGTAAACAGGGAAAAGAAATCATAAGGAACTTATCAAAGTTGAACTATTTACACTCCTACATGGAAAAACAATAATTGTAACTTAAGAAACTTTTCTCAGTGTGAGAATAGTTGAAGGGAATGGAAATGTGTGTCTGTGTCTGTGTATGTGTTTGTGTGTGTGTATATATATGTGTGTGTATGTATATATGTGTGTATGTGTGTGTGTATATATATATATATATATATACACACACATACGTATATATGTCTATATAGGAGGTTATATGGGCATACGAATACATATGTGTGCGTGTGTATATATGTGTACAGGTACACATAGATAGAGGGCACAGGACCAATTTAATAGGAAGGGATGATACTTAAAAGGTGAGATTAAGAGATAAGAGAGGAATATAATGAGAGGAGATGGGGAAAGACAGAATGGGGTAAATTATCTCATATAGAAGAGGCAAGGGAAAATGGGTACAATGGAGGGGGAGAACAGGAAGGCAAAAGGGAATGGGTCAATCTTATTCTCACTGAATTTGGCTTAGGGAGGAAATGACATACACATTAAATAGGGTATCTCACCTACAGGAGAGTAGGGGGGAAGGGGATGAGAGGGGTGATGATGGAATGGAGGGCAAGCTTGGGGGGAGGGAAGTTGGAAGCACCCACTTTTGAAAAGGGACAGAATTAAAGAAGAGAAGAGAATAAATGGGAGGTGGGATAGGAGGGAGGGAAATATAGTCAGTCTTTTGCAATATATCCACTATGGTAATGTTTTGCATAGCTACACATATACAACTTGTACTGAATTTCTTATCTTCCCTGTAAGGGTGGGTGACAAGGGAAGAAGGGAATGAATCTGGAAGTTTTAAAATCAAATGTTTAATATATATATATATACTATTTTTAATATTATTTTACATGTAACTGGGAAATAAGACATACAGGCACTGGGGCATAGAGATCCACCATGCCCTACTGGAAAGTTGGAGGGGGGATGGGAATATATATAGAAGAGAGCAGATTAGAGGAGGGGATATGTTCAGGTGGTAGGCAGGTATAAAAGGGGAGAAAATTTGTGACTCAAAATCTTGCAGAAATGAATGATGTAAACTGGAAGTTAATAAAGCATTTGATTTTTTTAAAAAGATATAACAATATTCTAATTTAGTCAAGAAGAGAATGATCTCATCCATGTCACTGGAGGGGAATCTCTCTTAGCTGTCTCTGGTTATAAGTCCTAGGAGTGAAACAAGCTTTTGCGGGGAGAGAGGGATAGCTTCTTCTACATGTCTGTAAACACTCAAAAGTTTGGGACTGCTTTTGAGATCTCTCTAAGTTTTTCAGTCAGCTCCATAAGTCCCTCCTCTACTCACACAGGTAGGCCTTGTTGGGTATAAACATTCTCTCAGTCAATCAGGAATCAAGGCTCCTGCATATGCAACATGGAGTGAAAACCTCAGCATGGAGGTGTTACATAAAGGATGAACTTCATTTACTCAGCTTTTTCTTACAAGTGTCCTGACACCATAGAGATACTGTGTCTTGATTCTTTCTAGACATTTCCATTATTTGGTGAGAAGTCCATTGTGCTACTTACTAGCTATGAGACCTGGGGCACTGGATTTCAGTTTCCTCATCTATAAAGTTAAGGAGTGGGCCTAGATGGCTTCTAAGTTCCCTTGGAGCTGCAAATCTATGATCTAATAACCTTATTGTATGACTAAGTGGGCAGTTGTGCTGGAATTATTTGATTATTTTTCCTTATCAGGTTTTCTACTTATAAAATGAGTCTTTGGATTTAAATTTACTGTAGACATTATAAAATATTTGGGAATCTACCTGCCAAAACAAACCCAAGACCTATATGAACACAACTACAAAACACTTTTCACACAAATAAAGTCAGATTTAATTAATTGGAAAAACATCAATTGCTCATGGCTGGGTCGAGGTAATATAATAAAAATGACAATTTTACCTAAATTAAATTATATATTTAGTGCCATACCTATCAATTTAGTGAAAAACTACTTTATAAAGCTAGAAAAAATAGTAACAAAATTCATTTGGAAGAACAAAAGGTCCAGAATATCAA